>JAOXNH010000005.1:32424591-32463157 GCA_028566575.1 Bartramia longicauda | reverse complement strand
CTCCCATCGGGGGCTTGATGTGGGGCAGGCAGTGCCATGGGGACCCGGGGGGCTGAATCCAGCTCTTCCCGACACACAGGGGGCAGCAGCCCCTCCCCAGGCAAAGGCCAGGGGGTGTCCATGTCACCTTGGCCATGGTAACTGCAGCCCCCCCAACTCAGGTGGCCTCTGCAGGTGTGCTATGGGGGGGACCCTCAGCCCCAGGGGTCACCAAGGAGCAGCACGGTGGTGGGACAGGGTTTGTCCCCTCCAGCTGGCACGAGGCCACATCACACCGTAGCGGCTCAGGCTCCCACAGCACCAGGAGGGCAGGGGGGGCAGCACTGGGGACAAGCCTTGGCACCCACCTGGGCATCACAGGAGCCCATCACGGGCATGCTGTGCCCGGGAACATGGCTGTTCAGCTCCTCAACACGCTGTCCCCATGGCACCCGTCCAGGCAGGTCCTGTGGGAGCCAGCACCTCGCCAGCACAGCTCTGCTCCCGCGGCGGGCAGGTAGGAAGGGGGGAGTGAGAACAGGGGAGCGCGGTGTTGTCACATTCTCCCAAAATATCCCTGCCCTCCTCAGGCAGCAGGAGGAAAGGAGGCCACGGGGCCCAGGGGGCAGCTCCTCGCACCGGCGCTGGGCCCTGGCCGGCAGCGATGCCGGAAAATGCCAGGATGAGCAAAGCCGGTGGCAGTGCCAGGGCAGCGGGAAGGAGCCTCCTGCCGCCAGCTTGGCCAGGGACAGGCTCTGGCTCAGCCGAGATGCTGGGCTCCCACATGCTGCGAGGGGACAACGCACCCGCTGGGGCTCATCCTCGATGGGGGGCTCTTTGGGACACCTTTGTCCCCTCCCTGGGCAGAGCTGGTGCTGGGGAGGTGCCTGGGCAGCACCGAGCCCCGTGTTTGGGCACGGGCACAGGGCTCCCCTGAGCGGCTCTGGACCCGCGCCATGGCTGCCGCCTGGCCCCTGCTCCAGGGATGAGATAGTTTGCAGAGGGCTGTGATCATCCTTCCGGAGGGAGCAAGCTGTGCAGGGCGGGCAGGAGAGGCAGAGGGTCTCACCAGGTCCGCAGCCTGGCACCGATCGCTGCTGGGAAGGAGAGGAGCTGCTCGGGCACCCGGGGAGAGTGAGACCTCCCTTGGAGGCATGAGCCCACCAAGTGGCACAAGCACCTAAGCCACCTACCCATGGTGGGACAGCCTGGAGGGCCAGGACCCTCGGGGCTCAGGAGCCAATGGGACCCACCACCACCAGGCTCTTTTCCCCCAGGGCATCGAGGAGGGCAGAGGTGCCCCCCAGGACACCCTTTTAGGTTTCCAGCCTTCTCTGGTGGTGACTTTTGGCCAGGAGGGCAGGAGCAGAGGCGTCACCGCAGGGAACGCATGGCCAGGAACACCAGCAGCACCGAGCTGCAGAGCACAACCTGGGACATGGTGGGAACATGTCCCTTGTCCCACTAAGGGTCCCTCCAGGACAAGGACTGGCACATCCAGCCTGGAGAGCCCCACAGGGCTGGAGGGGGATGTGGAACCCCAGCAGGGCTCAGCATGGCCTCATGGAGGGGCAGGAGAGGGGTGAGGAAGCCGAGGGGACACCAAGGCACGTGGAAAGGCAGCGGCAGCACCGAGGAGCATCACCGTACCCTGCTCCCACCCGTCCCCGGCTGCCCTGCTCCCCGGGGGGCACCGCCGGCTGCCGGCACCGGGCAGAGCAACCTCCAGTTTCTATAGGAACCAGATCAAACCTGGGAAGAGCCGCTCAGTACTTGCTGGTCTCTCGCTGCCGCGGTGGTGTGGAGCTCACAGCCCATCCTGCAGCTCTGGGAGAAGCCACGTCCACGGTCCCACTGCCACGGAGCCGGCCGAGGTCCCCGCCGCACGCCTGCTCCCAGCACCAAGGGCGAGAGCCATGACAAGGGGAAAAAATACCGCTGAAAAATAAAAATAGTTGCTTAAGCTGCAGCCATCGATCGGCCGTGGGCACGGTGCCACCCTGCTGGGAACCCCCACCACGTGCACCGTCAGCAAGCACCGCGCCGGCACGCAGCGGGGGTGCCCAAAACGGCTCCCAGAGGTAAATCCTGCACTGCCACCAGGGACCCCGGCCCCAGGGACCTGGGCTGATGGGGTCAGTGACAAGACAAGGAGCTGAGGCACCAGAGCACGGCTCCCATGGCCCAGGGATGGGGCTGTGGGCATCCAGCGACGCAAGTGCAGTGGGGAGGTGAAGCTCAAGGGGAATAAACGCTCCAGCCACTTCGGGTTTTCTGTTAAAATCATTGATCTCCGTAATAAGCCGCCGTGATCCAGGGGAGAGAGGGGGGAGCCGGGCAGGGAGTGTGGCCGGGACCGGCACAAAGGAGGCCCTGTGGCCAGATGTGTGCTGGCCACACGCCGCTGCACAGCCCCCTCATTCATCCCGCGCTCCCGCTGTCACCGGGGGCAGCGATGTCTCCCCCCCATCCAGCCACCCCCCCACGGCCTGGCACCCCCCGGGGTCACTGCCAGCACACAGCTCCTGCACGTGTCCCACCCGTGTCCTCAGTCCCCCGGTGTTCTCCCAGGGCTGAGCGCCCCGGACACGCCATGCTGGGCACAGCTGCTAATTACCCTCATGGGAAAATGGAGTTTAAAGGGGTAAGAGGAGGCTGCCCAGCAATACTGATGGCCACCCCCCTCACACGGGGTGCTGGGGGACACACAGTCATGAGCGGGATGAGTAGGGAGCCCCGAGAGTGATTGTGAGCCCCAAAATTGGTGGCTGTGCCCTGGGCACTCCTGGCTGCTCCCTGCAGCTGTAGATTCACCGTGTCCCCAGGGGACAAGGGGGCAGGAGGGAAGGGCAAGTTGTACTCACACAGGGTCCTGCAGTGTCACAGAAGCCCCATGGGGTCCCTGCCACCTTCAGCCCCTCACATCATCAGGTTTGTCACCCCCCGAGACTGGCAGTGAAGGAAGGGCTGTGTCCCATCACCCTGAGCTGAACCAGCATCTCCCGCCCTGCGATGAAGCCCTGGGAGCGGTGATGGTTGGGGTCCAGCAGCGACAGAGGCGGCTGCGGCAGCAGCATCCCTCCTGGGGGACAGGGAAGGGACAGCAGAGCCCCTCCGGCCCCCAGGGGGAGGATGACACTGCACACTGGACAGCATTCAGCGATGAACACATCCCATGGCCACCGGCAGGGCACCGGGACAGCCCAGCGACGCTGCGGGGACTCGTGTCACAGCACTCACAGCCCACACTGCGAGCCCAGCAGCTTGGGGGGGGATAAAAAAAAACACCAAAAGACCCCCAAACAGTGACTGTGCTCCCAGCCCGGAGCACGGGAAGGCATCACCAGGCCTGGACTGTGTGAAAAAGGGGATGCTGCTCTGTACCTGGAGTGCCCCAGCAGAGGCAGGGACAGGGACAGCTCTCCCCACCCGAGCACCGATGCCGAACAGAGGAGATCCAAGTGTTTGCCTGGCACTGGGTATCACCCCATCCCCTGTCCCACCCTCCCCAGGCACAAACCTGCATTTTTAACCCAGCACAACTCTTCAAAGAGCCTTATTTTTCCAGCAAGGCCTCTTAGGAGAATATTCCCTGCTATCAGGCAGCTGTATTAAATAATCCAGAGTTCCAGGCTCTTTTGGGAAAGGCAGCATCACCTCCCTGCCTGCTGCAGGCCGAGGGAATCAGGGGCAGGAGAGCCGCCTCTCCCACTGCACATCCTGGATCATTCCAGCTCCCAAGGGAATCGCAACGGCTGGAGCCGTGCGTGCGGCAGCTCGGGGCTGGATCAGGCAGAAACGCCATCTGCTGTACAGAGAATCCCAGAACGGTCTGGGCTGGAAGGAACCTTCAGGATCATCGAATCCAACCATCAGCCTCACACAGCCAAACCCACCACTGACCCGTGTCCCTCAGCACCACGACTGCCTGGATTTTAGATCCCTCCCGGGATGGTGACTCCACCACTGCCCTGGGCAGCCTGTTCCAAGGCTGAACAGCCCCTTCAGTGAAGGAATTTTCCCCAATATCCATCCCAAACCTCCCCTGGCACAACTTGAGGCAGTTTCCTTTTGTCCCACCGGCTGTTCCTTGGGAGGACACCGACCATCCATCTCCCTGCCGGACAGCCCGCTCCTGGCACCAGGGGACCCCCCACACACCCCAAAACACCGCTCCAGGCCAAGGTTTCTCCCACCCAGGATCTCCCCAGGGCCCTGCCTGCAGCCCCCATCCCATGCAGGGGGTGCGGGGTGCTGTACCCAAAGTTGGGAAGTTGATGGAAAGTTTGGAGCTGGAATTTTGGAATCCCTGCAGAGGTGAGGACAGAGGGACCTCTCAGGTTTTTCCAGCAATCTCCCCAGAGCCTGGGGGGCACACAGTCAGCGTGGCTCCGTGCTACAACTGTGTCCCCCCCCCGACTCCATGTCACATCTCCGACCCACTCAGGTCATTCCCTGGAGCCCTACACCGGGAGCTGGGGGTCCGGACAACTCCCCACCACCACCACCACCCAGCACACCCACCTGCTCCACATCTCCACTGGTTTGGAGAGGGCTGTACTCCACCTCCCCAGGTACACAGCCAAGATTCTACACAAAATTACACTACTAAAGGTAAATTTCACAGGCATTTGGAGACACGGCGACTCGGCAGCCTCCCTGCGGGAAGGGAAAGGCGCCTGCTGATGGCTTTGAGAGATCCCAGCCCGGCAGCGGGGTTTAACAGGACCTTCCCTCACAACGCCGAGGAACCACAGGGATGCAGGAATCAGGAGACAGGGGAACAGGCCGTTTTTCTCTTACAGAACACAATTTATTTGGCATTTGGATGAAATGTTTCTCACAGCATCTTGAGAGAAAAAAAAAAAAAAAGAAATATTAGTGCCAACCCCAAAGAAAGAAGTTAAAACAAAACAAAAAAAACCCAAAACCAGAGTCACAGGGACTGAATTATTATAGTATCAAATTTAAATTCTACATGGTATTTCACAGAATATCAAAATCTTTTATACACTGCCACAGTTAAGTCCAGTCACAAACCAACTACACAGGAGAAGCCTGCACACGCAGCGCTGGCTGAAAGCGTTTTCCAGGAGAAGGTAAAAAGCAGAGTCTCTGTCTCTCTCTGTCTCGCAGCCCCCCAGGCAGCCCCCAGCCCCATCTCCAGCCCCCCCAGCCCTCACGGTGCCCAGCGCTGGAGAAAGCAAAGCTCCGTGGTGCCGCAGCGAGCAGGGAAATGCACCCTGCTCTCAGGGAAAAAAGATCTTTATCGCTGAATGAGCCTGTTCCAAAGAAACAGGTATTTCGTTTGGAACCGGGAAATACCTGAAGAAAAAATGCATGAACTTTGATTTGCCTCCTCTGCACTAAATCTGCTCTAATTTTAGGGTCCAGCTCCCAGTTTGCAAGGGCAAATTAAAAGACATTTCTGCGTATGGCATGTTCCTTCGCTGGGGAGAAAAAAGGTGTTTCAGCAACTGAAAAAAAAGTGTGTTATGGATTGTGTGGGGCAACACTGGAACATCAGTGCTTTGCCACTGAAAATCCACAGCTGAAAGACGGCGTATTTAAAACCAGCTTCCAGTCCAGCTAACACTAGATGGGGAAAGAACAGTAATTACTGATCGGAAAGCCGTTTTCCTCCCAAGTGAAACTCGGGAGATGTGCACAGGCCACCACCTGTGACACCCGGGGGGGCAGAGCACCCGTCAAACTTAAGACTGAGCCTTCAGGAAAAGCTTCCCACCTCCTCTGCTCTTCTTCTAGATCCGTGTCCTGCCATGAACAGGTAAAGGAACAGCCCGAGGCTCAACACTCGAGGAGACTGAGCATTACAGCCCAGCTCTCCGTGTGTCTGAATGAGTTCTGGTGTAGCACAGGATGACACCCACCATCCTTCTAACGCTATGCTGCTCTGCGACTCACCGGGTGAAAAACCGAGAGGCTGCGTGCGGGCACCACCGGTAACACCAACAGAAGGGAACATCTACAGCTGCTCCTGAGGGACCAGCAGAGACCTCCCTGTGGCCATAAGGATGGGGAATGAGGAGTGGTTTTGTCTGAGGCCACGTCGGGAGGCGCAGTACCGAGGGCTGCGACTTTACCCTGACTGCAGTCAAAGACACATCAAGAGAAACATGGTCCCTGCTCACGGGTGCTGCTGGGAACGACGCCGTGATGCCACCTCTGGGGACATCTGGGACCCACGAGCAGTTAAGAGAAACACCCAATAAGGGAACAGTAGTGGGGATGGAAATAAAAAAAATAAATCAATGCACAAAATACCTCCAAAGATCTCATCAATCTAACGGCAATCAAACCAGAAGGGTCTTCCTCGGGCAAGCATCCACCCTCTGCAACTGGCGCTGAGGACAAAGCGCTTAGCAGTCACCTTGCCAAGGGCAAGGAAGGTTTGCCGAGGAGTCAACTGCTGTCAAGAAAACTTAACTCTTCCCCAGTTGGTCCAGAAGCCCGCGTAGTTGTGACATTTTCTGCTACAGAGGCTCTTACTCCAAGAGACAGTACTCAATGTGAAAAAGCTACATTACAAAGGGAAAAAACCAGACAATTTTATTGCCAAATCAGACGCTTACCGAGAGGTAAATGAGCTGTACTTAGCGAGCTGCTCTCTTCAAGGCAAAATTTCCCTTGTTTACAGTTAAGATGAAGAAGGGCAGGGGAAAAGAGAGGAAACAGCAGCCTCTGTGCCAATGTACAAGTGGAAAAGGCTCAGAAGCAACGGGGAGAACATCACACGAGGCTTCGGCAAAGACGCCTCCATCTGGAACAGCCACATCCAGGAGCCACCAGGAAGTAGCCGGTTGTAACAGAGCTTATGGTCAATCCAAATTCACCACGGAACCAAAAGCAAAATAAAAACATGGAACAGATTCCCGCAGCGTTGGGAGAAGTGTGAGGTATCTCTTCACCTCAGCCACAAAAAAACACAGCTTCAGAGACTAAACCAAGGCCAAAGGCCTTTTGTTATTGCGCTGGGAGACCACCAAGAACAAATATCCCGCCTGGCTTCAGAAGAAAGGGGAAGTTTCCTGGCTTTGCACTGCTAAGGGAGTGTTTGTTCCATAACAGACTGCAGCAGCACAGACTCTGCATCCTGCTGGAGCGTACCCTCTCACAGCCTGTCCTACACCACAGCGTGTAGAAGTATTAACCCTAAAAGCCTAGTTTTTATCCCAGTGCTTGGCTTCACCTGGCTGGATGTAGCACAAAGGTTACCATCTACAGTATGTATATATATATATCTCTCTCTATCTCGCCACCCAGAAACACACACACACACACACACGCATTCGTACCTATAAAACTAAAGAAAAAAATCAGTACATACAATGTATAAAACGTATGAATGTGCTCAAAAATGCACAAAACCCGCTTTATTTTCATACTTCAGAGACGCTGAATAATTTGTAGGCTACTGCTATCCACCCGGGCCGGGACTGGAGCTCAGAGGAGGAGACGGCAGGAGGTCCCAGCGGGTGCAGGATTTGCTGCCCTCCCTTCGTACCACTGCTGTTGGAGGCGGCCGAAGCCGAGGGGACGCGGGCGGTGGGATGGCTGCGGGAGCAGAGGATTCCCAACGGCGCTTCCCCCCACTCCTGTACCACCCCACAACTCCGATCCATGCTCTCCCAGGGATTCCAGATTGCTAGGCAAGTGTCTGAACGTCAGGACACCAGACATGATCTCAATACCAAAACTCACAGTTTTTCCGTGCAAAAGGAGTTGAATTGTCAAGACCAATCCCCCAGTACAGTATAAGCCTACAGGCAAGACACAGAATAGAAAGTAGCAGCATATTCCACGGGGAAAGAGTCAGCTGCACTGGGAAACCACAACGGTGGGTCAGGATTTGTCATACGAGTATGATTTCTCATCATTACTAGAAAAATAGATCACACACACCCCCCCAGGCAGTGTTTCTGTCCTGTCCCTCTAGGCTTGTACCCTTCATAAGGCAGCAGGAGAACACGCAGACGGGGCACCCTTTACAAATTCCTTGTAACTCATCGGCCGACTGCTACAGCAAGTCGAGGACAACAGAGGCAAGAGGAGGGTGGGGGGACAGGGTAAGTTGTTTGCACACCAAAATCCAAAAATAAATTTAAAATCACCTGCAGAGATTATTTTGCACTTCTTACCAAAACCAGCAGTGCTTGACTTTGCATTTAATGGGGGAGTGCACGAATCTTTTCGCCATCTACAAATTAACTTAAAGAGTTGACTCTAAAGGGGAAATTTAAGATGACATACCAGACTGAAGCAAACTGCTTCATTGATTTAAGCACACTAACCTCCTTATAACCCCTCCTGGGACCTGGATAAATGGTTTGGGGGGGAACAGAGGAAATCCCTAGAATAGGGTTGGCAATTTATGGGACTCGGATAAGGAACAAGTGTCCGATTAGAATTAAACGTCAGGTACAGTGTGTGTTGAACACTGTTTTTAAATGGTATTTGTAGAACTGTAAAGAAGTGAAATGTAGGGGTGGGAACACCCTTACATGCTAAATATAGCATGCAAAGAAAAGCAAAACAATGGTCTTTTATCCAGGCCAGTCTTGTGCAAGTGGTCACTGTAAAGAAGTTAAACTACAAAGAAAAACATCTCAAGCTTCCTTATGGGATTATAACAAACGGGGGCTCCATATCGTGAAGTGAGACTGTCTCCAAGATAATCGCTCCCTGTCTCTTCCCTACAGCACTACCTAACACATACTCTACCGAGGGGACACAAGCTTTCTTTACAGGCCAGGAATTTACCCGACAACATGAGATTTTGCAGCTACAAACAACAAATAATTGTAATTGCAAATCCTAAGTTTTTTTCTTCGTACCCATGTGTCACACACGGCGTAGATGGCTCCTCCTCCGGTCCCTACGTTGTTCCGAAGGGCACGGCAGATCACAACACAAAAAAGCTTTACACCGTGTAACTCTTACTGGGTGGCACGTGTTTCAGCTCCTCAGTGTCCCTGCTGTGTAACACCGGCCCCCAGCCCCTTCCCCTGCAGTTCCATCTTCTCTGCCATTCCCAAGCGTGGCAAAGCAGGAGAGAGAGCAACTGACCAAACCGTGACTGTCCCCATCCTCCTTTTCCATCCTCTCTTCCCTGGGTCCAGTGGTATCCAGCCAAATCCAAGCAGCTTTTTTTCAGATGTAGATTTTGTTTCCTCTCAGGTTAAGAAAAAAACAAACAAACAAACAACAAAACAAAACTACCCATACTTTTCACCTCCTTAGAAGTCAAAGGAATTCTCTGCACTCTTTTCCATAGCCAATGGAAAAAACAAAAAGAGCAGTTAAACAATCCATATGTACAGGACAAAACGATTAGTGAATGAATAACACAGCCAAAAAACGAGAGGCACATCCTAATCTAGAACATAAAAGCAGTGTTCAAAAAAAGAAAACCAAAGTGGGGATTCCTTCTGAAGTTCAAACCAGGGATTAGTGTTTGTCTGTGCAAACGGCTGCTAAAACTATTTCTGAGGGGCAGTCAGCTCTTTGCTCCTTTATACAATGGTGTTGAGAGAACAGTGGCTGTGGCGGCTGCCCGTGAGAGTTTCTGCCGGCGGGTTGTCGTTTAGTGGTGTGTCAGGAGGGACAAGAAAGGTGCTGCTGTCAGCAGAGTCTTCCAGCTCCACTGGAGAAGGACCGACCGAGGGAGGAAGCGATCCCTCTGTAAGCTGTGGGGATACATCACAGTTTCCTAGCGATGGGGGACTGCTTTGCACAGTCTGAGAAAGCACTCCATCTGTAAAGGACATAAAACAAGCAGAATCAGAACAATTAGTACATCATTTCATGTTCCCAAATAGATTTACTATCTGTATTTCTGGAAACTCTGAGTTTTTCCTGGTTTCACATTAATGCAGAGAGATGATGCTGCCAGAGAGGAAAATTATGTAGCAAAAATAAAACTTCGATGTATAAATAAGATAGTTGCAGCTAATCAGGCTCACTTATCTCATGAGATATGCTGCTACAAAATCCCAAATTGGAATGACTTCTACAGTATGTGAATCTCACAGCTGCAGAACTGAAGAGTGCTGGGTGAATCATTAGAAAGTGATATTTTCGGTCAATTTTTGAGGGGTGTGGGTGGGGGAAGTGGGGAGGAGAGAAGACACTGGATATATTTTAACCAAAATCTCTTGTACTTGACATTTGTTCTACGTTTTAATACCAATCTCTAGAGACCTATCTCTGAAAGACCAGAAAAGGCACCAGCACAGTGGAAACCAGGTAACCCATCCAAAGAAAGGCTAGAAAATAGGTAAGGTCTAAGAGTTAAACTGCTTGGATCATGGATTCCACTTGTAATTCAGGTGATCCAAAGAAACTTCGAGAAAAAACAAGTTTAATGATACATCTTAAGACTTTTCCATTGCAGAAATAGGAGATTTTATCGTGAAATACATTTTCCCCTCAAAACCACTAACACGCAGGATTGTAGCTGAAAAAACAAAAATCCCCCCTCTACCCAAAATGAAAGAGAGGAAGAAAGGAGGAGCGATTGCCTGCGTACCTGGAGTGGAACAAAGGATGCCGTCTGGATTGACAGAAGCCTCGTAAGGAGGAGGTGGGTCATCCGGGTGTTGAATATCTGGGTACTTGTAAGCAGTGTAGGGTGGGGGTGGGTCGTGGAAATGAAAAGCCCCACCTTCCCCATCATCCGAAAGATGCAGTGGCGTGAGGCCAGTTCCAAAACCGTCGGGACCGTAATCAAAACCAGGCATCCTGCGGCCCAAGTTAAAATGGTGCACTGTGTCCAAAGAAGAAAAAGAAGTGACTTTATCCCGTGCTTTCTTCTTCAGTTTAACACAGATCTCAGCACCTTTTTCCACTTTTCACACTCAAGGAACTTATGTCTCCTGAAGACCTAAAAAAGTCTACGTAACCTATACAAGTCAGCTCACTGCAGTTACACAACGACACCTAACCTGCTCCCGGCCTGTTTGTCCTGCACCACGTCTAAATTTGAATCTAAACTCCTCAAACTAAGGAGATCATTCATGCATAGAAGATATTTCAGATTTGGACCACACACAAAGAAAAAACACTTTCCCATTATTGGCTAAAAAGTTCAAGTTTGAAGAACCTACCAAGAAACACACACACAGGCACAGTCAAGCAAGACCATGACATTTCTCCCCTTTACATACCTTGACCTGTCAATAATAAGCACGAGGCACAAGATAAACATTGATATAAAAGCTTTTTCTTTGAACGTGGGGTGGTTCAAAGAACAACCACTCGTACAAACCACAACCACATTTGGGCACAGCACTGACTAGGAATCTACAACCAGACTTTGCTGATGTTTTCCATGGATTTTTGTTTCTTCTGCTCTCTTTACTCTGAAGCACATACCCTGCTCAGATCAAGAATCGTTACAGACAGGGGCTACTCACAGTTTGCTCCAATCAGGGACTCTATGCGCTCTCTCCGCCTCTGGCGCAGCCGGTGGACCATGAAAAGCAGGAGAGAGAGGATGAGGAAGGAGGAAATGCAGCTAACAATCAGACGCATCCCACCGGCCATCGAGTCAAACAAGCTGTTGCCATCTGTTAGATAAAACACACATAAGCAGCCCGTTACTTTTATCCAAGACTCATTTTCCTTGGTGACGTTCTGTCAGCAACAGAGAGATAAATGCAGGGTGGAGATTCATTAGCCTGGTTTAACACTCCTCCATATTTTGAACACGTAAGAAAATTATGAATCATCATAAGATTTATTGATTTATTGTAACATGATCTAAACATCTATAAAAATATCTTAATCAGCAAAAGGGTCAAAATGTTGATGGCTTCAGGCCTCTGACAACTGGAAAAAGGAAAGGTTAACGGCGTTTTGCAAATCCACTTGTCTCCCTGGTAGGCTGATGATGTTATACTGGAGAGGACAAGAGACTGGAAGCAATGGGAAAGGCCCGAGAACTAAGGTATCTACACACCATTTCTGAACAACTTCTGGACATCTGAACGTTAACATTTCAAACAACACCACTAAACATTGTTCTTATCACCAAGACGTGCTCATCACAATTCCATGTGTCATCGGTATGTTGATTAGCACACCATTACGTGATAGGAACTATCAATGTGATAATCTGGAACTGAAGAGATTAAGGTAAACCGGAATGAAACCTTCTCTTAGAAGCACAGATAACGCAAGTGGCAGAACATGGAATAGACCCAGGACGTTATGAGAGCTCTGTACCCATTTCTTCGCACCGGTTTCCCGTTGAAGAGCTCTGCACGAGAAACACCCAGGTCAGGGTGGATAAGGAACAGAAAGTGGCTGCACAACCCAGTCACACACTGCTATAGGACACACGTACTACCAGGGACAAACCCCTGTCCCCTGCCACCCCAGTGTCACCGCAGTGTCACCCCAGCATCACCACACACTTCCCAGAGCAACCAGACAGACCCTGGCCACCCCTCCTTTCCCACACCTCCAAGAGCTCTCTTAATACTTTTCCTTTCACCAACAGCAACTAAAGCTCTATCAAAGATTCCTCACAAAAGAAAGCTAAAAGCCTCACAAAAAACTGTAAATACCGACTCGCTACAAATGCTAGTAACAGAAAAATCCACCTAATTTATACATCGTTAAAGTACAGGGCTAATAGGCTGGTGTTTCTTACACAACGTGTTCTTGGCAACAAGAAATGCATTTAATAGTGCACTACGCACAGAGCTCCAGCATCACACCCTCTCAAATCTGGCTGTGCCACACAAAAGCCTCTGCCCTGTCAAACCTTTCAGCAGCCCATACCATCAGAGCTCACAGGGACACGGCCACCTCCCAACCAACGCACCTGCTGACCGCCACGGACCTGCCGCCGAGCCGCCTCCGCTTTATGGGAACACCATAAATCAGGGCTAAGAACTGCCTTAAACAAAGTGACTTCAGTAAAATGCACACAGGGACCATAGGGGCAAGCAGGATGCAATCTTGTAGGCAGAAAGCCTGACTCGTGCATGTTCTGCTACAACTGCAGCTCTTGGACCTTGTGGGGTGTCCTGGACCTCTGTGACACTGCTCCCAGCGACCAGCCCGTTCCGCTGGATAAACTACCGTCAAGTAAAGGCCTAGATTAAAAAACAAGACAAAGAGCCATGTTGTGCAGAACAAGGTATGTCATCACAGAGATTTCCAACCCACATGAATACAAATGGATTATTTCAGAAAGGCTGTTTTACACTCCGTACAGCAGTGATACCCCATAATGGCACCAGTTTAGTCACTAGAAGAGCTCCTGCACCATCAGCTCTTTTAAAGTGTTTTATTTCGTTTACTACCTTTCCACAAATAAGGAGGTCTCTCTAAACACGAGCCACACAGATAAATGATTTCCTACCACATCCACGGAGCGGCAACAGACAGACTACCTGGGTTTAAGCACTGGTACATGACAGATTTTCCTCTGCTATTTATCTTCAACTAAACGAGGGAAAGCATCTTTCGAGAGAGCATAGCTGTGATTGCTCAGCTCACTCCCACCACCGAAAAATTCCCCTACCCCCAAGTCCTTGAGTAATATTCCTTACCCACTCGTAGTCATCGCTCACCCACTCACACCGCGAGAGCTGATTACCTGCCAACCCTACAGCAGGATTTATCTCCCCCGGCCTCTCCTCGGCTGATTAATTTACTTGCTGTTGATTAGTAAACTGTTTTCTTTCCTTTGCAACAGAGCTCAGGGAAGATATATGTAAGAATTGGACAAAGATAAATACACACTGATTAAAGAAAGTAATTAATTTTGTCATCTGGAATAGCCATTTATAAACACCCAAAAGGATAACAGAAACATTTCATTTAGAAATTTCAGTGTTTATCACTAGCTGAAGGAGCTTCATTATGAAGGAAGTTTGACAACTGCTTGATGTTCTTCTCTCAGAAACTGAGTTACTGAAAAAAAAAACCAAACCAGAACACTTCAGGCAAGAGTATAATGAAACAGTTTTATTTAGCATCAGTACAGAAAGAAGAGCTTAAGGATCAGAAAGGATGTGGTAAAATACACTCTTCAAATCAGTATTCATGAAATAGTTAAGACCCACAGCAATAAGCAAGGATTAAAGAACACGGCATGAGGTTATCCCAGGTCATCTTATCCCGTCTGCTGGATGACGCTTTGCTGACACTGTTCCTGAAGATAAAAAAAGTGAAGACAAAGTCTTAACTCTGCTGATAAGAGTGGGAGGAAGACTCCTGCTGTTTCCTCTCTTTCACTGGCCAACCTGCAACACCAGCTGCGAACATCTGCTCAGCTTAACCCTCAGAAGGAATGTGAATGACAGCCAGGAGAAGCCAGTGGCTTTTATTAACTAACTTCTGTAGTTAAGACAAATAAGAAAGACTGCAGATTTGGAAGCCAAGAAGCACCCCTTTTTTTGTATCAGACTGAACAAGAAGTCTCTGATGGGAAGAACTGACCTTCCATGTTTTCCCTAGGAGTTCTGAACAACAGTTTCCTAGTGCACTCAGATAAGATTAGGTTCTCTAAAATACCAGGAACTCACGGTATCACAGAAGGGTTGAGGTTGGAAGGGACATTCTGAGATCATCCAGTCCAACCTCTGTTCAAGCAGGGTCAGCTGGAGCAGGCTGCCCAGGACAGAGTCCAACCAGGTGTTGAATATCCCCACGGAGGGAGACTCCACAAGCAACCTGCTCCAGTGTTTCACCACCGTCACAGGAAATTCCAAGGAAGATACATTTCTTTTTGCAAGTCTCTTTGGAGAAAAATAGCCCCTCAAAATCTGCCTCCCCAAGTGGTGACTGACAAACAGTTCAGAGTCAACTGAAGATTACTGATCCTTATTACACTTATGGAAACTCTCTCATTTATAAACTTTGCTTCCCACATAAACCCTGCATGCAAACTTCCACATACATAAATGCTCATGTCCAGAAAAAGATTCTAATTAGTGCTCAAGTGTTGTCTTTTTTTTTTCCCCCCATGAGAACTAAACATGACAGATGAACCACACGAGACGCTCCACTAAAAATCCACAGTAGTGTCAGCCTCCATACAGAAACTAAGCTACTGCTTTTCCTAAGTAAGTAGCATCAAGGATGGCTAATTATTTTTAGCCACAGTCTGAAGTGCTTCATTTCCCACAATTTGAGATCTATCCCCACAGGGGGTTTTGTACCCAGCAATGTTGAGGCATTGAAAATATGCATCACTTCAAAGTTATGCCCAAAGGTAACCAAGCTGAGCACTGAATTTTTTCTGGACAGAACTGAAGTGGTCAACTCTTACCTGGGTCTAAACAGGTGAATTTGCAGCACTCCTTGGGGTCCTTGCGATACTGCTGACAGCCCTGGGGCCGCTCGCACAGAGCAGCCACGCACATTTCGGGTTCCCCGTTGTGACAGGTGCAGCTCAGACAGGGATCGTTGCCTTTGGGAGTGAAATAGTAGCCTTCGTCGACAATGTTGTCTTTGATATCAACGCACGTCTGGCCTAGAAGAGAAGCACACATCAATACCCACGTGCCTGTGAGCCTCCCAGGCAGGAGCCCCATTTATTCTCTTACATTAAGTGATATGTAAACATAAGGGTACCACCAGTTAAAAGCCACGCCTTCACATAAAAGCAACTCTGAAGAAGGATCTCCAAGGAGCAGGGAAGATAATGGATAGTCTGGAGGCACACAGGGATGATTTACTGCTCAAAATTGACAAAGTGAGTTGTAAGTATTTAATGGAATTGACACACTTTCAGGCATCCTCTCCAAGACACAGGAAAGTAAATGGTCCGAGGAGTTTAAGCTTCACTGTCACAACTGCTGCAGCTCCCTCCCTGTCTCCTGCTACTCAGGAAAAGCTGGATCATCTATGGAAGACACTGAAAGACCCTCTGAACAGACCAGGTCTGAAAAAGGATGGCAGGCAATAGTCCTGCCCCTGCCCCAGGCTGCATCTCCATCCCTGCCCAGCAGAGGAAGTTGAGGTGTCTCCGGCCCACTGTCCTTTCCTCCCACTGACCTAAAGGCAGGTACCAAAACCAAAGAGAGGTTGCTCAGGGTTTTATCTAATCTGGTCATAAAAACCCCTGAGGATAGAGGCTGCACAAACTCCCTGGGGGTCTGCTCCACTCTTGACCGCCCTCACAATTCAACAGTTTTCCCTGGCACCATTCAAATTTCGTTTCAACACAACGTTCCTTGACTCCTGCCACGCACCACTGTGAAGAGCCTGGCTCTGTCTTCTCCATAACCTCCTCGTGGGTATGTGCAGGTTGCTACTGCCTTCTTTACACCATCATCCCAAAAAGATGACCAAAAAGGTCATCGTTTGACCCTCACTTTGACTAAACATGTATCCTTCAACATCAGGTTCCAAGATTTTATTACATCAAGGTAGACAGGACAATATCCTATCTTCCTAATTTTCAATATTTCAGGTGCAAAAGCAGGCAAACAAGGGCTGAATTTTCTTCCCTTGCCATTCTGTAAGTCCTTTTCCTGCTTTAAAGAAAAAGCAAACGAGAAAAACTTCAAGAACTGCTGTAAAAGTTGAACAACTTTTCTGCTTCTCACAAAGAAGCACCATCTTTATCAGGCAATCTGAAATATCACCAGGAAACACTGCCAAGAAGTATTTTCCCTCTGTTGGTATAAAGCCTTTTCAAGTAAAGAAATGCAAAATACAGACTAAAAGCTATCTTTTTTCCACCTTAATTCAGTAGCTCCACTTGCTTTCCCCCACTCCCCCACCCAGTTCTAATAATTGGCTGGAAAGAATTTAGTGGAATCTGCAATATTTCAAATAAACCAAAAACAAGCGTTTAATCATTTTCATGTGAAGTTAATAATTTAAGAGTGATATTTACTCATAAAGTGCTTTTCTTTTTAACCTTTTATTTTCAAGTATACTTTATTTTGGGGCTGATATAGCTGCTTAAACTTTTTAAGCGAAAAATCTGACTGTGGCTGACAACCACACGTTATGATCTTATTTACTTAAGCCAGGCAGAAGTTTAACTTCCCCACCTTTTTCTTTTTTTTTTTCCAAATTCACTGGGAAAAAGGCAGGAAGGACAGCTAGCAGATCTCCCCATATTTGTTATATGCATATTTAAACAAACACGCACCAGTTCCCGCGGAGCTAAACCCAACTTACTCCGTTTGCAGAGGAAGGAGGATTTCTCGTAGCAGTTTTCGGCGTACCAGCTGTGTAAACCGTGGTGCCGAAGGGTCGGGAAATGGAAACACTGGAGCTGGGCACAAAGGACGTTTTCATTTTCAGACATAGCCGTACCAAAGATGGGGTCAGGGGGTAAAAATACTTCTGAAGAGCCTAAAAGGAGACGCATTGATATCAGCAGCCTGCGGGTAAGCAAAGCTTTACAGAGCTCGGTAACCTCACTCATTTCATGCCACACCAACTCTGCTAAAGGCCACTCTCCTCGAGCTTCCATTAGCAGCGCTCCTCCGGGGAAGGAAGGGGTGACTCACAGAGAAGAGGCTGCTGTTTTCAAAGTGCAGGGTAATTTTGTCATTCTGCACCAGCGTGAGTGATGCTGTGATATCTCCACGAGTGCTGCTTTCCCCAGTCCCCAGGGGGTTTCCCTGCCAGTTTTTATGCATCCCTTCAAACATGGCTGAGTGTGGCCATGCTTGCTAAGGATGGAGCAAGAACCCATACCCATCTTGGACCTGCTGCTCCAAGCACCTACTTGTGCTTACAAAGATGTGTGTAGGTCTAACCCATGCTGTGCACTCCCGCACCACTCATTCAGAGCACTGACAGTGCTACGTAACACCACTTCTGCAGCGGTGCTATGGACCACTGCCCCCTTCCAAGTCCTGTAGTCATTAAAAAGAGTGGATTGTGATGGGTTCCAAACAGCAAGGACTCAGCATCAAGTTATTTTTCCCACGCCAGAGATTATTTTATGAACTACACCTCCACAAACACAATCCTTTGGGCAACTACAGCCTGATCAGAGTAGACTTATGATTCTCAGCAAGTACCTCAATTGACAGAGGCAAATTCCACGTTTTTACATTAGGAACCCTCTTAGTAAAGGGGAAGAACATTTACTCAACTAGCTGATCCATTGCAAATTTGTCTATGCCTTGTCTTATCCAAACAAGAATCACAAGCGTATAAAACACACGAACCACGGGTGTAAATGAGAGTCTTGTACGCTCCCGTACCCCGTCACCTTTGGCACTAGGGGGGAAGCTGTCTCATACTTTCAATGGCTCCTTTTGTATCCGAAGCTTTTAACACCTGTGCTTTATAGCAGTATGAAAAAGCGATACACAGTTTGATACCTCATGCTGCAAGAAGTCTTGAGGGCATTTTATAACTTTAAAATGGATTAAAATTTCCAAGCTACAGGACACTAAATCACTTTTTCAGACAGATAATAGGAATTCAGGGTCTGTCTCACTACAAGTCAATGAAACAAAATCTTTCAGAAGCTACAGAATGCTGTTCTGTACTTTATTTTATATAGTTAGCCCTTTATTAAATAAAAGGCTTTCAAACAAAAGACTATGTGGCATTGAGAAAGTTTACATTTATATAATACATCGAATTAAATAAAACTTATGATAAAAAACAGGTATCGTGATTTTGTGTAAGTTATGCCTCCCTGGCAGTAACCATCTTGTCAGCAGAGGGCAGTGCAGTCACCTTCCCAAAGAGCAGAGAAAGGTCCTTGAAAGGAGAAAGTGTGTGGTTTTTTTTCTTGGGCTTTCACAGGAGAAGCCTACCTATCCGAACACTTTTGTCCAGATCAAAAATCACTATTATGAAAAAAAAAGCTGAAACTTCCTCCCTCCTTTCCTCCTGCTGTCCAAAGACATCTTTAGGTCCTTTACTTTAAGGAACTAATGAAAACGTTCCTGCCTCCACAAGAAGTTTCCTCTGAATGTTCAGCCAACCCCATTCACTTAAGTCACAAAAGAAATCACTATTTTTGTACATGGCAGCACAGTGAACAAGGACAAGAAGTATTTTTCAAGACCCAACCGTTTCACAAAATTCTGTTTGTAATTATGGACTCGTCCCTAATGGACAGTTTTGCTTCCAGATTTTCCATTACTGAAAACTGCACACAATAACAAAACTCTTCAGATTAGTTTTCAAGTGCTACACTGGAATTCAAAGCTTAAAAAAACCCTCTTTGCTTTAGATTTTCCAGTACCTAAACCAGTAGAGCATTTACACATTCAGTTCTACACATAATCTTAAAGTCATTATACCAACTCTTAACTAATCCATCAACCGAGTTAATAAAAAAATAAAAGGTATAGAAACATAACTTTGCATTTTCAGCAGAGGGAGCTGCTTGGTTTGCAACTGAAAAAGTTCAGCCAGTGATGCCCACCAGATGAATGCTCAGGTTTTCATATAAACTGGATTTTATTTCTGGGTTCAGGCAAATTTTTTCTTAAGTAAACTATCTGGAGTACTTTAAAATGAAAAATATCTGGGCAATTCTGCAAAATTCAAGATTATTTTAAGTACATAAAAATAAACCAATTTGTAATTTTGTACAAGTATTAGAATGAGAAACCACGTGTCCTTTTTCTGAGCTTAATCAAGGGTAAAGACCAAATAAACTGAAAAACATGTTCTTTCCACAAGATGTCAATGTGAAAAACTGTGAAATTCTTACACTTGAAAACAAGGCACGTGTATCGAGTATTAAACTCCTCTAATACGGTAAAGCAAAGCAGTTCCCCCACATTATTTCAACACAATCACTGAAGGAAGGGATGTTGTTTTTGTAAGTAATATGAACGCTTTAAGCCAGTTTCCATGGGCCATTTAACTAAGTAATAATTAGAGAGCCCTACCTTTGTAAGCTACTTCCCAGTGACCTTCTAGGGAGTGATTTCGATTGGTGATCACATACTGATATCCAACCCAGAACCTACAAAAAAAAGTTAGATTCTAAAGATACTAACAAATTAAAATAAATTACACAGAACCTTCCAATGTCTTCATACTAATTCTCAAAACATTCTGTTGATTTTTCCCTTAACATTTCAGCCCATATGTTGGCAACGTAGAGACTACAACTGAGGAACAGAGGAACACACTTGATAGTTTTCTGTGTTTACAAATGATAACTCACCGTGTCTTTTATTTCTACTTATAATGAGCCCTTTATTCTATTGTTATAGCAGCACTTCAGTTTCTCAAACCCAAAACCCCCACAAAAACATCCAGAAGTCAAATATTTTATAAATATATACAACTGAAGTCAGACTGTTAGGGATGAAACCATGGAACTCTCCAGAGACAGAGCTACACGGTTACTGAACCCCTGCTGGTGACCTGTCACAGCAGGCCACCAGACTGACATAACAAACACAGACAAAAAAAAAGGAATTATGTTTGTTGTGAACTAACAGAACAAAATACCTAAAGTCACCAGAACGTAGCTCTTCAACTCAAAATGGCTTTTTAATTCATTCTTATCTCAAACTTGAAGCCTTTGTCAGAGCTACTGGTAGTTAGTAGAAACAAAAATTCTGTTGAAAAAATTAAAGAAGTGTTATTTTGGTACAAGGCAGGGCAGCAGTAGGGCACTGTACAATCCACCTGCCCTGCTGCAGTTCTGGAGTACTACTGAAGCTGCTGAGACAGCCTGAAGCAAAAAAGACTCTGTGGAATTGTAGCCTATCTGTTACTGTTAATTAAAACCCAAAACGCAGATGGCCACTGCCAAACAGTCAACCAGCAGGCTCACACTGGGTTATTAACCTGAAGTCAATTTTACCAGTTTATTATTTTCTAAGGAAACTGAACTAATGGTATTTGTATCACACAGGAACCATGTAGTGTGAGATCTCCGTCCTCTCCTTCCTACTCACCTGCGCTGGTCCTTCCTTACGAAGGTTTTTTCCTCCAAGTCCCACTCCTGCGCCAGGATGAAGCGGAGCTCCTGGTCTGCCGTGAAGGTGGCGAGGGACCCGTTCACCCGCTGACATGTCTGCACGGCGTCCCAGTAGTTCTCCCCGTTCAAATACACCCTGTAACAGCTGGCTGTGCCCTCATAGTGGTGCCATCCTGTTGGGCACTTTCCTAGGAAACATGAAGGACAGAAGGGAAACCATTCCCCCCAAATTAGGATCTTCAAAGATAATGCATCCTAATCAGTTTATGACAATGCAATGTGTACACACAACGCACTGCATACACTTCACCTCCCCAGGAGACGCACACCTGACAGATCACAGAAGACTTTACTACAGCTTTTGATAAAGGAAAGTTTTTTAAAAACGTATTTAATAAAGATGCAATTCCTAGTAATGTTTCATTGTGCTGAGACAGCCTTTAAAGTCTTTAAGACTGATGATCTACTGTGGAAGATATTTCCCTGCACATCTTTATAAATCCAATCAGTTCGATCAATCCAAGTCAAAACAAGCAGCAAGAAGCAGGAAGAAAAAACCAGGAGGTGGCCAATTTAATGAATCTGTCTCTCTATCAGGTGGTTAGGAATACACCCAACTCGCTGTGGCGTTTTCAACCTACTTTTACAAACAGGCTCAGTAGTATTCACATAATCCTGCTCCCACAGTCAATCACTAAAGACCGTGGGGGTTCTGGGACAATTGTTTGCTTTGGAAAAACATCACTGCAAAGCGGCTCTTTAGGAATAAGAAGGTGATGATGTGAATGGCTGCCTCTGCTTTCCCTCCATTAACTCAATGCCTTGAGCCATTTTGAGATGGAACAGGCCCTTGGGCTTTTGCCTGGACTCTTCGGCGTGATGGGTAACTAACAGAATCAGAGACAGGCAGGGGAAATTTAAAACAGGCACAAAATATGACTTTAGCACCTGCATTTACAGTATTGATTTCACACAACTCCTAAGAAAGGAACTTTAATTTCACAAACTGTTTTATGTTCGTCACACGCATTCACAGAGTTCCTGCTCTCAAGTCTCTTTATTCCCCTCAGACACAGTGATCTTTATCATCAAATGATGACATACAAACTTAATTTCTCTTTTTAAAAAAAAGGGCCTAAATTGCTACATTAATTAGCAGAAAGATGGCCCAGATTTCCCAGTCTGCAACTTACTGCTAAATCGGACAGGCTGTGCCACGTTGACGGTGTGAAAGCGGGTTGTCTCCCCTCCTCTCCCCCGGCTGTGCCTGGAGTCCACATTCTCCTTCCCATGGTAAGTTCGCTGGTCCCCTGTCAAGCCTGGGGACCAGAAGGAACAGTCAGAACTGGCCAAAGATGCAAGCAGAGGCAGACTGCATTTTATTAAGCTTTCCCTGGGTTTTAATTCAAGACATATGTGATAAGTAGCACGGTAAGGGAAACGGAGATGGTAGATCCCTGCAACAACAGCTTGGTCATTTTACAGAGTCCGTAACCAAAACACCTACAACTGCAAAGAACCAAACAAGCCATTACACGAGTCCTGCAGAGTAAGCGAAGTATTTTGGCAGATTCTCAGGAGCCTGCAGTTGTACACAGGACACGATGCTCATCATTTCAGTTGCTGCAGCAAATGCATCATCCCCAGTGCATGTTATCGGTTCCCGTTTACAGAACCGCCAACTGCCCACTCTCCAGCTGCTTCCTTTCACACTTGCATGTTCAAGGATTTCAGATGGCTCCTCCAATACATTTCCCAATGCATTCTCTGAGATCTAGGACAAAATTAAAACCAGGAGAGGAAACCTATCTTCAGCCAGAAAAACAAGGTTTTTCCATTCCCTCTCGAGCTTCTGAAGGAAATGTTAGCTCGTTATTTCTGAACCAAAAAACCATAGACTCCCTCATCTCAGTGCCAGGGCTTTTAACTGGTGTAGGCAACAACCAGATTCAATACTTTTGGAAGCACCCAGTGCACGATGTTATTCCAGAAAAGGGGCTGAAGGGCTCCACATCCCTACTGGGGGAGAGAAGGAGCAGACAGCTCAGGTGGAGATGCTGCAGGATGGGCCAGAGGCAGCAGAACCAGTGAGGTCCTAGGCAGGTGGTGGTGAGAAACCTTGGAGAAAGACACAGATAAGCACCAAGGAAGGCTAATCTGGAAAAAAGGGATCAACCTTAGAAAAATGAAGAACCCAAGAATTTAAGCATTAGAAATTTCTACTAGTATGTTATCTAATACCACTAGATGTTATTAAACCTAGTAAGAGTTTAACCAGCACAAAGAGCGATGCGGACATTCATTTCTATAGAAAAGATCAGCTTATTTTCCTTTAAAGCTGATTAGCTCTATTAAGCCTAGCTAAACCAAATAAACCAGGCATGGTCTCAAATAAAGAGGGCCTACATAGTCTTCTTCAACAGGTTTAATACATCTGTTTGAAACATATTCTAAACTACATCAATAAAACTTTCTCCTTCCAGACTATCTTTAAAAAGCAAGAGGTCCGCAGCAATTTCTTGAGAATTTAAACCCAGAGTTGGAGACTGCCTGGTGTATTATTCGGAGGGAAAGACCTCCAGAAGATCCACCATCACACAATGCACTCCTTGGAACAAATGTTAGTACCAAAGAGCAAAAAAAATCAGTAGCTGGAGGCCAGGAAGAGCCGAGTAGCTTTGCATCCGTCTGGCTCTGGCATACTCAGTTTGCCCTGGGTTAATGGGATAAGCAAGGGATATTTAATTATCACGTTATCCCAGGAATTACAAGTCTATAGAGATCACCCATTAAGAAACGGCTGTGCATAAACACTCCCTGGCCCTACAGGAATAAAGCAGTAATTCTACTGTTCGATAGTAGAATACGCTATTTATCACAGGCAAGAAGTTGGTGCCAAGAGGTTCAGCTAGCGTGAGTTTCAAAGGACACAAAATGGTGAAATAATTTGACAGTGAAGATCACTGATTATTTTTTATTACTTTAAAGGCCAATCTATTTTTAGTTTTAGATTTTGACTGTTCTTAATCCTAATGGTTCAGCAGCAGTATTTACACTATGATTTTCAGAGCGATACCGAGACTCTAAAAAAAGCAGATCTTTAATTATAGTAAGACTTTAAAAATACCGCTAACTAATGTAAAATGCTTTATCAAAGAGGAACCGAGCTCAGCACGGGAAGCTCTATTTTCCCATGGCATTAAATGGTAACAACTACACCCAAAGAACCAGTAAGAACCCAACGCACAAGGAATTAGTTCCCTTTCAGAAGTGAGAGCAGATGCAACACCATATGGCTGACCCTCTGCGGCTAAAGAGAACGCCCACGAGGACTTAACAATTTACCTCCCCTGGGAATAAACCAGAAGTTCACGGGTTTTAACATGCGAGGTTAAGAAAGGGTTACTTGGGCCAACATCTTAAATTGACGGAATTTATGCCAGATGCTTTGAAAAATAGCTACAGAGATCCCCCACAAAGGGCGTTCAATGGGTCCTCACCCAGCAGCAGGACACTCGGTCCTTCCTCGGCATCTGCCATGGGAGAGGACTCGCCACTGGAACCTCTCCTTCAAGCCTGACACCGTCAGCAGCTTAATAAACCGGTGCTTTTCAAACAGTAAATTGCTCCTATTTGACCTGCATTTTTGGTCTCTGAGAAAAGCAACAATGACAAGTTTCTCCGGGGCAACGAAGAAGGATGCTAACAAGCCTCTAAGTCACTGCACTGCCAGGAACGGCCACTGCAGACTCTGGTGGCAAAGGTGTCACCGCACTGGCTTTCGACTGTACTTTCTCAATACTCTGCAGAAGAATTCTCTATGTACTTCGCTGTTCCTGCTTCCTTTATAAAAGTATTTTTATCTTTAAAAATAAATTAATAATGCCATGGACTAAGTGTTAAGATAACATCCTAACCCCGAAGATCACAACCTAACCACGTCTGATGTGTCAGAAATGAAAAGCCATCATTTTTATTGCTTGTGTGCACACTTAATGTGCTGAAAGCCAACAAATTTTGGAAGATCAGCTATTTTCCAAAACCTTTATTGTTCTAGATACTACAACAACAAACAATAACAGCAATGGTAGTATTTTTACTAGCCAAGACAGCTAGTTCTACTTCCTTTGACTTCATACGATTATAACAGAAATGCAATTTATTTGTTAGTTGGTGGGGAAAAGGGAAGAACGGGTTCAAGGGAAAATTCAGAGGAATCAATTTATTTTCTCCCTTCGAATACTATAGCGTGGTGGACACAAGCATCCTCCGACCTGTTTCCAAATGGAACAGGTCACGATTAGCATTCACCCAGCTCCTTCCAATTTACTGCTGCTGTCTCATGCACTCCACCACGATGACAGCCCGTGTACAGTGCGATACATCAAGACAGTTGTCCAACACCGCTGATTCCGTGACTACTTTCAGTTGTTTAAAACATCAAGCTACCACTTCAGCACGGCAGTTTGCCATGCTGGCTGGCTCCTACTGTGTTTTACAGGCGTAAGCTTTTTCAGTTCTGAATCAAAACAGTTCAGAACAAAGATGAAGAGACTGGGAGGGGAAGAAATTTTGCTCACATTTCTAACTCCCTTCTGGCTGAATGAGCGCTAACTCACAGAAAAAGCTTTGGGCCAGTTGTGCAGGTTTTGCTGTTCCTGTTGGGGAAACGGGAAAAAAAGGAGGGGACAAACGCAGTCAAGTTTAATTCTGAGAGAAATATGAATTTTCCCATTATTCCTAGAGGCTGGAAGGAATTCAGTTGCATTGTCCATACTCTTCCGTGTACATCCATGGAGATTGCTCCGTGGCATTTATCCACAGGATCTCAGCAGCGCTTTCTTCACACGTGGTGTCTCATTAGAGGAAGCTGAGCACACAAGCAGAGCAGAAAGCTCCTTTTTCATCCCCTTCGGTGCCTCCATCATTCGGACCAAGTAAAAAAGGAAGCATGAAAGCCAAGTGGTGCAAACAGACCGTGAGCTGAGGCCACACAAAAGGGAGAGCTGGCACCAGCCGAGACGGGAAGAGGCCAGAACGTACATGTGCTGACAGCACTGCATGGGGGAGAAAACAGGGCACCACATGGAAAACCGTCTTCGGAGGAGCTAGAAGAGAAACCGCAATCTGCCACATGCACCAAGGTCTGCCTGGCACCAAAAAAAGGGCAGGCAGACAGAAGACATCAACTTTCATATACAGAGAGGTCCTTGTAGGGTCAGGACTCATAAAGGGCAAATATTGGATTTTGGGAAGTTGAACTGGTTTCCAGAGTTATTGTGTCACATACGACAAGTCACTCAAGCCTAACCCTCCACAAGGATGGATGGATTATGTCAAACTATGTCAAAATTAAACTGGTAGTGAAGCAACTAGGTCTTGTCACATCATATTTGTTCCAAGATTGGAGTTTCTCCTATTTAAACACACGGATTGTCAAAATTGACATAAAAAGCTGCCTTGTCCCCTAAGCTTCAGATTTTCTGTCCAGCATATTACCTACTAAAAGCTTGGAAAGCTTTTAATTCCATTTGGTAATTTGAGAGGTGAGAGAACTTCAGGATTAAATCCAGTTTTGTGCCTAAAGATTTGGAAATACAATTCAGAAGTCCCCAGAGAGGAGTGATTCTTCTCAGATCAAGCAACTTCACGCTTGAGGTTATCAATTGCATTATGCTGGGAAATAAATGCCAACCCAGAACAGCCTCCTGCTGCGCTGAGCACTATTCAGAGTAACAGACTGGCAGTAAAGAGCTTGTAATTTAAACACCAGGAAGCAGGGTAAAAAGCATGCATCATACAGGAGTTCAGCAAGGGCTCAGAGAAGATGTGGAAACTATCAGAGGTTTTTGTTATTATTATCTAGCTTTAAAAAAGGAGATGCACTAGAAAGTGGACAAATGTCAACAGTCACTTCAACCAAAGGATATCCTTGGCAAAACAAAACAGGAAGCTCGTTACGATCCCTGTAAAACAACACACTGCAGCTGCTGCTTTATCGGTTCCTGGCCATACCTTCAGCTGACTCCGGGGAGGAGACTTTGCAGACTCAAAGATGAACTACTGTGTGTGCGCTGGGGCAAGGGACCTCCAGGCTGCACATTCCTCCCCAGTACAGTACTGGGGGAAGTCCTTAAGGACAGCATAGAAGAAGACATCGCTCAAATCAGCATTTACAGTTAGCTTCCCAGCAAGATTGGTTCTCTATGCAATTAGGCTCCCAATCTCAACATAAAACCATGGAAAATTGTACTGTTTGCCATGGAACTTGCTCATGCTACCACTGGCCACTGCTGGCCCAGGACCAGCGCCAGGACAGCCAACTGCCCTGTGCTGAGCATGGCCTCAGACTCAGGGAGGGGGGAAAAAAAATAAAATCCTAAGAACTCAGTTCCCTGAAACTTTCCAGTGTTCTTGTTCCTGACTGAGGTTGAGGAAACAGTACTGAGAAATACCCTCTAGAGAAAGAATGTGGCATGAGGCGAGGGGGTGCACTGCAGGGCGAGTGAGCTGAAGGGTTTCAAATGCAGATGCTGGGAGAAGCCCAAGGACAGCTGATGGCACAACCTCATCACCTACTCCTGGGAAGATTTCCAGTTTTCAAAAAAACCCAAATAAATTAAGGGAACAGAACGATCAACAATATAATTGCAAGCTGAAAAAACTGATGGGAACAGAATTTTAGATATCCCTTCTCTGCTCATACATTAGAGAAACAAACATCGAGCCTGGAGCGTAAGAACAAAACATGGGGAAACAGGCAGAGCTCCACCAAACCCTGCTCCGCTTGTGCTGCTGAACACAAGTCGTGACCATAAGCCCTGTGAAGAAGGCAGGATATTTGGAGAAGCTGATCCGACGGTCTGGTAGAAGCAAAGCTGGAAATTCCCTGATCAGTAAAAGGCAAACTGCAGGGCCCTTCCTTCTTATGGTTTTCAATATAGAACTTCTGTAAAGGAGAAGTTACGTTACCACTTCAATTACTTGCATAGAAACGTAAGAGGAAGTGAGTAGAAATAATAAATTCCCATTTGTAAAAGCGGGAAAGATATTTTTTAATATGTTAATGCCTGTTTCTGCCATTTCACAGAATACGCCACTTTGGGATAAACTATTTTTAGGATCAATTACTGTTGGTATGGAACAGTACACAAATTTCATGAGCCTCTACTGGTTAAGCAGAAGAGAGCCGCAGACACATGCTACATAACCCCCCCAGCAACTTTTAGGATGCTCCCAAGAGCAAAGAGCCAACAGATTTATTCTAGCAGAGAGAGGAACTGAGGGTAATCACTGCTGCAGACTCCACTCTCATTTGCGTGCCTGGTGGGAAGGGCAGGGGAACAGCACTTTACACATCGCAAGTCTGGGACTGAAAGGAATTCCATGTTTTAAACGTTCATTCTGAAAAGAGACATAATTTATTAATTAACGATCCTCTTATTTTTAATAGGAGCTTTCTTACTAACATGAATTAAATCAGACCTAAAAAAAGGTGAATTTGACCAACAGTGCCAAGTAACTTGCAATGGCTTTGTATTAAACCTTTGAAAATACCAACATGACTAAGTAGTCACTGAAACACACCCTCACCAAATCCTAATTCACCACCACTGATCTCTTCTGAGTTGTTCCCGCTGGAGCATGCCATTAGTAGCTCAAAAGCTGAAAAGTAACAAGCTTCCCAACCAGGCTCAGAGCCCTTTCTTGCAAGCCTCCTTTTCACGCTTCAGAGAGATTTCATACCTTTTAATTTAAAGATATTTTAATTCTCCAAGTTTCACAAGTCCAGGTGGCTTCACTAACTAGCTCTTTTAGCGTTCGGTCTGCCTTTATTGAAATAAGAACCTTAATTAAAAAGTATTTAAATTTAGCTGAATCATCACACGATTGCTCATCTAAATCCAAAGCTATTTTCTAAATTTAAAGCTGCATCATTTCTCGTTAATTCAGTGGCCAAATAAGAAAGTTGTCACTCCTGAGTAAGACTATGTGCTACTATTCTTAGCAGCAGTAGCTCTCCAGTCAGTGCCCCAGGACTCAGTCTCTCCTGTCACTGGTCACATATGCATTGTCTTCCCCAACATTAAGAAAACCGCGTTCTTCCAAACTTCTGGCCTCAGATTTTCTTTAATTCCTGCTATTCCTTTTTATACCCCGGCACGCCATTCACACCCACACCAGCCTGTCCTTACTCTTGACGGTTCTGAATGGCACCTGCCCTTCAACACCCATTTCAGGTCACAACGCTATCCCACCAAGGTTTCGTTGCAGGTGTAATAGAGTTTTTACATCCTACACCAGTAGTTCTTGTTCCTCTGGTTTGCTGGCTGCACTCCTCACCTTACTGTGCAAATATCTCAGTTCTTTCATAAACACCACACCCAGCCCCAGCTGTTCTACCCAGCACAGCCTTTTCACCAATTACTTATCCAATTACTCTTCTCATCAAGTGGAATACTTTCCTGCCCTACGCTGTCCATCATTTCCCCCTCCAGTACTCTTTATGTATGTTATTCTCCTCTTCCCGTGTACAGACATGGCGATGAATCAAGTCTCTCCCACATGTCTCCCTTCATTTCTGAACTCAAAAGTTCTTCTCATCATCTCAGACCAGCCAGCCCAGTCAGACCTAGACACCAAACAAAAGCAGAGCCTATCTATGAGAAATGGTCCTTTTATAAAATGCTTTCTGGCCCCACACCAAATATTCTTTGTAACTCCAGTCCCTGAATCAACATGAACCTGTTGCATCCTCTATGCAAGAGCTTAAACTGCTGACTAATACACTGTGCAACAGAAAAAGATAAAAATACTGTTTTCTACTAATGTGGATGTTCCAATATTCCCACAAGCGAAGCCTTCAGTGCTTTTTGAGTAAATCCAAATATTAACATGACTGCTTTTTCCTACCCTTTTACTTCCATCAACCTCCAGAATTTTATTAGGTCCCTAGTTTTTCCACATTTGGCCAAAGTTAGCAAAAAAGGGCAAACAACAGACATCCACATCCTAAAGAATATCCTTAAACAGAGTATCAACAGCACAGCTTAATTTCCAATGTCAGAAGAAACTACCAACAGTTTTTTTTCCCCTCCGTGCTGCAGATGTATACACTCACCAACCAGCCAAAAGCTTTTTAGAAAGGAGCACTGCACACATTCTTTAAATAATTTGTGCGGAGCACACACTGGGGAGATGGGTAACCATAGCACAGTTTCAAAGTTTGACTGTTAGATTTACTTCTCTAATTCTATTAGAACAATATGAATATTTAGAAGAGTTTGTTTCTGTAAAATACCAATGGTATTATTTTGTAACACCTCCCAAAAACAGCTCAAAAGTCAGAATGATGACAGACTGAATGCTGCAGTGACGATGCCACAAAGTTCACGTGGTTCCCTCCCAAGCAGATTAAGTAGTTTAGTGGGAATTCCTTAAAACAGTTTTTGAATGTAATATAGTCACACTGTAGAGATAAAGGTTTTGAATTATAACCCAGCTGAATTCATGCTTTCGGATGCTTGCTTCATTTTTCTTAGCAATAAAAATAAATTATAGGTTATTTCACTTTTAAGACCCACAGAAAAAGAATTGCTCTGGCCTCTTTGTCAAGAACAAATGAAAATGTTCAAAATTGTCATTATATATCCATAATAAAAAAAACCAGCTCAGTATCCAGTAGCTTTAGCAGAGAACCACTGCTGCTGAGAGGCTTCTGAAAGCGCACAATCACAAGAGTTTATGAGGAGTAAATAGAGCAGCTTGTTTGGCAGAGCAAAGTTCTCCACTTGAGCACAAGAAGCACAATCAGAACAGGGAGCAGTAAAACACATTCTCTACCCAAGTTCAACAATGTCACCCAGCACAGCCTGAGTGACATGCTCATACAGTCAGAGCAGTAATTCCGAGTTTAACCACAGGCCTACGTGCCATTTTGGTTTAATCACAACATGATTTTTTCCTCGTCACAAAATTTGCTTTTTAGACAATAAACTCTCCTCATCTCCAGGATACCTACCCAGACTGTAAGAATGGAAGTGACAAGCAAAAAACTGTAGCATTAGTTGCACAAAACTAAGAGAAGCCATCAGTTTGTTAGCAACGGGTACATTTCTACCAAAGAACCTCCACCTTCAAATGAAAACAAGCAAGCCAACTTGAAGAGTCAAGGTAGTGTGGTGAGCGGTCTTCTCGGCTTTACTCACCTGGACAGTCAACTTCATCGCTCTCGTCCTCGCAGGTGGGCCACCCATCACACTGCCAGTTGGAAGGGATGCACTGGATGGTCCCGCTCCGGCAGGCGAACTGCCCCGGCGTGCAGCGCAGCTCTAGGAGAGAAGAAGGTTGTGCTTTGTATGAAAACGTTATTTATTCTTGCAGGTCTGTACATATATTAATCAACTGTCACGTAATGTATCACTCGGTAACTCAGCCTGTTAAAAACTGCTTCGTTTGAGACCACTTCCACGTTTTAAACTGCACGTTTGTGGTTTCAACAGATGGGAAGGCTGGCTTCCAGTGCTTGGGAAATAATTCTCTCAGTCATCCGTAGTAAACCCGTCCTGATAGAGACACCATGTGAGCAGCTATCACCGCAGCGTTACCCATTTACTTCTCCCAGGTCACTGAGGACGACTCACTCGCTTTTCTCAGAACCAAAGTTCAACAAAGAAACGCTACGGCCGTTAAGTGCTGGATTAGGCAATAAATTCAGAATCCTGTTCCCATTCCATCACTGCCTATGCCAGGACCCGTCAGACTTGCCCAAACATCCAGCCTGATTTAGAACCATTGCACAGGACTATTTGTAAAACAATTACTATATCCATGAATCTGTTTTCACTTTCTGCCTTCAGCTTTTTTTGTGGAGTTTCTCCGTACAAACACATCCTTCACAAGAACCTGTCACCATCTGCAAACATGTAGTTCCTGCTTCTGCAAAGTACTGCCTACTATCATTATACTGTCACACCTTATTAGCATTATAAAAAGTACCATTTTTTTTCCCAAAGCTTTTTTAATACCAATTCCATCTATCAAATGCCAAAACCTAATAATTCAGCTTCATTTTATGTCCCTCCAAATATTTTGGAGAGGAAAACAATTTTCTGTCTACACAAGTGAACAATGTTAAGGTTGTTCACAGACAGCAGGTCTGCAAGGCACCATTAGTATCCATAGGCTCATTTTCACACCAGACCATCACTCTCCATCTTTCTTCTGGATGGTGGTTGTCCATTTTCCAACCAACATTTTTGAACAATTTAGCACATTTTCCTCTCAGCAAGCTACAATAATCCCAGGTAAGTTATGTTTGGAGAAGGAGCACCTTTTTTTTTAAAAAAAAAAAAAGGAAGAAAAAGTGTTTTGAAGTAAAACACACCCATCCCTGATTTTGAAAGAATCAAGTAGGTGACTTGTTTTGCAGGGAGAAATCTCTAAGAGAAAATTTAAAATACAGGCATGTGTTCTCTCATCCACAGTTTACAACCTAAGAAAAGAGCTGTAATTGCAGTTGTTGCCTTCCTGAAGCACACGTCTAAACTAAATCAAGACAGGGGTCACGCTTCAGTGTTCTGATGACACGACCAGGCATAACAACCAGTCCTCAGGCACTCTCAATACCAGGTGCATGGGTACAGCTTTTAATTGGTACAGGATATTGATAACTGCCTTCTAATTTGATGTTAGGCTAAAATCCGGTTCTAGTACTGGTTTCTCTTCAAAACACAGACCTGCTCTTCTAGAAAAATAAAAGCAGGCATATCCTCTTAGCAACCACCTACCCGGAGCAAACATTCAGGTCACAGAACAGCTACGAATTCCCACCGACCTGCCAGACTACGGACGGGAACGACCGCCCTCCCAGCGAGACAAGAGGCTTCTCACCCATCCAGAGCTCTACTCAGTCCAAACAGCTATCGGTGAACGAGCACGGAGGAAACGGGAAAAATAAATATAATAATAATCTACCAGTTTCAGTCATAATGATTTCTCCTCCTTCCCCCAGAACACAAACTGAATTAATGTATTTAGCCCAAAGAGGGAAAGGAGGAATAAAACTTTTTATTCCCTCTGATTAGGGAAATAAAAGGTAAAGCTTCACTTACCCAGTGTAGCAAGAGAGAAAATTTAAAACCTATCTTTACATTAGGGGGATGGGGAACGACATCCGAGGCAAACAAACATAAAACCTCAAGCTGAAATTAAAACTTTTCCAATTGCAAGTTCGGAGAAAAGATCCAACTCTTCAGTAAATCACCGCAGCTCTCCCCGCCTTTGCGCAATGTCAGCAGGCAGCAAAGGTTTCTTAGAAAGTTCTGCCGGCGCAGTTTCAGGTACAGAATTTACACTGGAGCCTGCAGGGAGATATTTTACCATGTGAAAGACCATCCTCAGCCCAGCTCCAGGTTCCCATTGCATCCACCTGCAGTTATGGCAAAACTCAATTCAAAATTCAATACTTTAAATAAACTCTTAATATTTTTTTTTTACTGCTTGATTTTAATGGCACATCCCCTGGGAAGAAAAGCTGTTCTACAGCCCTCTGGCTCCACGGGCAGCATCCACCAGGAAAGCACGGCCAGCCAACACGCGCATGGGAAAGCCAGGGAAGAATACTCCTGTCTCTAGCATTTCATACGTGCTGTTACTATTTCACATACAATTACATGTGACTGGCTCGGATAAAAGGATGACTCCATCCCAGTATTATGAGCATTAAAAAAAAATGCCAGTTACATGCCGTAATGTCACTGCTTCCTGTGTTACAGGCACTCCTCTCTGAAGAATGTGGATACATGGAAGAGCACAAAACATTTCTATTGAAACACCGCTCAAACCAGCTGAACGATTGTTCCCAATGGAAACCATGCTACGTGAGACACACTAATTACTGCAGACCGAGGAACACGAACGGCTACGCAATTCTATTGCAGAAGGGAAAAAAAGGTGACACAAAAAGAAATACTGCGAAATGAAAATCTCCATATTCTACAAACACTGCCAATAACACCTCCCGAGCCATCCAGGGCCCCTGTCCCCACACTTTACTGGACTACCTAAATCATGGGGCAGCTTCTGGAAGAGTTTCATCAGAATTGTTTTGCTTCCCCGTGCTGCCTTCATGCGGTTCAACACAGAGAGAAACACGATGCAATCGTCTGAGAAGAATCTAACTGCCTCTCTCCTGTGCTCAGGGTGGCTTTGGACACACCAACGGCCTCCTCGAGGACTGATGCTGAAGATCAGCTCTTTGGGGAACCCCTCGCCACTGATGGGACACAGATTTCAACTAAGGCCCCACCACGGGCACACTGGCGGGTTGTCACCCAGACAAGGCACGGCAGCGGGTGGCAGCTCAGGAACACCCAGCTGGGAGCAAGGGCCACCTCCTGTCACCGTCCCCTTGCCCTGTGTGCCTGGATCAAGTCTCCCAGAGCAGAGCCCATCAACTGGCCAGGGCAGCAGCCTCCAGGGGTTAAATATCCACATAAACATAGAAGGAAGCCTATAATGAACCTGTGAGACACTTGGCCAGGGAACAGAGAAATTTAGGGAAGGAGAGGATGCAGAGGAGAGGTGCCAGTCTCCATAGCCCTGTCAAGCATCTCATTTCAGTAGCCTATTTTTAAGTCAAAACAGCAGAAAACCGGAAACATTTCAAGCCTGTCTCAGGTGGTACCGCCAGAAGCAGAACAGGATCCATGAGGACACACGAGCACTAGCAAACAGCAGGACAACACAACCATCCATCTTTCCTGAAACACAAGTAAGCACTTAACACACGACTGTGCCAAATAAAAAACATTTTTTCCACCAATATAAGATTTCCAGTTCTTCAAAGAATAGTTTCAAAAATACCTGTCCCACTTCTGCCCTAAGGTCCGATATCCCACATTGTTCATAGCTACTGATGGTAACCCACAGCGAGGAAGGATGAGGAAGAAAGTTAACTATTACCTCCCAGCACTAAAAACACACATTTTCCACCAGCTGTTGAAGCAGAAACATTTTGTATTTTCCATATTGTTAGAAAGTATGTAAGAGCACAGTTTCAGCTAGAAGCGAGCAGCTGCTGCAGCAGAGGCACCGACACAGCATCAGCCACCGGCATCAACAACTGCCCAGGAGTTAAAAAATAGAAATGCAACCACCTCCAGCGTTCACGTACAACACGACGAGTTACATCAGCACTGCTATGATTCACATATGAAATTCTAACATAAAAGGCTTTTCTTTTTCCCTTTTAACGATCAGATGCAGTCTTTGCTATACTACAGCACAAAATTTGGTAGAATGAAATCTCATTTTAAAGCAATTAAATTCATCTGGCATCTGCTGGGAAGAAGGGAGGCATGTAAAACTCCGCAAATAGCAGCAATTGTGGGTTTTGCACTATACATAATGTAAACTTCCAAAACATCACAGAGTTCAAGCAGTGCAAGAACGGGAAAACACTTCCAGCAGCAAGGTGTTATACAGTCTCCTCGCTTCACCATCTCCAGGCGCTTCCACAGGGTTAACCCTCAACCATCTCACCAACCACCGCATCCTTCCCCCGCTGCTCTGCTCTCAACGAAGGACAGACCAATTACAGAGGAGAAGGAAAACTGAAATCGGGCTCAGACCACGTATCAGTTCTACAAGCTTAATGTATCACCCGAGATAAAACTTACTGCCTTGTGAAGACTAAAAAGTCCAATACCAATTTGTCGGGACAAATAGAAAATACAGCCTGCCCACGAGTCACTCACCTGAGAGAAGTCTCGCCAGAGGTAGTCGTGGACCTGTAGCTTGAAATTTAAAAGGAAACTTACAAAACAGTTGGACACTTAATTAATCAAACACCAGTAATGACAGGCAAGATTATAAAGAAAGTGCCATACAAACAAGAAGTCTTCATCTCCTTTAGCTGCCAACTATTATTTTTCTAAGTTAGTGATGAAACAGACAAGATTTCTGACTAATAGAAACATCTAAGTTTTCAAGGTGGTTGCTTTTACTCCTACAGGGAGCTTTTCTTCCAAAGATTTTCCCAATTCCATGTTGAATGCCAGGCATTTCACAGCACTCATCACTTAGTTCAGTACAGGGCTCAAACTAGCTTTTTAACTTTCCCTTACAGCATGCTAATTCCCAGATTTTCTGCAATGTACTCAAACCAGACATTTACAACAAGCATTATCCACAGGAAGGACTTCACATCAGAGGAATAAAACACACACACACCCTGCTGTCACTTCCAGGCAGCTTCACACGGTGCATAAAACACCTTTCTGCCTTTCTGAAAGGATCCAGGAAACCCTCCCTTTCAGGTTTAATCACCTCATGGAATCTTTCCATGGAATTGGGAATGTTTTCCTTCCGGAGCCAGGCAGCCACACCGCATCCTCCCACAGCGAGGGCGTTAACTCTACCTGCATCTTCTGCTTCATTTTAAGCCCTTTCAGAGGTGTATCTGGACTAGGACACCTCCTGCTTGCATTTAAACTGGAACTAATTTTTTATTCATCGTCCTCTTTTTTATACAAAAATAAAAAGGGATAATTAGTTACTCAAAACAATTGTTTTATTTGAAAGAAAGGCAGGGAGGATCTATATCCACTATCTGAGACTACTTTTCAATACAGTAAATCTCATTTTAGAGCTTCCGATATCAAATCAAGGCTGGAGTAGGCACACGACACAGTGTTGATTCAATCCAAGTTCACCTTGCGAGGGCCGTTCCCTGCATGAATTTCATGAGTTGGCAGCTTCAGATCAAATGAAGCTCCTGTCTGTCCACATTAATTTCGAGTCACATCAGCTATGGTTTGTCCCCCTGCGACCAGAAAGATCGCACGCTCCAACTAATTCCACAGAAATACAGTCCTACAGACCCAATGTCAATTAATGAGGAATTGAGGCCTCGTAATAGCTGTCTGCCAAGGAAGCTAGAACATCTGCTAATGTGTTTAATTTACTTTTTTAAATATTAGCTCTAACAGAAGATGTTTTCTGATATGCTGGGATTACACACGTCTCCTCAGAGGCAGAACAGCCAGTTTCAGCCCTGTGCCACCAAAAGCTCTTCTGTGGGGACCTCCACATCCACCTTCAGAAGGGTCTCGACTACTGACCCCAGTGACAGCTCTGACCCCAAAAAGCTGTAACTAGGTCCCATCACCTCAGTGGTAAGAGAAAAAGCCGGGGTGGAAAGAGCTCTCAGGAATGAGCAAACACCAGCAAGCGGTAAAAATCTGTGCCAAGTGACAGAAGCCAACTGCCCATAGACCTCAAAAAAGCACCCTTCTGGTCTACAAGCGCTATTTACTCACGGAAACACTTCTGCCAAGATAAGCTGGTGGGCAAATGGGAATGCTTGGATACTGTCTTCACAGGATTATTTATCCTCCTTCAGTTCAAGACAGAGATATAAAAGGAATTCAGCCCGAAGAAATGCTAGATCCAATAAAAATGCCAGAGGCCCTGTTCTCAGGGCAACATCTTCTATAAAGTATTAGGTCAACACATCAAAGTTTTCAAAAATCTAAATTTCAACCTCATATTTGCAAGACACTGAAGTTCACCAATACAGGAACCAGTGGAAAAAGGAAGCCCAGAAAGCCAAATCTCCCCTAAAGCACAAACGTGTCCCTGACAGACAGAAGATTCCCCTTAGGAATAAGCCATGTGTTCCTGACTCCGATACATAAACCACCAGCGATACAAAAACCTTGATGTCTCGGCAATTCACAATGTAAAAGGTAAAGATGAGAAGCCAGAGCCCTAAAGTAAAGCCTCCAAAATCTAAGTTTTGATTCAGGAGAGTGCTTTGATACAGAGATTAAACCCAGTGACTGAAATCACTGATTATTAAAGTTTGGGTTCTTCTAGTTCCAGTGACTTAATTTCTCCTTATTAAAGAGATTCACCACTCAGTAAAGCCTGATACATTAAGGTATTCTTTCGGACACGTGTTAGATTTCAGCATTTACACAGCCAGTTCAGATCTGAATCTATTTCAGCTTTTAATACAAAGAAAACCCACTTTTCATTTCTACGCTAATTGTTTGTTCTTGTCTGCTGAGCTTCATTTGTGTGGAAACTGGAATTTGATTAACGCACAAACCCACATTGCACGTTATTTCAATTATAAGCTATTACTCTGAAGTGCATGTATTGGAAAAGATAAGCTTGAGGTACCTGATCTGGTTTCATACATAGGCTTTTAAGGAACAATGGCAGTTTTGTGTGTACCTCACGTGTACTTTGCTCATTTTGGTCCCATTTCTCAGGGCTGGATCTGGTAGATCTTCATTTTTTATTTACAGACTGAAGGAAAACAAAACACAAAAATACCTCCTGCTTTCTCGGTGTTAAGTCCCTCATTGTCCCAAACCAGATGAACCAACCTGTAACAGAATATTCTGCTCAGATTTCAAGAGGCAATTACAGCTATCAAAAGCTGATTAAGCATTAACAAAAACTCTAACTACAAGTGCTTAGGCCAGTAATTCCTCTTATTCAGATTTTAACTTGTCCAACAGGTCTTTCTCATATTTTATAATACTAAACCTACATACTTAAGACCTGCACCTACATGCTGCACTATTGTTTCGTATTTTAACACATATAAAAATAAATTGACTAAAATTGAAAATGGCTTTTTTCTTGAATCCCTGTTTCTGT
>JAOXNH010000005.1:32413418-32423809 GCA_028566575.1 Bartramia longicauda | reverse complement strand
CCATTAATTCTCTAGACTGGTATTTACTGAAGTAACGGAAACTTTAACATTTTCTTAATATTCCAAATACAACAATACCACAATGGTTTTTCTTAATTTCATCCTTAGTAGATACGTTAATAAAAACCTGTCCTTAAGCTAATCCTCTGCACTCAAAAAGCAGTTTTCACAACTTGGACTTAAGTCCAGGGGTGAAGTTCAGTGGAGAAGGTACCATGTCTCACACAAAACTCCTGAAGATCTGCCAGCTTGTGAAAAGCAGGACTGTCCTGCCTGGCTCCTGGTGGCCAGAAAGCTGCATTCAGCGTAGCAAAGGGAGCATACACAGCATTTTATAACCAAGCCACAGCAGGAGAAAAACAGATTATGATAACAACACCTTCTTTTCAGAGAAGACAACTATTTGTCAAGCTCACAAATCACCACGAAACACGTCCGTCGTGGCTCCGTGTGTGCAGGAGGGTACGAGAGCACAACAGCACCGAGCCGAAGACACCAAACAACCCACAACTACCCTCAAAATTAATTCCCACTCCTGAAAATTAGAGATTCTGGAGTTATAGTCCCATTGGGTGGGAACACATCAGTTACAAAAATAAATAAAAAATATACATTAGAGGCATCGGCATCTTCTGCATGACAGTGTGCATGAAGCAATTAAAATTGTGACAGCACTCCAACTGAAAACTGTAAATCCTTAATGAACAACTCTAATGAACACTCTGTATTACTCGGGGTTCTGTCACAGTAAATTATGCCAGATGAGGATTTTCCTGCCCGGTGAGGAACACCAGCACCCCCCTGCCCCTCTCCTCCATGTTATACCTACGCTCGGCACGAGCCTGGAAATGACCCACTTTCTCCCTGCTCACAAGCGTCATTCGCTGCAACTCATTGTCTGCTCTTTGTCTGGAGGGCACACTCCATGCCAGCAAGGAGAAAAAAAAAGAAAAAAAAGAAAAATTTAAACAAAATATAAAGCTAAGGCCGTGCAAGAGACCCGGCATTCAGCCAAAGCAACAACATCAGGGCTTCTTGAATGGGAACCCTGGCTATGATTTCCTAAGACTTAGAAAATACAGGCTTTGTGCTTTATGAATGTGGACACTTATTCCTAAGACTTAAACAGAAAAAAACATTTATTTCCCCCTTCCCCAGTACTGCTAAAACCAAACAGAAAACAAAACTTGCTACTTGAACTAAGCCAAAAGAATCCTGTGAATTAGACAATGCCGTGTTCCAGACTGAAAACCAGTTCATTTTCATAGCAGCGAGGTACCAGCTAAGGAACAGGTTTGCATTCCCCTCCCCAGAAACTATTATATTACTACAGTAAGTAAATAGGCAGAAGGGAAAAGCAAAATACAGCAGTGGCACAAAAGAAACCAAAGCCAGGGGTACTCAGGAACCTTTAAATACGGCTCGAAATTAGCATCGAGGAACGGGAGGTTCTAACAGCCTTGTTCAGGGCTTCAGGTGGGACTGAAGTGGTTTGGTACAACAGTGACAAGTGACCTAAACCAAATTTCTGACCCTTTCCCTTAAGAAATCCCGAGCAGCAAGTGGATCAGTGAAAATGCCCATCACACCTCACCGGTAAATTCACCAAGAATTTTAAGCAAGCTTGAGAAAGAAGTCAAGACCAGAAAAACGCAGCGTGCGATGGAGTTTTGGAAAGGCAGCACAAGGGAAGGAAACGGTGACAGCCTTGAACTTCAGAGGGCAGGAAAGCCCCACGGGGGTCGCCCTGTGACATCTGCACATCTGGATGCCGCGCTGTCACCGCGGCACGGTGGCTCCCCAGCCGGCGGGGAAGTGGTGAGATGGGGTAAGCGAAGCCTCGCACGAGGCCCTGCAAGGAACTGTACAGATTCAAGGAGACAGCAGAGCTGCACACGAGCACTATTCAAATGCAGGTCACACTGGGGGGAAAAAAATAAAAAAGCTTTTGCTCCTGTTTCCTTTTTTCCTTCCCACCTTGTACAAGAGTGGATGAGCAAGCAGCTGGAACACTTAAAGGCAAAAATTTGATATCCAGAAATATTCTGACCTCGAATAGGGAAGCCCTGTTTTATCTCCACACAGTAGCTGGTGCAGCGGCCGGCATGTATCGGAGCAAACGGCTCCTGCTTTGAATTGCATTTCCCTGCTCAACTGGAGCCAACGCGGCAGGAACGTGGCCAACGCCAGCCACTGCCATGTTTGCCCACGCTGAGCCAGATACTGTGCTCTCCTCTTCCATGGAAAAGCAAACACCTGCGCAGAAATTTCATGTACCAAACCCCTAAGTTTAATAGTTCCACCAGAAGTGAGCGAACAGAAGTCCAACCCATCTATACAAAGCCACTTAACCCTTTAAGAGTATCTTCTCATTCCACACACCTTCCAACAGTTCAAGCACTGCCTGTGCTCTTCAGCTCTTCAACCAGCTTCTGTTACCCCCCCGAGTCAGGTACCACACCACAAAACATGATCTTGGCCATTCTTGAGCTGTCACATCCATAGAAAAATTACATTTGATTCCACTATTGCTCAGAGAGACGCCGATGAGCACTCATATACAACAGTGTCCCCAGGCCATTTCTCTCCAATCCAAGTCTTTACACTCAGATCTCACTCCTCCAAGATTCCCAGTTTTTCATAAAGATTTTTCCAAGGTCTCATTCATAGAGTACATTTATGTTACTGTATTTAAACCAGTAAAGTGCAATTTAAGGGTAACGAATAACTTCACAGATTCAATGGAGAGAAAACACAAATGCGGTTTTGACCATCCCCGGATTAAAAGAAGCTGTAACGTGTTTTGGAGGTTCATCATACACAAACAAAGTGCGACTTGGGCACAACCTCACACCAAGCAGGTGTTAGAAGCGGGATTATTTGCTTTCTTTTAAAGTATATGTTACTTTTAAGTAAGAAGAAACCTTTAATTTAAATTGCTAAACAAATATTAGCAGAGACCAAACACAGAGGTACCGAAGGACAACACTAACTCAGTGCTATGTGGAATTCTTCTCACCCTTGCAAAGGGGATGCTGTATCACCCCATCCATCCTCCCACAGAGACCCCAGGGCAGAGCCGGGCTGGGAGAGTCTGGTCCTGGTTGGAGCTGATCTCCCTCTGTCCAGATCCCACTTCAAACCCCGGCTGCTGTGGCATCGCCCGCTTTGCAATGCAGATTTGAGTGTCAAAACACAAACTGATGGAGGATTCAGCATTTCAAAGTGACACCTGAAAATCCCTCGAGAAAAAGCGGTAGCAGCCAGTCCGGAACACCCAGCATTGTTCTGCCAGGAACGGCACTTAATCCCATTTTTCTACCAGCTTTGGTTCCCAAACAATTTCACTGGGTACCCCAAGTACCTTGTCTCATACTGGGAAAGAAACGAGGAAGCACAACAGAGGAGTGTATGAAGGAGAAGACAACACAGGAAAAAAACTTACACAAATGAAAATATGACAAAGAAAAAGCAGTAAGTTTAAGGACAAAAGAGCAGGGAATGCCCCAAGAGCAGTCACCAAAAGCTAATTCTACATTTCCACCCACCAAACGGACCAACCACTGTCATGCACTAATCAATAAACAAAACAGAACCTGAATATATTGGTTAGATCAACCACTTTTAATTAAACGGGAAGTGGAATGTTATTTTGTCTAGCGATAGTTAACGAGGCAACTATCAATTGCCATTAAACTTAACATTGTATTTCTAAATTATCTAAATGGTAGGCATCAAACACAGATAATAACTTCCTTAGGAGTTCCATGCAGCAAATACCATTCAAATGCTGTTCATCAAGCCCAGAATTAGCAGACTCACCCTTTAATACACAGACGAAATTAAAAGTTTCACAGGAAACAACAAGATGCCAGAGGACTGAATAGTCTGGGGAATGAGGATTAAAAATTAATCCCAAACTCACGTTTTTAAGCAATTAGTTTGCTAGAGTTCTGCCACAGCTAATCAATGGCTTCTCCAAACGATCTGTGGTTTCTCCTCCGCTCAGCAGGGTCTCTACAAACCCACCACTGGAAGTGAAACGTGAAGGTGTGAGCTGCCGTGCAAGGAACTGGGATGGTACATAAACCCTTGCGGAGAGTGGAAAGCTAGGTGGGAATGGGCACTGCCAGGAACCTACTGCTGAAAAACTGGTGGGTTCTGACACCTGGACATGTGTGGGGAAACCGGCAAACTGTTGTGTGCAACGGCAGCACGGGGGACACCTGCATGGCACTGTACTTAGACAGGAAGAATCAGCAGCAACTGCAGAACAAGCGACAGACTGACAACTAGATCCTTTCCCAAAAGGATCCAGTGTTTGGAGTCTCTGTCACAGGGAATCATTAAAAACATCCTTCAGGAATTGTGCTTTGGGAGAGGAAGATGGACAACCCAATCTCCTCATACCCCTTCTAGCCATAACTTTCTATCAGCCTACACGGAACAAGAGATTAGGGAGCCTTTTCCCATTACAGGTTAGCCCTTGAGATCCCACAGGCAAGGGCCAGCAGAGTCTCATCAAGCTTCCCATTAGCCACGATCTCTTCTATCTCAAGGACTTCCTTGGTGGTGCTATCGGTGCAAGAACCCCTGCACACACTATTTCATGTTAAAATACATTAACCCCTGCAGGGCAGGAGTGGTGATGCCACTGAGCTGTTCCCAGGTTCTGCTCCAGTCCCTGAAGTGCAATGCCGAGGACAATGGCTCTGTGTAGCACAACACACATGAGAGCAACAGAAGTTCTGCTAATCACCAAAGCAGTTATTAATATGCATCCCACAGGACGAAACAAGGCCTTATAAAAGTTGCAAGAAATCACCACGTAAAAACCCAGAAAGCCCGGCGTGACTCAGAGAGATTCTAGAGGTAGCTACTCCTTCTGCATTGCAATTCAACATCAAAACCAGCCCCAACAAAGCTAATTCCAAGGGACGGAGTAACTCATTGAAGTCTTGGCTGGTTTTCTGATGTTCACCAGGGGATTTTACGTCTTTCATACTTAGTATCTAAAATTCTCCCCTCTCCAAGCTAGCCGTGCCTTTCCCGCTGACAGCCGAGAAACCAGCAGCCCTTCCCCAGCCGCCTCCTCCCGCTATGGAGAGGGGCTGGAGCACTGCTCTCTCCTCCATCACTTCTGGCCGTTCCTCTGCTCCCAAACCCGCCGGGGGGACACAGAAATCACATGTTTGCAAACCCCCATGTACCTCTTCTGTTTTATTACTTCTCAGAAGCAGAGCAACGCCTGCAAACAGCCCTCTGACTCCTTTCTTCTCCTTTACTTTGTAGCCATGGCTAGTAGCAAACCCACTCAAAAAAATTTGCCTTATAATTAACATCAGGAATTACCAGACTTAAAGTATCAGACCCGCTAATAAGGTCTGATACCTTCTGCCTTGTCTCTGCTACGCTGACAGCAGCCCCAAGGACGGCTTTTCAAACCCATCAGCCTCCCTTTGCAGCTCGTAACAATGGCAAAGAGCAGAGCACAGGAAGAGAGCACACTGAAATGTAACAGTGGGAAGGGGAAAAAAAACCCAAAAAACTAAAACCAGTAGATGAAGAAGTAAGGGATGAAGGGGGAACATAAGACTGGAGGACAGGCCAGTGTTATTTTCAGCAAAAGTAACTGAGATGTGAGAAAGCCCCTTCTGCCCCTCGGGAATTCAGCTCAGAATCACAGAATCACAGAATATTCTTGGTTGGAAGGGACCTCAGAGATCATCGAGTCCAACCAACAATACAATACAAAGCTCAATACAAAGACAGGGGCTGTTGTTACCTACGACAGGGAACTGAATAAATTGAATAAATATTACTCCTTGCAGCTCCTGCCTAAGGTAGAAACAGTGGACAAAAAGCAAAATAAGGGTTCCTATTTTCTTCCCAAGGAACTCCCTTTAGAGCAGAGGAACGCCGGGCCTGGGTCACATTTTACAACTGATATAATTGGATCTCCCACTGAATTAACCGATACAACTCAACATGCCAAAAATCAGGCACATTCAGTCACAGCGGGCAAGCAGATCACGGTGGAACCATGTCCATTGGGGGTTTGAGTAGACTCCTACTCCGAGGAGCTCTACCTTGCATTTCAGACCTACAACTTTCACCCAAGTGACAAGAAAGAACTGGCAATTTAGATCCACCTGTGGACTGTATTGTGTCATGATACAAACACCCCACAGGTAAGCTGTAGCACAACAGTCAGCTGGGTACAACAAGCAAGCAGCAAGGCGTAGGAAAAGTTAAAGTTTTAAGCTGAAGTTGTGGGGCTTTTTAATTAGACCACTCACACTGGCAAGTCTTTCTAAGCACTGCTGATTAGGTAAGTCCTGCAAAATTTTTAAAAACAGAACTTGGATAATGAAATTACTTCCTCTAGCTCCCTTTGAAGTAGAGGAGAAAAAAAAGCTGCAAGAACAAGAACTCAATTGGCTTTTAGCTGCCTGGCAAATGCTCTAATAAGAAAGCCCGATGACCTACATTCACAAGGCTCTGTACTAAACCACTATTACAAAATCCAATATAAAGCCTGACCATGTTTAAGTGTTTTCCATTAGCAAGCAGCAGTATCTTGTTAGAGAAATATGAAAACATGTTATTGTCTTTAGCGATGATGATCTTAATTAATCCTCTAAACACTATCCTGAAACATGTCCTGATCGTTCCAGACTGTTTAAGTTCCCAACATTACATAAAGACACCAAAACCTTTGCTTTTCAATTGGGCAGGGACTTATATTTTCTCAAATCGTGCCACAAAACTGAATTCACAACAATTTCCATCTCTGATGCCCTTTAGACAACCGACAGAAACATACCAGTGTTCAGAAGCTTGCTCCAGATCCGGTACAGTCTATTGTGACTCAGTTAACAGACCACTGAGATATTTCTTCATATAAAGAGAACAGCTCTCAGCCAGCCAGTCAGATAACCTGAAGCAGATGTTCTGAGTTGTCCCGGAAAAGATATTATTAAGCCAAACCCTACTGTGGTAAATATCCCCTAAAACAAGTGTCTGAACACCAGATATAATCAATTCAGTAAGTGCTTAAAGGAAATATTAAGTTAGTCCTTCACTGTACACCCATGCAGTTGGAAAAGCCCAATAAGTTCAGCTTCAATTCACATTAGCAGCTTCCAAACACATCATGAGTGCCACAACTCAAGAAATGGCCTACTTTAAAAAAGAACTCTTTCAACAATGCATTATAAAGTGGGCAACTAGTCAAAACAAGCAGCTTATGGCCAAAACAGTTAAAAAGGGAAAGAAGGAAACACTGGGACAAAAAAAAAAAGTCAAGCAGAGATTCTCAAAGGCACAAAATGACCATTAAAAGTCCACAGGCTCAGAAAAATCTACCTGCCCACACTACCTCCAGGAACCCAAGTCTCCCCAGCCAGGGCTGATGTCATGGTATGTTGGATGTACCTGATGATGCTAGTGATGGCAGCAGCGTAAACCAGACTTGTGTAACCAAGAGGGAAAAATCAGGAAAAAAAAAATCAAATTTTATTTAGTTTCTCTCCTCATTTACTAAAACCCATCTTGCCCTAAATGCAGAAAAAGTAGGTCCATGTAAAACCACTGCCTTTCAGATTGCCCTGAAAAGATACTACAGTAAAGGAGGCTTAAAAGGAGGTTTTATTTATCTGAAGAGCACAGCAAGAACACAGATACAAAGCTAGCGTCAAATTAACATGGAAGTACAAAGAGGTGCCTGATTCGCTGGGACTGAATGGTGAAGGAACTACACACACATTCATCCCAGAGTACACAAAACCTCCCATCACCCTGCAGCTCTCAGTCGATAGCTCCAAGCACAGATTTAAGCTAAGCAAGCTGGAGGCGTCCTTTCTAACCCAATGAGACAGTTGCTACAATACACAGGTTTAGAGAAGCAAAAAGAAAAACAAACACCACCAGGAAAATAAATTTTAAGTCTGAACACTCTTCTCTTTCTAAGGAAATCCATGCACGTCCCCAAGAGACAAGGGAGGCTTCCTCACCATTGACTGGAGTGATACAGTTAGTTCTGTACCTGCGTGAATTTTCCCAGATTTTCCCTATTTGCACCTTTTGTTTCAGAATCAATCCTAGATACTATTTCATCTACTAAAGAGGCGATCTGTCTGAGCAGCAGATTCAAGATGTTTAAATGAAGTGGGCTAAAAATGAAACAACACTGGTAAAAAGATGAGAGGAAGCCCCAAAACGAGGGGCTCCAGTGGGAGGAGGAGGAGAAGAAGGAGAAGAGACACCACCATGGACAGCTCAACCACCATCACCACCGGGAGCCGCCACGGCAACAGGATGGAGGACAGGACATGTTCCAAATCCCTCACATAGCGAGGAATTCCAGCTGCAACACCACGGCCAGCGGGACTACTTCACATTACGGTTCCAGAAATACACACAGTTTCAGCAAAATTCAAGGAATGCCTCTGGAGTCACCACAGAGGTTAGAGACCTAACGCTACAGGTCTCAAAGGCGGTGGTGGGTACCCTGAGCAGACGAGAGTTGGAGGTTGTTCATGAGAAGGCTGGCTACAGCACCACAAATCTCTACAGCGGATACAGGAGAGCATCAGTGGAAAAAATATTCTTTGCCTTCATGAAGCAAACCCCAGTGAAAAACTCGCCTTTGCCCATCGAGCATCAGCTGCTGGCAGAGATTTGATGTCAAACCAGAGCAACAAATGTTCCCACACAATATGGAAAATACCATTTTCTATTTTCTCAGAGGCCACGATGCTCAACACCAAAGGAGCTCAGGATCAAATCCAGCCCCCTGGGAAACACAGAGACAGCTACGAAGCCCCTGCTGACCCTCAGCAGCTCTGCCGGCTGTAGCACGTAGTGCCTGCTACAGAGCAACTTGCTTGAAATCAGCTTCACACGGTATCTCCTAAAAGCTTCTAACCATAATAATACCAGGTTAGCAACTCCATGGATTTTTACCTTTATTTTTGGCTACTCAAGAGCATATCATAAGCCCTATACATACACTGCACTGCCAAAAAACCAAGCTAAACCAAACCAAGGCACACAGAGGGAGCAGTTTCAACACCTGAGTTAGTTATTTCACTAAGGCTGCCTACACTGACCCAATTGTGCTTGGGCTGCACTGGGAGCTGCCTTAAATGCAGTTCATTAATACTGGTAACGTTTTATTAGTCTGGGTCGTAAAAGTTATTTGTACCAGAAAGACCAAGGAGGATCCAAAGTACACCATCCTTCTTACCCTCCTGTTCACAGAGGAGACAGCATCACCCGGAGCAGCCCCGCGGAGCGATGGGGGGTCCAGATCCCAAACCAGGTGGCCCCAGGCTTTGGCCATTGATGCTCTTTGGCAAGAGCAGCCCAAGGTACCCGAGGGCTCTGCCAAGCTCCCGAAAACAACCCCCAACCGAGACACATACCCAGAAAAGCTGTCATTTTCAAGCAGCAAAACACCAACCATTTCTCCAAAGTCAATCATCTTCACATTCTAAAGCCCAGCAGCTACCACACCAACTCCATCCCCAAATTAATCCCCTAAAAGAAGGGGAAACAGAACTAAGAAGATGACACCCAAACTGAGATGCAACAGGGCTGTGTTTTTTTCTTTTAGGCATCATCCTACAGCACTTTGAGGGGTTTGACTGGTTTTTGTTGGCTCCCAAGGCCCGCAACAGAAAAGCAAGTAAGAAGCACCTGAAAACTTCCTCAGGCCGCCGCATTCCCACTGCTAATTACCTGCAGGGTTGTGTCGTTTCCTACCCAAGCTTTCACACTTTAAAATGAATTTTTTCACCCTAATGCACGCTCCTCTCAAGACCCAACCAGCCGGCACAGGGCACCGAGCTTCACCCCAGGGTCCCATCTTTTTTTAAAGCCACAGAGAAGCACCAGAGACGACGCCGCCTGAGCCCCAACCGAGCCCGGGACCGGCGCTGGGCTCCTCCCGGCCCCCAAACAGCATCGGCCTTCCCGGGGGGGCCGGGACCTTGGAGGGACACCGCTCCCGAGGCGGACCCGCCAGACCCGCCGCCCCGCACGGCTCCGGGCCCGGGACCCGCCCGCAAGCTGAGGAGGGGGAACCGGCACCCCCGGCCCCGCCGCCACCGCCCCCCCGCCCCAACCAGGCCGCATCGGCTCGGTGATGCTCAGCACCAGGAGGAAGAGGAGGAGGAAGGTGCCGCTGTCCGCCTTGGGCACCATTTATCCTCCGTTCATCCTCCCCCGGCGCAGCGCCACAAACCCGCGGGGAGGGACGCGAGGAGCGGCGGGAGGAGGGGCCGCCGCTGCCGCCGGGCCCGCGGGGGGTCCCCGTCCGCACCGAGCTCTTCCCCTCCCCCGTCCGTCGCCACCCCCGGGCGGGAGCCAGCGGCCCTGGCTGCGGC
>JAOXNH010000005.1:32399052-32412792 GCA_028566575.1 Bartramia longicauda | reverse complement strand
CCCACCCCCCAAAATGGCCACTAGTTGCCTCTGTCTCCCCAGGGCCACCATCGCCAGCCACCTCCTCAGCAGCCACTTCCATCTCCTCAGAATGGTCCCCACCGGTCCCCTGGGATGGCCGCTGCCAGCCACCACCAACCATCTGGAGTGACCTCCACTGGTCCCCTCTCCTGTCCCTGTCCCCAGCTGGGGTGGCCTTTCCCCATCCCCTCCATAAGAGCCCCAAAGAGCCTCCTCTGTCCCCCAGGACAGCCTTTCCTGGTCCCCTCCATCCCCACAGCGATGGCCTTTCCCTGCCCTGCAAGGGACTTCCCAGGCCTGTCCCCCTGAATGTCCCCATGGTTCCCCAGCCCCGGTGGCTCCAAGGCTGACCATCATTAGCCTGCTTCGTTAATCAGCTCCCACCTGCCCACCACATGGTAGGACAGCCCCTGTTTTCACACCTGCAGGGGTGACACCCACCAGCAGCACCCAGCACTAGGGGTCCCCACAGCCAGGGAAACCTAGAAACACCGTGTTCCCGGTTCCCAGGCCCAGCCAGAGAGGAAAGGCATAAAAGAAGGCTAATTGTGCCCCTTGGATCATTATTAATGGCCCTGAGAGTGACAAGTGTCATTAGGAATTTGACCCTGGGTGTTGCTGCACAGGCAGGGTGGTGGCTGTCCCTGCCCGGAGCCCAGCCCCGGTGCCACAACTCTCCTGGTGCTGGGGGTCAGCCCAGGTGGCGTTTGGGATCAAAAGGCACTTTTCCCTTCAACCCCTGCTTCCCCCATTGAGTTGGCATTTCCTCTGACGCTGGGAAGCGAAGCAGGGCTGGGGCAGCACCAGGGCTCAGGGCGAGTGTGGCCACCGACCCACGGTGGCTGCTGGATCACAGGGAACCACCACCTTCCTCCGCAGAGAATTCCAGCTTTTCAGTAAAACCCTATCCAGAGTCAAAGCCAAAACCCAGGAAACTTGGGAGGTTTTTCTGTTTGTTTGTGTTTTTTTTTTTAAATACAACAAAGTGTTTTCCACTTCCATGCTACAATTTGAAGTTTTCAAACAAAACACTGAAATTCCAATAAGGAGCATTTTAATTCAACCTTACGCATTCCCTGCTTCCCTCTTAAATCCAATGACTCACTATACCCAGCAGCAAACCTCCCCCAGGGCTATTCCTGATGGATGCACAGATACTTCTGCTCCCACCTTGCTTCTGCTTCCCCCCAGCCAGGCTCTGGCTGCCAACCTGCAGGCAGGGGAAGGGGGGCTCCTGGGGGTTTTCCTAAGCCCCACGGGACCAATTGTTGATCAATACGGTCAGGGAAATGCTTTCTCCAAAGCTTTATGTGAAGTTTGATGCGGCAGTGGAAAGTGGTGCCCACCAAAACCTTGGAGCGGTTGCTCCCGGAGCTGGGGTAGCAGCAAGCCCGGAGCCCTGTGGGGTCCCAGAGCTGCGTGGTGGGGGACACGTGCTCGGGGACCCACTGGAGTGCGTCACCAGCAGCGGGGGGGCTGCCTGAAGATTTAGGCCAAAACCCATTTTGCCAGCTCTCACGCGCTGCCGAATACTGTCATGATCCGAGTGTCCGCAGGGACCTGAAGCGTGACAACATCCTCCAGCACAAAGGCACAAGTGTCAAACACCCCCAGCTTTGTTCATCCCAAGGGATGCTGGGGGGGAGGCCATTCTCAGCCTAGTTGCCATGTCCCAGATTGATCCAGGATGTTCTTCATCCAGCCCAGGCCCACGACACCCAGAGCCTGAGCATCAGACCAGACACGACAGGGTACAAACAGATGCCCTACGCCGCCTCCACCATGACAGCAGGGCACAGGCTGCTTGTCCCTGGCTCTTATCCCAAGGAAATTCAGCTCTTGTCCCCCCACCAGCAACCTGGGGCGCAGGCTCCTGCCCCAGAGCAGTGTCCCCACCGGTCCCCCGGCCACCCTGGCCTGGCTCTTTGAGCAAAGCATGGCGTGGGGTGACTGTGAGAGTCTCTCTTCTCGCTCACTTGCCTCACCAAACCCTGTGCTGCTGCTCAGCACGTTCTTACCGTGCCCCACAAAGAAAAGAGCAACAGCCCTCTCTGGTGTAACCCCTGTTTAGATTCTTTAAGGCACCTGAGCCTTCCCTGTCCAGGTTACAGCAACTCATCCCTCATCCTCGCTGCCTCTTCGCTAACGGTTCCTGCAACTTTCTAAGAAATTACATCCTGCTCTTCCCCAACCCAACCACAATCCCCTCCTCTTTCCCGTCTACTTATAAGAACAAGACTCTCTTGTGGTCCCTCCTCTTGTTTCCTGCATGGAGCCGGGAGCCAAGCCCCAGACCGCACACACAACCACCCTCAGACTCCGCAGGTGACGGTGTTACAGCCCCACGTCACCCGGCCACAGGCCTCCCGGGGCTCCCAGCATCTCTCAGGAGCAAGCAGTGACCTCCCGCAGCCATCCCTGCTCACCACCAGCCATCTCTGCGGCGTCAGAGGAGCCACGGGTGCGAATTTGGTTGACGGAGGAAGCGTGTGCTTGGGCCTTGCACGTAGGAAAATGCAGGAACAGCAGAAGGAAAATCACCCTCTAAAAAACGGGAAGGGAAACCACAAACAATCACAAGTCATCATCAACCAAGATGTTTTTTCACACTGGATTTGACAATGTAAGGCACGTTACCTGCTAGTGCCACGGTGGCAAAAAAACATGGCAAAAAAGAGCCCGCTGATTGCCTAATTACAGACATTGGGGGCTCAACGGCAGCAGGAGGCAGAGACCAGACATCACAGCACGGCTGAAGAGCACTACATCCCCTTCCAGAGGGGGATCAACACGCAAAGCAGCAACCTTCTGAGCCGCTCGGAGGAAGGTGTTGGTGTGAGCCTTTCTCAAGAGCTGCAGAAGCTGGAACTCAGCACATAACTCCCTCACCCAGGAAAGGTTTAAGAAAGCACCAGCTGCAAAGCCACAAAAGCAGCCAATTATCAAGCTACAAAACAGAAAGGCTGGTTGAACAACAAGGAAATTAACTTGAGAGAAGCCACCTCCTTCCCCTAACAAGCCCATGAAAACAACAAAAAAAACCCAAACCCAAACTAGTTCTTGAACACAGCCCCAGTAAAGACGAGAAAAGCAGCATCCCCTCCCTTTTGAGAGACACTGGCTGAAGAGGAGCAAGGCCACAGAGAAACGACAGACGAGATTTCACCTGTCTGACATGAATAAATATGAAAAGACTTAGGTACACCTCAGGAAAGAGAAAAAAACCCCACATTTAAGCTACTTCCATCCTGTAGCAGAATTAAAGATCATTTTATGAAGACAGCAGAGCACAATCGATGTCTCTCAGCCACTCGATGTTAAGTTTTGCCCTGGGTGACAGCAACCAGTCTCTTTATGGAAGGACCTTTCGGTCCTGCCAAGTGCCCCGCGCAGGGGTGGCTGCCTGTGACATCACACAGTGGCCACTGCTGGGGTGCCACCGGCCCAGGTGTGCCACTTGCCCCCACCACCAGCTCCAGGGCAACCACCATGGTGCGTGGGCACATCACCTGCCACCACGCATGATGTACACCAGCACCCACTCACGCAGCTGCCCCCAGCTCTCCCACCATGGATGACGCTGTGGTGCTGGGGAAGAAAGGCTACAGCCTCAGCAAGACGCTGGGAGAAGGTTCCTATGGCAAAGTGAAATCCGCCTACTGCGACCGGCTGAAACGCAACGTGGCCATCAAGATCATTGACAAGAAGAAAACTCCTCAGGACTTCCTGGAAAGATTCCTGCCCCGGGAAATAGAGGCTTTGAAGCGTTTGCAACACCCTTCGATCATCAAAACCTATGAGATTTTTGAGACATCAGCTGGCAAAGTGTACATCGTGATGGAGCTGGGGGAAAACGGAGACCTCCTGGACTACATCAAGAACACAGGAGCTATGAAAGAGGACATCGCTCGCATCAAGTTCCAACAGTTGGCTTCCGCCATCAAGCACTGCCACGACTCGGACTTCGCTCACAGGGACCTCAAATGTGAGAACATCCTTCTCGATGAAGACCTCAACATCAAGCTGTCAGACTTTGGCTTTTCCAAATCCCTGTCTCGGGATGAAAACGGCAAAACTATTCTCAGCAAAACCTTCTGCGGGTCTGCTGCATACGCAGCCCCCGAAGTGCTGCAGGGCATCCCTTGCGACCCCAGGGTTTCTGACATATGGAGTCTGGGTGTCATCCTGTACACAATGGTCTACGCTTTAATGCCATTTGATGATTCCAATGTCAGGAACATGATCTCTGTTCAGAAACAACACAGGATTCCCTTCCCCAACTCAAAACACCTGACAGTAGAGTGCAAGGACCTCATTTACCACTTGCTCCAGCCCAACGTGTCTCAGAGGATGTGCATAGATGATGTTTTGAAACACTCGTGGTTGCAGATGCCAGAACCCATGGTCTCTTCCCCTTCCCCTCTGCCAGCTGCAGAAGAGGGTGAGCTTCCCCAAAACCCACACGAATGAAAGCCTGAGCCCAAGCTGCAAACCAAATCTGCAGAAAGGGAAGAAGGAAAAAAATAAAAGGGAACCTCTTGAGGGTGGTGAACCAGCGGCTTTCAGCTTCTCTGGACCCTTTCAGAAATAGTCCTCATCTTGTGCTTTACGAAGTATAGCAACGGAAGACACGGTACATCTGCTGAGGTGAATGAACAGCTTAACACTGCTATTCTCAAAAGATCTGTCTCTGACACGGTTTGCGGGGTCGAGAAGTTACTGTCAAAACACATCGGGAAGTTTCTTTCCGCGCTGTTGATACTTAACAGCTCTCACGCTCCCGTTTCTCAAGTTCCTGACTACACCGGCCGCAGACTTCACACGTGCAGCAACCGCATCCTAGATTCAATGAGTAAGAGGGCAGGTTATTAGGAAGTGTGAACCGATGTCTGAAAGCGTATGCATACTGTTTTCATAAGGTACCACCTCTCTTGACAGGCCCACTGTACCTTTAAGAGCATCAGTTTAAACTCAAATTAAAGAGAAGCCTTCTAAAATTCTGGGTCATGACTCAAAATATACGTGGTTGTATTCCCTCTTCTGCAAAGCACAAAAGCAAAGAGTTTGAAAAGCTGGAAGAAAGTCCAGGTCAATGTTTTAGGAAGGCTTACTGCATTTTATAAATAGACATATCTGTACAGAAACGTATTTAAACGCATGGCCATCTTAAACAGGGAAATATATCTTTAAAAAATTATCACCATTTTCCAAAAGTCCAGAATCTTCTCTGCCGCTGCAAGAAGGATCCTTTTGCGACAGCAGCCCTGTGCATCCCACCTATGCGGCTCAAAGGGAAGTTACACCACAGCAGGAGATACTCTGCTTCCAAAAAGCACAGCACAGGCTATTTTCACTATATAGTCTAGAGTAATGCTGGTCCCGGGTCTTGAAACTGCTGGCTTCATTCTGGCAGCGGGATCTAGACAGCCCTTACCACCCATGGCTCACAACACCCGGTCTGCAGACGGCTGCACACAGCCCCTTCGCTGTCGCCTTGCTGCTGACCGGAATATTCAGAGGAAATCAGATGCCTTCCTTCTTTTTGGAAGCTGCAGTAAATTGTCCGTGATGGATGTAGTATCCTGAGATGCCGGCGTCTGAGACACTGTCCTGGATTGCGGGGTGCTCGTGGGTGTATGAGGCCCGTTTGCTGGGGTCTTGTAAGCAGGAGTTCCCGCGTGGGCCGGGGAAGGAGTATAGCTGGCTCGCAGGGCTTTGTCGGTGTATTTACTCGCAGTCCTGTTTACTAGTCTTTGCAAAGCTGGTGACATTGATGGGCTTAGGCCTTTCGGAGTGAGGCTGGAATAGAATAAACACTTTTAAAAGATTTTACAGCAAAAAATCTGCCATTGATCAGGAAGAGCATCAATGTTCCTACAGTGTCCATTTCCCCCGCAGACCAGCCCCACTGGCTGCAGAAGTCACTGCCTGCAGGTAAATGCAGCTTGTTTCTATAGAGAGAGGTGACAGGGAGACCTGTGACATCCCTCCCAAACCTGAGTGGCACTGCCTGCCTTTTCCTTCAAGCTTGTTCTGTCCTTCCTGTGACCCAGCCAAGCAAACCTTATCATGTCTCCTCTTTGCAATGAGGCAAGACACCGATTCCAGAAGCATTGCTGGGCGGCTGCAGGGCAGAACAGCAACGCTGACAGGAGGGACTGCCAGGGACAGCCACCAGTTTCCACAGACTTTTACTCCTGCTCCCAGTACTCTAATCATTCCTCCCTTTCTGCATATGTTGATTTAAATCTCATCAGAAAATACCCATCCCCAGTTCTCCTGCCAGAACAGCAGTCTCACCTGGCCAAGTTTTCTGTCACTTTTCGAAGGGCCTCCTGCTTCTTTGCTCGGTTTTTCGCTGCCGCTTCGTTGGCCATCTTGAGTCCCAACCTCTCACGGCGCCCAGGCTCCAGGATCTGTAAATGCATCACACAGTTCACTCGCCAAGGCACTCATTCGAGCGCTGCATAAATGAGTCAAAGCACCTTCACAGCTGGATTCCAGCCTACAGGGATCTAAACTGGGAAGAACTGGGGTCAGCCCACACCTCTCTGCTGCCATATGAAAGCCAGAGGACACAGAGACACCTTCAACTTGCCTTAGCAAGAAACGAAAATGGCAAAACCAGTTCAGTGAAGGAAGCAGCCATTATCTCTGGCATTTCCTCCTGCTGTCTCTTCCAGACAAACAATGTCACCTGTGTCTTGCCTGGCCTGGCTCGCAGCCAGCCAGCTCTCAGGCAAACACAGACATTGCTAAACAGCAGGAGAACCAGTCAAGGGCTTCAGAGTCTGGCAAAACAGAGGCACGTAGAACAAATTACACCTTTCTTAAACCAAGAGTCTCGGACAGCTCACATTCAATGCCAGCAGCAGGAGGAGGTGGCACGCAGGGTCAGGTGCTATTAGCAAAGCCTTTTCTACTCTCAAGTGATGCACCTGCCTCAGGCCGTGACAGCCAGAAGATCAAGGCAGAGGGAAATCCTACAATTTCTACTTATTCATATATTAAAATCACAGAAATTAGGTGTCTTTTTGGCTTCCTCTGGAAGCCCCTCTGACTGGGCCCATCCAAATGTTGAGTCTCATTCTCCTGCCAACAGTGTGTGTTCCACCTCAGGTATCTTCCACCAAGCAGCTTTCATGTTGGGCCACGTCCGCCTCCACCCTCCAAGCAGAACCCAGATTATTAGTCTCAAGGACCAGGAACACAGCCCAGAGGTGTGTCACACCCCCACAACAATGTGCATCTATTAGTTATTCACTCTTCTTTCCCTTCTTAGTCCTTCCCCCCCCAAAAAAAAAGAATGACATGCTGACTGCAGAAACGAAATACCTTGAAGGCTGGTCCAGGTGTTCTGTCCACATAGGGCGTTTCTGACCCTTCTAGACGCAACGGGGTGCTTTCGATTTCACCCCATGTCATAAAAGGAGACTCATTCACACCTAAAAACGAAATTTTAGAAGTCACTCTCATGCAAGATATTTGACCACTCGATCACCACAAAAAATCCAGAGAAGAGAATTACAAAACGCAGCAAATTCATCAACACAAAGGAGTTCTTCCCCTGCAGAGGAATCACAGACAATGCTGAAACGTGGTTCCCGTTAAAAGGGCATGACAAACTCACAGGACTGCCTGTGGCTGTGTCACCCTCCAGGTTACAACACCCCAGCACTGTCCTTTCCATGTGTTTATTTTTCCATTTGGGGAGCCTCTTGCTTATTTTTGCTTTATTTTTTCCTCTACAGTACTAGTCTTCCCCTTTGCCATTGTATGAAAACTTCGACACAGGGAACTATTTAAAAGCAGGGAAACAGCAGAGGACTTAAGATACATGTAATAGCCAAATGTACCCTCACCTTGAGGCCAGCCTGTACCAAACAGTGACTGCACCTTCTCTAATAGCTACAACTGCAGAATAGACTCTAAGAGCCCGAGTAAGTCACTGGCCAGAAAAGCCTGCTCTCCAGGGTTTGGAAAAGGCATTTAGGATGGAGAAAGGAGGTGTGCTCCAAATGCCACCTACAGGCTTTCTGAAGGAAAAGCCTCAGGATGTTCACCTTTTAGCATAATAACAAAAGACAGGGAAACATAATGGCTGGTGAAGAACAGTCAAAAATCCAGATACCACATTTCAACTGGAAGAAAAATAATGTTTGTTTTAACTAAAAGTATCCTGTGCCTAATACATCTGAACAAAAGGAATTTATAATACAGGAGCATATTCATAGAATGGTTAGAGTTGGAAGGGACCTTCAGACAAAGGAAGAACCTAGAAAGCAGCAGACTGGAGGCAAACAGCAGGTTACACTGCGAAGGAAGTGAGATGCATCACATCCCTATGAGCCAGGTTGTCCCATCACTCAGCACACTACTGGAGACACTGACACAAACGCTCTTTGCTTTGAAAAAATGAGCACATGAATTCACCAGAAGGTTAACCTTTGTGCAATGCTTCAATTCTTCTTTTTAAGCTCTAGAGAGGCACCACCCAGGGATAAAACAAGCAGCCACAGCACCCTGGTTGCCTAGGAAGGCTCACTGCCCTCAGGATGATGTCTAAGCAACGGCGCAGCAGCTTGCTCAGAGCCTCTCGGGTACAGCACAGCCTCTCTTGCCGGTGTATCAGACCAGCATTTAGGCACTGCATCGAGCTGGCACACGTATGCTACACCAGAAAGTTATCAGCTCATGAGACACAACCAGATAGAAAGCTTGCTTCCTTCTCTAAAGCAACAACATCCCAGTGTTGAACAAACAGCGTCAAAATAAGTGGAGTAGCAGTTCTCTTACATCAGAAAAAATAAGAAAACCCTCTTACCAGGGGCAGGGGAGGGGGTAGCCACAAATCCGTATCCATTCACTTTTGGAGACTCTTGAGGTATCAGTTCTTTCCCATCTGGTCCCACTTTGCCCTGTTTGTACTGAAATTAAAAAAAGACAATGTCATTCATGTGGAGAAAGGTGTGAGTCAGCTGGATCTAGCACACACACACTTCTCCTTGTTGATAAACAACACCAGAGAGCAGAGTCTAACAAGGTTTTAGTCAAAAGAAGTAAAATTATCCAACCTGAGCATTGAGGGCTGCAGCTTGCTGGAGCTGTGATTTGCTCACGGCTTGGCTAAAAGGGTCCTTCACAAAACGGGTGTTTCGATGGACAACTTCCCTGGGCTTCTTGAATACATCATCCTCATCAGGAACACCTTGAAAAGCAAAAGGCTATTAAGGAAGGGCTCAGGTAGCCCTGGGCAGCATGCTCGAAAGCTCCCAACCAACAGGACACTTGCCACACGTTCCTACACAACACAGAATCCATCAGCAATTGCAGTGTGTACCTCTAGCAATTTAAAGCAATATTTGCACAAGATAATGCTTTGTAACACCTGAAATGTATAAATTAAGATCAGATTTTAATTCTTTTTTTTTTAAGAAAACAGTCAACAAGACTTTCTTTTCTCTACTTCACTGTTTTGCAGAAACTATCAATTGCACATTTATAACCAAAAAGAAAACTGTGTTTACCAAATGATGTAGTTTTCTGTAGCAATCAGGGGACCAAGAAGCCCAAGGAGCACTCTGAGCAGAAGCAAAGAGTGAATAAAGATGACAAGAAAGTGCTCATAAGACAGACCAAACTGGAAGGAGCTTTGGCTCCTGAAAACAAGTGCCTCTGTAATACAGATAATGTGCTTCTCAATGACAAATAGAACATGATCAGACTTTGCAAACAGAGGCAAAGGAGCAAGGTATAAAGAAATTTAGAAAAAATAAAGAAAATAAAGAAAAAAAAAATGAAAAGCTTCTTAACAACTTTGTGTATATGAACTTCACCAAAGAAACAGTGCAGTATTACCAGCAGGAGCTGCTCAGTCATCTCCTGAAGTGCTGTAAGCGTTGTTTGGAGTCAATGCCCCTAGAACCACCCCCCCTCCTGAGGAACCTGCACCCCTCACCTGTTGGATAATACATGAGGGTGTTCCGAGCCGTGTACTCCCAGGTCTCCAGTCCAGCTTTCACATTCTCCAGGGCTTGTTGCTCTGCTGAAGGAAGTGCCAGGTTCTCATTTCGTCGCTGAAAGGGCAATGGAAAAAAAAATCCCACATTAAAATAAGAGGGGAAAAAAATAATAAAAAAAAAAAATTAACAGGAACAGGTCTGAAAGAGGTTCCTGCGATCTTCTAATCAGGCATACACAACTTGGAGAGCTCAATCACGAGCTCAGCTCCCTGCCCTGGAACACTTTGCATCTGGCATGGCACACGCACTCTCTCTCTGCAAGTGGCACTTGAGAAACCACCCTGTTCCCAGGGGAGCTTGCAAACAGCAACTCCATATGCAGTTCAGGTGTAAAATCAAACCAGAACTAAAGAATTAACCTCTCAGAAAAAATTATGTTTACAATTCATTTTTTTTTTCTTATTACATCTTGTGACAACACTTGTGATGGTTCAAACTTTTTCTAGCTCTTCTCTACCAGTCAAAATTCAAATGAAGCATTCAGTGCTAAACAAGAGCAGAGTAATATATGGCAGTTATATCTGGCAGCCTACAAGGCTTTGGCATGTAACCTTGAGAGAACACTTGTACCATCCTGGCCTCATGCAAACTGCATTACCTGAGGCAAGCAGTAACAAAAGAACAAACACTTCTTCAACACTTAGAGAGTTTTCATCAACTGATGTTGCCTTTAACAGGTATCATCCCTATATGTTTAAATAGCAGTATTGTCACTGAAAATGTCAGATGAAGCATAGTGAAGCTATTGCTACACCAAGGGGCGTGCTGTGCAAGGAAAGGCAAGGTCTGAGCAGGGTGCTGGCTGACAGGAAACAATGAGCTCTCACAGGACAGAGGAAACCCAGGATTAGCTCAGATTTAGACGTGATCACCCCATGCACCTATTATTCAAAATCAAGACCTTTCTATTCTTATTCACTAATGAGAGCAATTCACCAGTTTAATGCAATAGTGCCATGCTCAGAGCCAATGAATTCTCATCTGTACTTACAGCAGGATTCAAAAACAGAAAGGAAGATAACATTCTATTTAATCAAACAAGAAAGAAATACAGTAAAATGGTGTTTCCCCCGCTGTGTCACTTTGGAAGAGCAGCAGTAGAGCTGAGCCACTTCCCTACCTGTGTGTACTCCTCTTCCGCGCTGTACAGCCAAGCGTGCTTGACTTTCTCCTTCTCTTTGGCCACTTCCATGATCTGCTCAAACGAAGCATTATCTTCACTCGTGTGCTTTGCTAAGAAGCTGTCCAGACTGGGAAGCGCGTCTTTATCATCTTTTTCTCCATCTCCTAACAAGAAGAGGGAAGAAGCCCGAGGAAGTTTTAATACCTCCCTTTCCATGAAAGCGCCAGACATAACTCCTAATCCCTCTGACAGCGAGCCTTCTACACCCCCACCAATAACTAACATGAAGCTTGGTGAAAAAAAATATATACATGCAGAGCAGTACCATAATAAATTCTTTTTTTGGAAGACTTATAATCCATTTTCACATAAAACCTTTTATGGCATTTATAGCTGTTTGTGTTAAAGGGAAAATGCACCAGTGGTCAGTTACTAGCAGACACTTTTAACGTATGATATGAATAGCTCTGCCCCTACAACCTTTGTTTACTTACAGAATTAATTTCAGGTGACAGAAGAAAAAATTACTTCCTTCAAAGAGACCAAATCAGTTAAGAATTTACAGAGCCATAAAGAGAGCCATAATAGAGAATTCACACACGAGTTAAAACATTACATCAAGTTCAACCTCAGAATGATCATTTTCACTTACTAGAAGGTTAAAAGAAAATGCTTTAATATCTGCTGAATAGCCAAAACCCTCACAGGAGACAGAGCTCACAAAATTATTTTCCTGCTGCTAAAGAATTCAGCTAGAGAAACATCATTCTCCTACCTTCCTCTGCAGCTTTGGTGCCAGCTTTGGACTTATTCCCCAGAGGAAGGGCACCTGGATGCACTTCTGGGGTTTCAAACGTGGCTGGGGTAACATCTGTGACAGAAAAGCAAAGGTTCACATGGTCACCAGAGCACAGAACAGGACACTTGCTGTGACATCTTCCACCACAGAAAGGGTCATGTGTCAAACAAGTCACAGAAAACTTATCAAGAGAAGAATAATTTAACTAAAAAATTATGAAAAAACACCAAAATACTCTGTCTCAACCACTGACAGGATTTTGCTCTCATCTAAGACATTCTGACAAACATTCACAGCAGAGCCACAGCCCAGTGTATCTGCCACCCTGCCTCAGCTTTTGCCCAAAGCAGCAAGCAGCCAGTGAAACAATCCTAACCTAGGCCAGGGCCAGCTCCTGCAGGAGGGGAGGAAGGGAAACCCCCTGGGGATACACGCTCTCTGCCTCTGCAAGAGCTTGGCCAGGGACTGGGCTTTAAAGAGACAACTGCACTTGAAGTGAAAGCAAACATACAGCAGGGTACTGGATACCTGCTAGACGAGCCTTTGATAATCATGAGCTTCCAACACAACACCTTCTGTCCCCCATATATTAAAATCTTACACGTCTGTAGACTCAACAAGAACCCTCAAAACTATAATAAGGATTAAAAACATAGCTTAAGAGTTTCTGATAGCATAATATTGCACATTAGAGCACGTAACATTCCCTAGGGAGCAGGAAGTTGGCAAAAGATGCCCATGAGAAATGGTTATTCAACAGCTGCTTTTTCCAAAACCATTCCCTCAAGAAGGAATTATTAGACACCATCAAAGAAAAAAAATCAGCATCAGCCATCAGATACTGGCTACTGCCCAATCTGGTACACTAACTCCCATGCAATGGCAATCTTGATTCTTTAAGATAAGCACTGCCTGCACAAAGTGAGGTAAACAACAGCAGTAATATTAGATATAAAACCTTTATGCCTCAGTGAGCCAGTTCTTACAGGGTGCAAGTGTGTCCCTTGACGATTTGCCCAAGGAGGAGCCAAACTTGATGGCAATTTGTCTCATTTTCTCTAAGTCACCGTTTTCTTCAGCCTCCAGATACTCCTTCTGTGCTCGCAACTTCTCCACATCAGGAAAGAAATCTCGCTGAATGATTTTCTCTAAGCCCTACAAAGAGAGGGGCAACTGTAAGCCCGTGCTGGGACACCTCCGAGTGCCGGCTCAGCCACGGGCAGCCCACGGGAAGGACGGGCGCCCCACGGGAAGGACGGGCAGCCCACGGGAAGGACGGGCGCCCCAAGGGAAGGACGGGTGCCCCACGGGCGCTTCCAGCCGAGGCTGGGCCGCGCTGACAGCTGACACCACGGAAGGTGGGGGAGCCCAAGGAATGGTCCCAGGGCTGCCTCGGCCCCAGGCCCGGCCCGCAGCCGGTATCAGAGGGCGGCAGCAGGCGCGGGCGGACCCGAGCCGGGGGGACCCGAGCCCGAAGCCGCTCAGCCGGGCTGCCAGGAGAGCTGGGCCCAGGCCCAGGCCCAGGCCAGCCGGCCTACCTCGATGTAGGCCTCCTCGTCCAGGATCTTCTTCGGGCGCTTCGGGGCCGGTGGGGTCGCCCCCTTCCTCGTCGCCACGACGGTGCTTGCGGCGGCAGCCGGTACCACGGCACCGGAGGGAGCCGCTGGACCCGCCGTCGCCGCCGCCTCCATCGCGCCGGGGCCCGGGCGGCCGGTGAGCGCCCTGACCCTCCTCAGCCGCCGTCGCGAGCGCGACGCGCCGTGACGTCACGCCTC
>JAOXNH010000005.1:32377634-32391003 GCA_028566575.1 Bartramia longicauda | reverse complement strand
ACCCCTACCCCAATCCAAATCGAGCTGGGGTGCCCCCACTCCCATCCACATTGACCTGGGGAACACCAACCCTAAGCTCCACCGAGCCGGGGTATCCCCCACCCCAATCCCTGCCAAGCTGGGGAGGATTCCTCACCACCCCCCCCATCCCGTTTCAGGAGCACAGCCAAGAGATGCAGAGACAAGCACCTGGAGGAGGCTCTCCTGCTGTCGCGGGCGCTGAGCGAGGGTCTGCGGGCACTGGGTGAGGCGGAGGCACAGCCCCTGCTCCGCTGCGTCCTGGCTTTCCAGATGGAGGCAACCGGCAGCTCCAGCTCTTTCCAGAAACTGGAACAGGTCCGTAAGGCAACCGCAGCTTCAGAGCTCTGCCAGCCACCAGTGTAAGCGATGGTGGGGCTCTGCCCGCCACCGGCACAGCCCCGGTGCCGTGATGCTTACCGGCAAGGGGGCCACGGTGGTGCCGCAGAGCTCCCATAAAGCGTATTGCAGCTGGGATCTCCAGGAGGTCCAGGCTGACTGGGGGTGTCTCTCTGCAGATCGTGACCCAGCTGGCGGTGGGGAAGGAAGCCCTGCTGTCCCGGGAGGTGGGCGCGCTGCTGGCCGGCCTGGTGCCGCAGGGAGAGGTGAGAGCTCCCCAGTTGTGCAGTGGCACCGGATTTCACAGGGGCTTGGCTGGAGCCCATTTGCAGCAGGGGCCCCTTCCTTCTCTTCCCACCATGCCGGGGGCTTGCCTTTGCTTGCAGCCGGTGACGGGTGGCTGTCTGTCACACCAGCCCTTTGCTCATCGCTGGGACAGCTTCTGGCACAGGCAGGACCCTCCTGTCCAAGGCACCGAGCCCCAGCGTGTCATCACGCAGGTCAAACTGTCCTTCTGCCCCCCACAGGTGCTGTCTCCTGGGGACCTTCAGTCAGGTCAGTCTCTGCTCCTGCCCCTCTGGAGGCTTCTCCCAGCCCATGGGGCACCTCCTGTCCACCCAGACCAGGTCCTCTGCACTCGTGGGAGGGGGAGCAGGGATCAGGCAGATCCATGGGATCTCTGTGAAGGTCCCAGCAGCACCCAATGGCTGTGCCCACCCACCCGGGATGGCTGGAAACTGGACAAAGCATCCCCTGCATCCCATCCCTGTTCTTACCCCGCTTCCCGGCAGCGCAGCCCTTGGTGTGAGCAGGAGCAGGGCTGGCTGCAGCCACGGTGACAGGAGCTGATGCTGTCCCCTTGCCCGCAGTGTGCATGTTCGTGGAGGAGAGCAGCCTGGGCCGGCAGCACTGGCAGCAGAACCTGCTCCCGCTGCTGCAGGGCCTGGCCACCACCTTGCGCTGGGTGCTGCGGAGCCAGCCCGTGCCCGGCGGCACGTGGGGCTACCTGGCTGTCAAGGTGAGAGCCAAATTCTCAAGGGAGAGGGGAAGGAAGGGTATGTCCCTGCAAGGGCTGCCTGGGAGCATCCAGGAGGGATGTGACACACAGAGCTGCTTTGAACTGCCACCCCATCCCTAAGGGATGGCTGCCTTTTTCGGAGGTGGGGGATGCTGACAGCCATCCCTGCGGCCCCCGTCTCTCCTCTCTCCCAGGCCTGCCTCCAGCTCTTCCAGGCACTGCCGAAGGACGTGGCCCCCCTGGTGTGGAGCACAGCAGGGAAGAGCGAAGCCCTGCAGAGCCTGTTGGGGCTGCTGCTGGAGGTGGCATGGGGGAAGGTACGGCTCCGGAGAGGGAAGGGGCTGCCTGTCTTAGGGTCCAGAGCAACGCCATCCTTCCTGGGTGCTTTCCCCATTCCCCCCCATCCCGAGGGGAGCTCACAGAGGCAGCCCTCGTGTCTGGGGACCATGCCTGCTGGGGTTAAATGGGGTCTTGGCTTTCAAATGGTGCTCTGAGCTGTGCCTTTGCCTCCTGTGCAAGTCCAGGCCCCAGACAAGGACACGCGGCTGCTGGCGGGGACAGCCCTGAGCATGTTGGTGAACACAGCCCCGCAGCCCGAGCGCGGGGCCAGCGCCGCCATGGCCCTCTTCCAGCTCCCCCACCAAGGAGCGTGCTCCATCCCAACCCAGGGTCAGTCTCTGGAGAAGGGGACATCGGGGACAGGTGTGTCTGGGTGCCGGGGGACACTGGCCGGTGCCACCCAGCAGTGGTGCAAGCCAGACTCCACTGCAGGGTCCCGCTCTCCGGGTCTGGGAGTCCCAGCTGCCACTGGCCACCTCCCACGATCCCTCTGGGATGGGCAGGGCAGTTGGCTCGTGGAGCAGGACTCAGGTTTGCCACCTTTCTGCCACCTCACCCAGCCATTTCCCACCAGGTATTGGGGAGCTGAAGTTTGGGGAGCTGGAGATGGAGGTCCCCCCTGTCCCGGAGCCAGATGGGCTGGAGAAGCTGGTGCTCACCAGAGGTTTGCTGACGTGCTGCAAGACTGACATCCTCAGCTGTCAGCTGGAGAGCTTCACCCACCGGGTAGGAAAGCTCAAACCCACCAGCCAGGGATTGGGAGAGCCCCTTGGGGAGGGCTGGCAGCCACCAGCGGGGCTGGGGGTCCCCAGGAGAGGTAGCCAGGCTGCAGCGCTCCGCTCCAGCAGCTCCATGCATCCCACTGAGCACGGTGCCTTAGCCAGGAGCCTGCTTTTCCAAAGACATCTGCCCGGGGATTTCCCTCTCCTGGGGAGCTGAGAAGGCAGGAGTTGCCAAAAGTAGTCCCCGCACAAGCAAAGCTCTGCCCATCCCTGGCGTGTCCCGAGTCCTGGAGAGCTGAGGACTTCCAGACAGGGAGCAAAAGCTAAAAACCAGCTGCTGTAAAAGCAGGAAAAGCAGTGAGTGCTCTCCTCCCTGAGCCGCCGTGCTCCTGCAGGCCTGCCTGCTGCTGGACGTGGTCCTTCCCACGGTGTGCGCCCTGACCAAGGAGCAGAAGGACTGCCACTACTACTGCTTCCAAGGTAGGAGACAATGACCCTGCCATGGCAGGGATGTTTGAAAGGTTCACTGTGCTCATGGAGCCCCTGCAGCACCTCATCTTCCCCCAGAGAAGATGCTTTTCTGCATCTTGGTAGCTAGTTTGGAAAAGGCAATTAATTTCTGCTCCAGCCGGATGGACACTAACCCTCGCAGGCTCTTGTGTGCCTGATGGGGACACTGTTCCCCTGGCACACAGGGTCCCTGACCCCCTGTCACCCCTCACTGGCTCAGCTGTGGGCGAGTCGGGGGGCGAGGGCTGCAGGGCTGCTCTCTGCTTTGGCAGCCTGTGCCCTGTGGCTGCAGCGCCTGCGGGACAGCCTGCCTGCCCTCCGGCGCCTGACGGGGACCCGCATCCTGGGACAGGACACCGAGCTGCTCCAGCGGCTCACCCAGCTGGTGTGGGACAACGCCGAGACCCCGGTAAGGATGAGGTGCCGAAGGTCCGTGTCACAGCAGCCAGAAACAGCCCTTCATTCACCCGGCTTGGCTGCTGTTCCCCTGCCCATAACACACCCTGCAGCTGCTTGTGTCAGCTCCATCAAGCAACTCCATCCCCTTGCCCTCAGCCACCTGCACCCACGCTGCTGAGGCCGGGGTATTCATCACACATGGCCTCTGCAGGGCCCGCGTCCCAGTGCTTTGCCCTCCCCACGAGTGCAGTCCCAGCCTCTCCCCATCTGCTGGCTCATCGCCATCCCTGTGTCCCCAGCTCCTAACCCTGTGGCTACCAGACTACTGGAAGTCCACGGCTGCAGGAGAGCAAAGGGTGTCTCCTGACGCAGCGAGACAGGAGGGGAAACCCACCCTAACACCTCCTGCTTGCCCTCCTTCTCCCCCCAGGTGGAAGGGGTGTCTGAGTTCATCCACAGCTCCTTCCGGCTACTCCTGGAGATCTACCACCTTGAGTGCCAGCACTTCCAGGACCAGGAGAGACCCCTCTACCAACAGACGCTGCAGAGGGTGGTCTCGATGCCGTGGCAAATCAAAGCCAGATACGTGCCCCTGTGTGCCATCGTTCCCTACCTGGGCAGCCAGCAGGTAGGGAAGGCTCCGTCCTGGCTGGCACCGCTGCTGGGGTGGCACAGCCTCTGTCCACTGCCCGTCACCTTCTCCTGCCTGGCTCAGCCATGCAGGCAGCTTTCCCAGCCAAGGGATGGTGTCTCTGGTGGGGCAGAGAGCTGCAGCTACAAGGATGCACCCCTGGGGGCTGCCAGTGGGGAGGGAAGCTTTGCCACTTGATGCCCACCAAAATCTGGCCAAAAGCAGCTTGGGGTACCAGAGATGCTCAGTGCCATGAGTGACCACAGTGTGGTCTGTACCCAGATCTGTCCCCTACCTTCAGCATGGCAGGGAGATGAGGGTTATCTGCCTTTTTCTCAGGTGCTGGACGCCTACCCGGACCTTCCACAGCACCTCCTGAGCTGCCTCTCCACCAACCACCTGTGTCCCGCTGCCACCGAGGTCTACAGGGCCCTGGTGCGGCAGCAGCGTGCCGAGGGGCAGGGGGGCACAGACACAGCCCTGGCAGAGCGGTGGGCACTGCCCTGGCTGCCCCTGCTTTCCCAGGCACTCCGCTCCCCCCTGCCCATCCTGCAGAGCAACGCTGCCAACCACCTCCTCGCCTGGACCCTGCGCCAGCTCCCGGCTGCCCACCCGCTGCTGGCCGCCCAGTTCAGCGGCCGGGACACGGCGTCGCTCCGGGCTTGGGTCTCGCTGCTGAAGGCGCAGAAGAGCGTGGCGGGGACCCTGCCACTGCGGGGCAAGGAGCTGGAGCGTCTCTCCTGCTGCCTGGGCACCCGGGAGGATGGCGTTCGGCTGGCGGCGCTGGGTCTCCTCTGCTGCAGCCCCAGCACCAACCGTCCCCTCTCGGGCAGCGAGATGCGGCTGCTGCGGGAGTTCCTGCCCCTCAACCTCAACTGCGACTCCTCCTCGTTCCGGCAGCTGCTGCAGACGGCCGTGAGGAAGGCGCTGGTCCGGCTGCGGGACAGCTCGCTGGCCCAGCTGCGAGGGAAGGTGGCCCAAGGAGCCGAGCCCAGCGAGGGAGCGGAGCAGCTTGCCCAGGCAGTAGGTGAGGTGGCCACCCCGGCACCTCCACCACAGCCCTGGAGGATTCGCATGCGGGTGCCCAGCCCAGCATCGCTCTCTGCCCGCAGGCTTTGTGGAGTGGCTGCTGCAGCTCAGCATCACCTCGCTCAGCCCAGGCTCCAACTACCAGAGGAAGAAGACGGCTCTGCTCCTCCTGGCCGTGGTTCTGGAGACCTGCACGGACACCTGGAGCCCTGAGAGGAAGAAGGGCCAGCCCCCACGTGAGTATGGGCAGCATCACCCCTCGGCTGCAGGGGTGCTCGTCCCTGTCCCTGTCCCACCGCCCTGTGTCCCCACCGCAGGGTCCATGGCCACGCTGCTGAGCTACGCCAGGCAGGGCGGCTGCTGGGACTTCTTCTCCCAGCCCAATTTGTTGGCACTGCTGAGCTGCTTGCAGGACAGCACTAACGAGGTGAGCCTTAATTGTCACCCATCTGCCTGCCTTGGCCTTAAGCAGGCTTGGAGGGGAAGGGAGGTGGGCTTCCCCTCCTGCTTCCCCCTCCGTCTCGTGTCCCAATTGCCCCCACCTTTCCTGTCTTGGCAGATCAGAGACTTGGCTTCGGAGCTTCTTGTCCGCTACTTTCCCCCCACATTCCCTGAGCCCATCACCCTGGATCTCTTCCAGCTGGCCCAGGAGGCCCTGGGCAGCCCGCGAGTGCAGGAGGCTGAAGCTGGAGCCGTGCTGATGAAGACCATCCTGCAGAAGTATGAGCCCCCCAGCCTCCCCCTCCCCACAGCAGCCCCCTTGTGCCACCACAGGCTGCATTTACATCTCAGGGCAGCGGGGGCTTGGGTTTGAAATAGCCTTGGAGTGGGGAGATGGGTAGGGTTGGGGTGCAGGACCCCAATCCGGGGTAGGAAGGAGCTCCACAGCACGATTTGGGCAGAAAACTCCCTCACCCTCACAGCAGCCCTTACCTCTTCCCCCAGGTCAGACAGCAGCACCATGAAGAGCCTGGCCCTGGAGGCTGAGACAGCCCCAACATTGCCCAACCGAGGGCTGTGCTTCGCCCAGCACCTTCTCCATGTGCTGCAAGCCCAGTTCGCGGTGGCGTGCAGGGACCTGCTGCAGGCAGCAGCCACCGCGCCGATGCACGGTACGTCCCCAGCCGGGCCAGGCAGCAAGCGGCTCCCGTGGCAGGAATTGTACAGGCAGGAATGGGGCTACAACTCAGTGCTGATGCCACATCTTGCCTCAGTTTCCCCATATTGCTGCTCCACCTGCCCAGCGTGCCTGTCACTCAGGGTCCCTGCTCCCGAGCCATTTCGGCTGCAGGCTCGGGGAGGAGGGATGGGGTGACACCAGCCACGGCTGTGACCAGAGGCGATGTTTGTGCAGGAGCCATCGCAGCCCTGCGGAGGTGCCTGCTCCAGGTGCCGGAGGTGGCCGCTTCCATGCGGGCAGCAGAGTTGGTGCAGAGCTGGCAGGAGCTCCTCACCCGCCTGGTGACCACCACGAGGGACATCACCTCCTTCCTCCTGGGCGCTCTGCAGAGCCAGCGAGGCCCCGGCACCGATGAGCAAGGTGAGTGTGTCCCCATGGTGGAAGCACTGACACCTCCGTCCCAGCTCTCCTCCATCCAGCATTCCTCCAAACCTGCAGGGAAGGGATTTGCTTTGGGACACATTGCAGGACAGGAGCCACTGCCATTTGTGTGCACTCTGAACAGGGGGTCCTCCCCGGCCCCCCAGCAACATCCCCCTCCCTCTGCCCCACGCTGCCCCGCTCACACCAACCTTCTCCCTTTCGCAGCTGCAGCCCCATCCTTTGCAGACATGGGGAACGCCATCGGCTCCCTCATCATGCTGGGGAAAGGCCGGGGGCAGGAGGAAGAGGAGGAGGAGGACTCAGTCCTGCTGTCGGAGGAGCACAGCCTGATCCTGACCTGCTGCTGGGTGTCAGTGAAGGTAGGCACCCCTCCCCGTGGCTCTGGGGAGAGGGGTACCCCAGCACAGCACCCACCGCCCAGCTCACCCTGCAGCTGGCATCTTCAGCTCCCCTCAGGGCATTCTCCCTCCCTGGGGAATCTCTGCCCTTACCCTGGAGCTGCCGCAGACCATCCTCACCCCCTGCCAGGGAGGATGCAACCACCTTCCTCCCCAAAAGCAGCCACCTCCCCCCTGCCCTGATGCAGCCCAGCTGGGTCCCAGGCACTGACAGAGCCCAGCTGTGGCAGAGCCGGGCTCCTCGGCTTGTAGCCCATTGTGGCTCCTTTCTGACAGCCACCCATCCTGGCTTCCCCTCATCTCCAGTGGCTTTCTGGGAAAAGGCCATCTCTGCCCATGGGAAATCTGGGAGACCTTGTCTCTCTCTACAATTCCCTGAAAGGAGGGTGTAGCCAGGGGGAGTTGATCTCTTCTCCCAAGGAACAGGCGATGGGACATGAGGAGACAGCCTCAAGTTGCAGCAGGGCAGGTTCAGATTGGAGATTAGGAAACATTTTTACACTGAAAGGGTTCTTAAGCTTTGGACCAGGCTGCCCAGGGCAGTGGTGGAGTCACCATCCCTGGAGGTGTTTAAAAGCTGGGCAGTCGTGGTGCTGAGGGACACAGTCAGTGGTGGGTTTGGCAGTGTTGGGCTGATGGTTGGACTCGATGATCTGGGGCAATCTATGGCTATGAAACCACTGTGCTGCAGAGCCTGCCTGTGCTTGTGGCCATCCCCCTGGCCACGCTGCCCGATGGTTCCAGCAACCAAGAGTGTCTGTGGTGGGGGGGCCGTGGCAGCACCCCCTGTGCTTCCCTGCAGCAGCGACAGCGGGCAGGACAGGAATGGGGCAGCCCCACAGCCGGTCCCTGTGACCACCTGCTTCTCCACAGGAGATCGGGCTGCTCTTGGGGGGCCTGGCTGAGCTGCTGATAGCCCCCCCGGCACCATCCGCCGGATCGGGGTCCCTCCTGCCGCTTCCCACCCTGCAGACAGCCGCGAGGGTCTTCCAGGAAATCCTGCTGCGGTGCCGGCACTGGGTGAGGGCATGTCCTGCCTGGGATGGCTCAGTCCCATGCCCACCCCTCCAGCCTTGTCCCTGCCCTGGGCTGGTAGCCGGGGGCTCTCACTGGTGTTCAGTGGGGCAGGGTCTGCTCTGGGGACACGGGGCACGGCTGGAAGCCCCTGGCTGGGCTCTCAGCCCCAAACCCCATCACATCCCCACACCGTCATGTCTTCTCGCTTCCTCCTTCCCCTTTGCAAAGAGGTTTCTGGGGGCCGTGAGGGGCTGGCGGGGGCCCCCTTCGTGGCAGGGGGGCACCCATCATGGCACAGGGGCCCCCTTCGTGGCACGGGGACCTGAGGCTGCTCTGCCCTAGGGAGCGGTGGAGGGCTGCAGCATGGGCTTCACCAAGTTTTGTGCCGCTCTGCTGAACCACCCGGACCCGGAGCTGCAGGCCATCCCGCAGAACATGCTGGAGCAGGTACCATGCTCGTTCTGCCCCATGTCCCCCCCAGTGCCCCCCATGTCCCTCCAGCTGCCTGGCAGCCGAGATGCTGCAGGGCAGGGCTGGTACAGCCAGTCCCCTCCCTGCGGAGCAGCTTTGGGCTCCCGCCAGCAGGTTTCCAGCCATCTCTCGGGTGGGTTTTTCTCCTCAGGGCTTAGAAGCACTGAGCGGACCCCGCAGCAGCTCCATCACACGCCGTGCTGCTGGCTTCCCCATGCTCTTCCTCTGCATCGTCAGCGGGGAGGCCCCAGTGCAGGCACGGCCGCTGCTGACCCGCTGCATCCAGACGCTGCTGGCCTTGGCCACCACAGCCCTGCCACAGGACTGGGACCAGACCCTCGACCTCCCGCAGGTGAGCTCCTGGCTGCTGTAGCCCATTTGGGGACAGGGAGATCTGCAGGACGTCCCCTAAAGGGAGCGGTGCCAAGTAATCAAGCAGGAGGGTGAGCAAAAAGCCACAGTCCTGGCCGCGCTGCCCATCCTGAGAGCCCAAGAGCTGATGGCCCCTTGGCTCCCCCATCTTTCCCACCATTTCTCCTTCCCTTGGAAGCGTGAGCCCCTTCCCCACGCAGCGCTCCTGAGCCCCCCGTGCTCTCCCCAGGTGTGTGCCTGCCATGTGCTGCAGACGCTGGTCCGTGGCGCGGGGCTGGGTGGCGCGGTGCTGCGGCACGCCACGCCGATGGTGGCCTTGGCCCTGCGGGGCTTGGGCTCCCCGTGTTGGGCCATGAGGAATGCAGCCATCCAGCTCTTCAGTGAGTACCGAGGGGGAGGACATCCCTGCAGAACCGGCGCAGCCCCCCAACATCTGGGCATGGCAGGGGGTAGAGGGGACCTGACTCTGCTTTCTGCCCTGTCCCTTTAGGTGCCCTCACGTCCCGGCTGCTGGGGCAGCAGCGGAGCCATGGGGAGGGCTGCCCGGCGGAGGGGGTGAGCCTGCAAGCCTTCCTCGGGCAGCACCCCCAGCTTAGCACCGTGCTGCTGGGTGAGCTGGGGGTGGCCACCCTGCCCACCCCGGGGGCTCCCCGGCTGCACCCCGCGCTCCACGCCATCCTCACCCTCCTGGCCCAGCTGCAGCCCAGCGCTGATGGCCCCGGCAGGTGAGGGGGCAGTGGGGATGCAGCAGGACGTGGTCCTGCGGTCCCCGGGCTGGCCCTGGCTCTCGGTGGGGTTTCACTCCGGCCGGAGCATCACCACATGGTGCCCGTTTTGCTTCGCAGCCGCTCTGCTTGTTTCCTGGGGCCGCTGCTGGAGCTGGCAGGGAGCCCCATCTTCGCCGTGCGCTCCATGGCTGCCAAGGCGCTGGTGCCAGTTGTCCCACCGCCCCAGCGCCGGGGTCTCCTCCTGCAGCTGGTCCAGCAGCTCCCCACCACCCCCGAAGGGGTCCGCTCACACAATGCCATCCATGGGTGCCTGCTGCAGATGCGGGCGCTGCTGGCCCCGGCTCCGGGCACTGAGGGGTGAGTGATCCCCATGCCGTCCCTGCCACCACCTGCAGCTGCTCCGTGCCGGGATGCAGCGTTTTGGGCTGCGGGCCCCGCAGTGAGGCCGTGTGTGTCCCCACAGGCTGTCGGCCGAGGCACTGCGCCCCGTGGCTCTGCAGCTGGAGGCACGGGGCTGGCTGCTCACCCCCGCCCAGCGCTGCCCGCTCGTCCGCGCCGCCTTCCTCCAGGTCCTCGCCCTCCTGCCCGCCTCCTGTAGCCCCAGTTTCACCCAGAGCATCCATGAGGCCATCAGTGCTGAGCTGGGCAGCTTCCCGCTGCGGGGAGAGCCGGGATGTGCCGAGCCACAGGTACTGCTGCCTGCCAGGAAAATCACCACCGTGACCTTTCCTGCTGGCGAACCCAGGGCTGGGAGGTGAGGACCCCACCTGGGGCCAAGTGTTGGAAGGGGGATGCTGGTTTTCCTGCAGGTAGGCTTGGCCATCCTCCACCAAACCATGGCCCGCTTCGTGTGTGGCGAGGGAGCCCGGCTGGCAGACAGCGAGCGGATCAGCGCCGTCTGCTCACTTCTCCGGCAGCCCAATCCCGACATCCAGCTTGCTGTCCTGAGCTGGGTGATCTCCGGGGAGGGAGGAACGTGTGAGGAGCTGGAGAAGGCTCTTGGACTGACCTTGCTGGTATGATGAGGCTCAAAAGTCACCGAGTAAAGCAGAGGGTCCCCAGTGCATGGCACAGATGGGATCCCAGGTGCTCGCAGAGAAGCACAGCGCTCCCTGGGCTGAGGGTTCACGGGTGTGGGGCACTTGCCAGGTTGTGATGCGGTTGCCACCCTGCGGTGCCGAGGACACTAACCATGTTCCTTCTTTCCCATTGTCAACTAGGAGAGCTTGCGGTCGGTGCTACGAGAGAGAAGGGACAAAGAGTTCCTGAGATTGTACCTTGAGGCTTTGCTGCATCTTTACAGAGAACCCTCCTCCTGGTCCCAGGAAGCTTCCCGCAAGCTCCATGGCTCCTCGGCAGCGTGCCTGGAGATGCTGCTGCACATGGTGGAGGCTGAGTGTCCTGGCCCTGACCTCCTCTTCCAGGCGCTGTGTGCTGCCAGCCTGCTGCTCGCCCACCGGTAGGTCCCTGCCCCTTCCAGAGCCGCAACTTCTCACCCAAAAAATCACAGCCACGTTTACGCCTGGGTCCTGCAGTCTCCGGGCAGCTGGTGGCTTTTGGAGCCCTGGAAGGTGCACCTGAATTCCTGTTCCTTCCCGGGCCCCTGGCAGGTTTGAGGAGGAGGAGGGCATGCTGGTGGAGCGGTGGTGCAGGGTGCTGGAGGAGTGTGGCCGGTCTGCTTCCTGCGAGGTGCTGCGGCTGGCGGCCGCCCGTGCCCTGCGGCAGGCGGGTGCTGGCGTGGTGCGGCGATCCCTGCATCCTCCCTGTCCCGCGCTCGTCCCCGTGGCGCTGCGGTAGGTGCTGGCAGGACCCGTGCTGCCCACAGCCCCCAGGCTGACCCTGCGAAAGGCGTTGTCCCTTGCAAAAAATTCAAGGGCATTAAAGAAAACCCCACGCGTTCAAAAATCGCTATCACCCAAGAGCTTGCAGCCTGCCCAGAATTTCTGGGTGGTGTTTTAACAGCAGCAGCCAGTCCCTTATGAGCAATAAATCACACTAATGGATCCCTCAATCCCTATCACGGTCCCTGCCCGCCAAAGCAGTGAGCTCCTGGGTGGTGGCTGTGCCTTTCACAACCCGGGAGAAAAGTCCCTGGGCAAAGCATCACCCTAGAGGTGTCCCATCCTCCTCCACCCTCCAGGATGGCTGGGGGTGCCCTGGGGAGTGCAGGGACTTTCCCTTCCCTTCTCTTCCCTTTCCCCAGGCTGATAAACGTCGGCATTCACCTTCTGCAAGACGAGGAGCGGGAGGTCCGGCACGAGGCCTCGGGATTCGCCAGCCTCCTGCAGCAGGACCCAGCTGAGCCCCTCCGAGATGGCTGCATCTTTGTGCAGGACAACCTGGGTCTTCTGGGGCTCCTGCAGCTCCTCCCGGCAGAGTTCGGGGAGCACCCTGAAACCTTCGACTTGCTGCTGCAGCATCTCCCCATCCTAGATCTCAAGGGCATCGTGGAGGAGCTGGAGGCCAACAAGTGAGTTGCCAGAACCCTGGGCTGGGTATGAGCACAGGAGGGACATGGATCTGATGGAATGGGTTCAGAGGAGGCCACAGAGATGCTGCAAGATCTGGAGCTCCTCTACTGTGAGGACAGGCTGAGAGAGTTGGGGGGTTCAGCCTGGAGAAGAGAAGGCTCCGAGGAGACCTTAGAGCCCCTTCCAGTCCCTAAAGGGGCTCCAGGAAAGCTGGGGAAGGACTCTGGATCAGGGAGGGGAGCCACAGGATGAGGGGTAATGCTTTTAAACTAAAAGGGATTGAATTCAGACTAGATACAAGGAAGACGTTTTTTACGATGAGGGAGGTGAAGCGCTGGAACAGGTTGCTGAGGGAGGTGGTAAGTGCCCCATCCCTGGAACCATTCCTGGTCAGGTTGGACGGGGCTCTGAACAACGTGATCTAGTGGAAGATGTCCCCCTCATTGCAGGGGCGTTGGATAAGATGATCTTTAAAAGTCCCTCCAAACCATTCTATGAAATCCTTCTATTGCAAAACTGAGAATTATGCAGTATTTGTCCCTTATTTACCATTCCATCACATCTTAATGTTCACCTGAAAATAAGTAATTTTCTTCCTATTTCTGACTTGCGTCCTGAAGATTTACACTTACATTTTCTCTGTTTTTTTCTGACAAGCAGAATAATTTTAACATAAAGACTTAAGTATACTAGGAGCTTAAAACAACCACCTAACAGGGTTAAACTATTTCACCCTATATGAAGGTCCTGAAATCATCCCTACTTCCATATTAAAATACTGTCTCCTTCTGACTTTACGTTTGACTAAGCAATAACATTAGCTGTTCAAAAATATGTCAGAAAGTTTATCTATAGAACTAATGATAGAACAGCCCGTGTTTCTAAAACGGTCTCCTTTTAGCCTGCTTATCTCTTCCCTGACATTTCTTACTGAGCATCAGTGAGCAGGCAGCTTTGTACTGACATCTGAAAGCAAGTCTACAGCAGCAGCGTGCAAAAGGCTATGGAACAAGCAGTCACATGGTTGCTATATTTTCTCTCTTTGTTTACTGTGGTCATAATGCCAAATGGCAAATTAAAAGAATGCCCTAATCCCAAAGAGTAAGGCATGGTATTTTTCCTTCCCACATGGATGGTTGTGATTATCTTTGGGGAGGGATAGCATTTTATACTTGTTCTTTTGATACTCAGTTCTAGTCTTTTCTCTGGGAGAGCAAATGATTTCTGAACTTTTTGGTATAAACACTATTATTTATGTAAATGGGATTACTTTAATGAATGTTTGACTAAATTTACAAAGATTAGCACACGTGATCTGTAAAACCTTCAGCTTTGAATGTATG
>JAOXNH010000005.1:32354758-32374008 GCA_028566575.1 Bartramia longicauda | reverse complement strand
TGCTGTCCCTTGAAGGGCCCATGATAGGCTGGGACCCTCTTCTCCTGGGTGGCTGGGGGCTCCATCCCCACTCCTCGGGAGGCATCTAGAGGAAATTATCCGTAATTACATTTTTTAACTGTTCTCAGAGAGCCAGTCTCTCGGGGGGACACCTTCCCTCTCCTCCTGCTTCTCCTCCAGGCTAACTACATCGGCTCTCGAGAATTTTCTCATGGGCTTCCCATGGCACCCCGTCTCTCTCAGGTTGCCCAGGATGATCCCAGCCACATGGACCCCTGTCTTATGCAGGACACACAACTCCAAGCACAGACCCACCTCTTCCACCTCCTCCAGCCCCTTCCCCTTACTTGAGCTGGACTCACCTCCTCCAGAGGTAGGGCTTGGCAAAAGCCCTTCTGTGCCCCCCCCATGCCTGGCTTTTACCCAACCCTAAGTGGAGCAATGCCCTCTACCCACAGCCCCCAAGAGAAAAGGGGTAGGTAGTACTAATGGAGCACCTGTGCTCGCTGGCTACACCCCACCATCATCAATCACACACCGTGCCATTTCCAGTTGTACCTCCCTCAGAATCTCTTTTTACCTCTCCTGTTTACAACCCTCGTTATAAACAAGGCACACTCTGTGCAGTAAATGTGCTTTCTCAGTGTCTCATTATCTCCTGAGCTAAACTGCACTGTCAGCATTTATTCTTTATCGTTCTCCTTACTGATAACCACTTCTGTTCCTCCAATAAAGTTAAAACCCTTGTGCCAATTACCCTGTGGTCTTGAACTTTGGAGCAGAAATACTTGCAAGACATCTTCCATTTCAGGAAAAAAAAAAAGTAACTATTAAAATAAAGTGTAGGAGTTGTGCTGACTACTCCCCCCACCCCCTCCAGCTTCTCCTGAGTCAGAGATGACCTCTGAAAAGGAGCATCTCCTCCGATTTACTGCGCTTCAGTAGTTTAAAACAAACCTTTGAACAGCGCGAATCTTGTTTATTTCTGGGCACGTGTTTCTATAAAAGGCTTTTCCTGGCCGGGAGCAAAGGCTGCCACCATCAGCCCTCCTCAATCAGCTGGATAAAACATGAAATCCCTTGGTGTAGATGTTTCTTTCTTCGCTCTCTTCACCCTCACTACTCTTTGGAATGCAGGTGAGTGACTTCCAAAAATTTCGCTGCTTTTAACTACAAACTTTTTTGACTTCTGAACTGTGATATACACACCTCAGTTATTATTATTAATTATTACTGATTATTATTACCCTTTGTAGACACTAAAGCAAAGGCACACGGGCTGGCTCTTACCAGCACGGTGTCATTTTCAGCCCCCTCCTCTGTAATTCCCAGTAGGACCTGGATCTTTTCTGTAAGTAAAGAGACAATCTGGAGAACACAGTAGATATTTTTAAAGACACAGAGCAACTTTCTAGCTCTCTCTATCCAACCAGCATTTCTACCCCCACTGCAGGCAGGTTTTCTGCTGTAGAACGAAGGCTGAGTTTTATTTCTGAATCACTACTGTTCCTGTTCTTTCCTGCCACACACCCATGTATTTTCCCAGGATAAAGGAAGAAGGCCAGCAGAGAGAGAAATTTTACTACCTGTTCCTTTTCTTGATCTCTTCATCCTACCAAAAAATCCCAGGCAGCCCTCCCTGTCCCTCCACCCCATACACAAACAACAGTTTGTGACAACACTCACTGACATCTCCTTGCTTTGACCGAAGCTGACGCGCCTGGAACTGCACGGGATTGCTCTTCAGCCCCATGAGGGGTAAATTCTGTCCTCCTGATCTCATTCATACATTGTTAACGACCCCTGAGGAGGAGGTGGTTCCAGCAGCTTTTGGGATGCAGTAGATCCACATCCTAGACCCATCACACTAACACAGCCAGCCCCACAGGCTAACGCAGAGCAGAGCTCCTGCTGGCATCCAAACAATCACAGCCAGCCCTCCCGGACACCCACACACCTCCCAGTTTGGATCACACTGGAAGATCACTAGCAGAAACCACAAACCCACCTTTTCTCTCCAGATTCCCAGACCCACCACATCACAGACACCTCGTGTGCCAACGCAGGCTTTGAATATCCCAAGTCCCTTAACGTGGTCAATAGCTCAGAGCTGGGGTCTCTCCAGGGGCAGGTCTGGTAACTGGCTGGTTCGTCCTGCTCATGCAAGAGAGTGAGGTGATAGAGAAAATAGCAACAGGATGTAATAAAATGGCTATGGTGATCAGGTGCAGGGCTCAGTCAGAGAACACTACTGATGGCTTGTTTACGTGTGACTGCCTCCTTCTATTTTCCCTTCTCTCCATTTTCCTGTGCCTGTTCTTCACCATGCTCTTTGACCCTTTCTTTCTTCTTGTGTTCTCCCAAACAAGCAACCCTCCTCTAATTACTGTTTCATCATTGGTCCTAATTTTGCTACATCCATGTTGAAATTTAGAATTTCTGATGCTTACTTAGGTCATCTCAGCATTGCCTGGTGTTATTGGTGTAATTACCCAAGCCCTGTTGCCCTTGCACGATTCCACTCCCCAAAAGATCCTGTGTTCCCAGTGTCCGTGCAGCTTCTCCATCTCACCTAACTCCCCCTTAACTGTTTGTGAAATCCAGCCATTTCTCGGGGTACCGTAACGTCTGTCAACTTTGCACTGGTTTGTGTTGAGCAATTTTTCATATTGTGTCCAGTAATTACTCATGGTCTGTTCAGCCAGACCTCAGCCAAGGGCCCAGTCATCCCTCTGTACCTGCTCAACAGCTACCTTGTTATGGTTAGACTCAAATAAATTACACAATAGAAAGAAATTTCAGTAGCTTCTCATAATCTGATATTGGAGCACGCTTTGTTGCTAACGTCAGCTTTCCATTCATCCAAGAGCACCAGCCTTCCCTTCCAGTGATTCCCAGGGAGGGTTGACAGTGACGGGACCCCATCATGGTTTGCTTCAGACCTACTCTCATAAATAAATAAAATTAGTGACACTGACTGAGGTGCTCCTCTGGGGATTCATCCTTCTATTAGATGTACAAACACCCCTGGAGTCGGTGAAGTTATATACTGTCTGGTGGGCTAAATAACAATTTTTCTATTCAAAATGGAGCAACCTTAACACGCAGGTAATGATGGCCTTCACCTAAACACATTCCTAAACTAACATAACCATCATTCATTTACAGTAGTCCTTCAGAAGGTGTACTTCTGCTTCAGAGAACATCTAGAAGAGTTCATTAACATTCCTGACTATGTTTTTCCTTCCTTGAACCAGGAGCTCAAGACTCTTGCGCGCACCAATGTGGGGAGCTGCTCGGTGCCTGTTCTTGCCAGGTGACATGCCAGTCCCTGGGGAATTGCTGTCCTGATTATAAGGAATTCTGTCTTCAGATTTCTCCATACTCAGGATCTCTGATGGGAGGCAAAGACTTTTTGATTGAAAATGCAACTTTTAATACCTCTTCAGTGATAATGTGCAGGTGGGTCATGGTTTTCTGCTCCTCTGCCAGAGGGAGGTGAACCTTTCTTAGCTCACTTTCCAACAATAGGTAATTACCACAAAACAAGACTTGTCTACACAGGAGTGAAAACTTACTCGGTAAAGTTGTAAGAATCCTGAAATAAGCAAAAGTTCTGGTAATCCTCACCCTCAAGGATACATGTTGTCTGTATTTCTACACAGGATCATTTCATTTAGGTCCAGTTATTGCACGATACAATCATTATTTCGCTAGTTCTTCCCTTAACATACAAAAACAGTGACTTTTCTAAAACATCTTCCTTTTGGGACTCTTTCTTGTCAATATTGTTTTAGCATTTCCACATTGTGAGAAAAGTATTCATTTCTTAATCTGAATGAGAAAGCAATGAGGAAAAAAAAATGTAGGCAGGGCACCTTATCTTTTTCCCCCATAAGCTGTGGATCCTGAGCGTGGCAGCCCATGTACGTGTGTCACACATGCAATATATAGGGTACCCTGAATTTTACTGACCCCAATGTCCTGAGGTTCTTTCCACAGAAGGTTCTGGGTGAGATTTTTGGAGTCCTTCCCCTCTGGAGAGCGACACCTGGGAGGGTCTTTAGCTCTCCATCAGGAAAACCTTTGACCCAGGCATTTATTCTGTAGAACACGAGTGTGTACTTTGAATTACCTGCACGGTTGCATTATTATGGGCAATACACACCTCAGTGCAGACAAGCAAAGGCACTGCTTCCTGGCAGGCTCCGACTCCCTATGGAATTTGAGGTGGCTGCACAGTCACCGTACATCGATCCTGAAGAGCCACGGGTGGGAGGCAGATGCTTAAATAAGGAGCAATGAGTCCTGAGTTAATCTTTGCAGCAGGAATTCCAGAACTGCACAGAATTACTTTCATTGCGTTCACAGGATTTAGCAGCAAAAAAGAAACCCCCACAAAACCAGAAATTTGCAATGCCTGTGTATCGTGGTCAGTGTTAGCCACCCTGTGATCCTGTTAATCCTATAACATCACCTTTGTCTTCCTGCTGTCCCTCTGTGGCTAATTTATCACGCCCCCCTGCCCCAGTAATTAAACAGTAAATCTAAGGCTTGCAGATTGCCGTGTGTTTGTGCAGTGCACAGCAGAATCCACGCCGGTGTAATAAGCACAAAGTACACACAAATTTTCTCCAGTTTGTATTCACTGCTACAAGCAAAGCAGCCACGGGGCTTGGAGTGATCCACGCACGACACAAGGTTGCTTAATGAAACGCAACCAAGACATTCGGCATCTTCCTCCTCTCAGTGGTGATGCTGAAAATTGTTTCTGATGCCAACAGGTTCAAGCAGAAAGACACAACCCATGGCTACGTTGGTCAGGATGGAAGAGCCCACTGCATCTCCCCATTGCTGTACGAGACCGGTTTCATCCCTTTTGATGTTTCTGCAGATGGTGGGAAGACGTTTCCCTACTCTGGAACTTGGTTATCAGGTTACCTAGATCTTCAGTATCCCTCTTCTTTCTGTGTTACCGCTCCATGGATGCAAGACTATATAAGCCTTTCCCTTTTGAGCACTTTTCTTCTTCCTTAACCTCCTCTCCTGAGGCTGTGTGGCCTCAGCAAAGTGATTCTTGCTGCCCTCCTGCTAATTCAGATTTTGAGCAATGAACTTTCATGGCAATGTTGTTCTGCTGCTATACAGCAGGTGCACCATTAACACATAAAAAGCCCTGCCTAAAAACGAGGTTGACCACAACACTTCCCTTTTTATAGCTGCTTCTATCAGAAAATAACTGCCTCCTGGTGTTGTAACGTAAGGACCACAGACATTAGTGAGGGTTACATTCCCTCAGCTTCCGCTTGCCCTTTTTGTATCATGCATCTTGTTAGAAAACAAACCCAGGGGAAATACTGCTGGATCTTAAATAACACAGTGACACCTTTTCAGAGCTACACAAAGCAGAAATGTCACTAATCCCTTTTTTTTTCCCGTTCTGTAACACAGTGCATCACAGCAAAGTTGCAGATGGAGAAAAATGCACATTGGTAAATGAGACAAAATGGCAATACTATGGCACCCCCAACACTGGTGGAAATTTAACTCTTACCTGGACACACCAGGCACTCGCAGCGCCCAGAGTCAACATAGAAGTCTGGGGATACCAGGAAACAGGTAAAGTGACACTGTCCTCCCTGCAGACAAACAGAGCTCCACACAACACATGGTCCTTCCACTGGCCTCAACCGGAGATCTGCGGGTATAAATAACTCATGACAATATTGGCAGCTTTTCCTCTTCATCTCCATGTGAGTGGAGACATCTGGTTTCAATCTCGTGGTAATTGTTCTTCTCCAGTACCTGAAATTATTTTCTCCCTCTGTGTGACAGGTGACAGTTACATGGAAAACTGGTCGGCTGAATGGAAATTTCTTTATATTTTGGCAAAAGAAATCCCCAATTCTGGGAATTTTTCTTTCCTTCCTGTACCTGCTGAAGAAAAGTACAGTACATGGGACTTTGGCATTTTGAGAATTACACCCAGCAACTATTCTGGTGGAGAGAGGCAAGTACATCACAGCACTCATTTATCATCAGTGCCTGGTTACTGCTTCCTGCATTGACGCTGCTGCCTCCTTGGATGTTTAAAACCAGGACTCAGGCTCCATTTCACATGGAGCATTTTCACATTTTCACATGTGAAAATACAAATGCCACCTCTTCAGTGCTAGAACACACTACTAATACACTAAAACCTTTTTTAACATTTATGAGTTGCTACCCACAGAAGGGTAACCTTTCTTCTTTCTAGAGGTTTTTTTTATTACTTTTCCTTTATGATGTTTTTTTCATGGGTGGAGAGCAGAGTGGCCTTGGAAGACTTCAAGGGCTCGGTGCTTTCTCCCCATCTATCCCCATTGGGCCTGATGTCACTGGGGCACAGGGTTAGGTTTTGTTACAGAATCCAGACATTCGTCATTCCGGCCTAAAAGGAAATACGACGGGAAGAGGCATGAATAGAAAAACCTGTCTCTAAAAAGACCCGTGTAAGCCAGAGTCACAACTGCTCAAATGTATTGTGATTATCCCATGCTTGCTGGGTGCTGTCATGGCACCTTCTACATTAGGAAAATTTTGATTTGCTGTAACTTTTTGCAGGAAAAAGCAAGCAGCCTTTGTAAGGAAGTAACAACTCACAAGTTGAAAGATTCTTTGTAATTATAGTCAGTGATTAAGACACAGTATTACTGCCCAAACAGTGTCTGTTCAGCTGTCAGATCTACTTTTTAGCTCTTTTTTTGTTCTTTTTCCCAGCAACATTCCATCAATCTGGAGCTCAGACCATGCCTTGGCTTGGCACCTTGGGCAAGACTTCAGAAAAGACCCAAAGGCGTGGGCAACTGCAAAATGTATGGACTGGGAGAAAAAGGAGAAGCAGCTTCCAGACTTCAAGAAAGAAATTATAGATTGCCCTTGCACCTTGGCACAGGCGAGAGCTGACACCGGCAGGTTCCATGTGAGTTATTAATCAATCCCTCTGGCTCATTACCGTCCCGTGTAGAAGCTTAGGGAACTCCATACACCCCACACACACCTCTTCCCTCTCTAAAAGTCATTATAAGGAAATGAAATTATGTTTCAGTTTGCACGAGTAGCATGTCAAATGGCAGAGGCAGGTACAGCTTATCCAGGTAGTACAGATAAAAAAAGTGCCTGCAGGACAGCAGATGGAGGTGCCCTTCAGAAAGGAAAACAACAACCCAAACAAAACATTAGGTAATTTTGTTATATCCTTTCCCGGTTAGGAAGCTCCAAACAGGATGTGTATTTTAAATGATGCAGTTAAAAGCATGTGAAGAAAAAAAATTAGAATTACTGCACTGTCTCTGTCCAAGACCATAGGACAAAAGCTAAGTTTAGTCTGGTGTGATCTGTTTGTTACCTGCTTCCAGCTGAATGCCCCATCTCGCTGTGGCTGCGCCTCAAGGTCTGTGGTAACAGAGTGTAAGATGCTCAGGTCAGACCAACCAGTCTCTACCATCATTGCAGTATTAAATTCACTGGTTGTCCTGTCCTTCCGTGCTACTCAAATACTCAACTGGTTCATTCAGACTCTACACAGACCTCAGGGTGTGGAGAGGACACGAAAACAGAAAGGACAATGGGGAAAGAACCCCATTAAGTGTGAGCGTTGCTCTTTTCCAGACAGATTATGGCTGTGACATTGAAAAGGGGAGTGTGTGTACTTACCACCCTGGCGCTGTGCACTGCGTGAGAGCCATCCAAGCCAGGTAAAGAAAATTTTTTAAAACTGCATTTTTTTAATGACTCGTTCCACTTCAGAGATAGCAGCTTCCTAGAAGTCACAAAGGTCCCTGGACTCTCAACCCTCAGGCTCATGGCAACCATTGTTTCCCTCTTATTCAGGTATTGGCCATCATTGCTGAGGTGAAGTTAAGACCCTAGATTTAATAAACAATTAATTGCACTGTGCTAAACCTTAGGATGCCTAAGGGGTGCGGGAGGGGGGAAGTCTAGCTGGCAGGTATCATCTCTGGACATCATATAAAGCTTGGCAACCAAAACAGTTAGCCATATTCATAAAAAAAAAAAAGGCAGTAGGTAACCTCTAAATACGAACGGGCTTCACAGAGCTGAACAATGACCTTCTTCCCAACCAGTCCGCAGTACGCAGCAGGACAGCAGTGCTGCTACGACCGCACGGGGACCCAGATCCTCACACACGACTCCACGGGGGGCAGCACACCCGACCGAGGCCATGACTGGGGGTCACCACCTTTCCTGAAGCCTCCTCGGATACCTGGCTTCTCCCATTGGCTTTACGACGTCATCAGCTTCTATTACTGCTGCCTGTGGTCTGATAATTGTCACATCTATATGGAAAAGCGGTCCTCCAGCGACTGCAGGACCTATCGCCCGCCTCGAGCTGGTAAGGGCTTCCAAATTCCGTTACGGAGCGTAGCTTTTTGATGCAGCATTGGCTTTTAGAATATTGGTACATGTACGTGTCAGCTGACAACGGCGAGGGTACAATGTCCTGTGGAGGATTTCCAATGGAATGTTTCTAGTGATCCATCAGTGGCAAAATCTGTAGGATGTTTTTAGTTGTCCTGCAAGATTTTTCACTGTTGAGCATCTCATTAACCCCTAGAACCTAAATAACTGAAGTTTTGTAGTCAATATCCATGACTTCCCATCATCAGTGGGCACTTTGTTAGAAAGCAGATGGTTAGGGATGGTTAATGACAGCTAGAAAAGCTGTCATGCTGAAAAATGCTACTCATATCAACCATGGAAGCTTTATAATTTGTAAGTGTGTCTATTGCTCCCGCCCCTTGCTTTTAAGCAGTCCTGAAGTCTTACCATAACTCTATTGCTGCCACAGGTCTTGTCTTCTTCTATGCTGCTGGGGTGGTGAGGTGCCTAGCAGGATTGTGGTCTCCTGTAAAAGCAGGTCTGAAGGAAAGCTGAGAAGTCAGTCTGCCAGGCAGGGTCAAAGACCTGGTCGAGTGATGGTAACCAGAGTGAGACACAGTCTAGAGATTGTCCACCAAGTGCTGTGTTCGTGCCCAAACCTCCCCATAAACTGCACGCAAATCAGGCTTCTAGTCTGCCAGCAGGGATTCTGGTAGAGGATCTACCAGATAAGTATCGCTGCCCATAACTACCTTTCAAAGTGCAGCCCTAAATGTTGGCCAATGAAGATGAGAGTAACTCGGATGCTGTTTCTCACCATTCCCACAGAGCTGTTCAAGGTTGTCATGGCTGTTACTCATGTCACATTTGCCATGGATCAGTCTTGCATTTCTCCCTTTGTTTAAGTGCCATTTGGATCACCACAATGAATTACCTCTTCTCTCATGAACCTAAGAAGAGCAGCAATGGGTTGTGGGTTTCGCTTATCTTCTTTCCTTTTTTTTTGCTTTTAAAAACAGCATCTGCTTTTGGGGATCCTCACTTCCTCACGTTTGATGGTCTGAACTTCACCTTCAAAGGTCAAGGAGAATACACATTGGTAGAGTCTGATCTCACATCCCTGAGAGTGCAAGGGAGGACACAGCAGGTACACTTTTCCAACGGTGAGTTGGTAAGGGAGGAAGCGGTGATGACAAATAATAGCTTCTGAGGTTGCTTGCTTTGCACTTTCTGTCTTCTTTTTTCACCCATTTGTGAAAGGCTAATGTTTTGAAGCTAATACGCTGTATTGTTATAACCTTCCACATTTACTGTGTCATGTCTGTGGGTATTCTGAGGGGTTGTTTTTCACTTGGAAGGAACTGGGGCTCAGGTGACAGGCTTGGCTGCGGTGGCCATGCAGGAGAACAACTCCGACGTGATCGAAGTGCGCTACTCGGAGGATTCGAATCTGCAGGTCCTGCTGAACCAGAGGGCCGTAAACTTCTCCGAGCAAAGCTGGCTGGACCTGAAAGGTTAGTTACAAATATCAGCCTTGTAAGCTATTGTCTTACTGCAGTTGTAGGTACTAAGATGTGGGCTCCCTTTAAAAGCTTCTCGGAATGTAGCCCAGAGTGGAAGGGAGAAAAAGCTTTATGAAAAATGGTTAAAACTAATGGCACAACAATCTGTTCACTATGGATGATTAACTATTTTGTCCTCTTCTTCCCATTGTTATAGGCCTCTTTCTCCATTCTACAGCTGATCAGAAGATCACAGCAATGTTCTCTTCTGGCTCTGGAGTGGAAATAAGGGGAATTGGAGGCTTTCTGACTGTGGCAGTTCTGCTCCCAGAGAAGTTTATGAATCACACACAGGGTCTCTTCGGGGTAATGAATGACAATACAGAGGATGACTATACCTTCAGGAATAAAACCACTATGTCAGTTCATGCAAGTCCCCAGCAGGTGTTTGAGTTTGGAGCTAACTGTAAGTCATTCCGCTGGCTTATTATTATGTTTTCTTTAGAAATTCAAAACAGCTTGTGATTTACAGACTAGCAAATGATGTCTGTGTTAACCAACCTACACTGGGAGAAGAGCAGGGAGTAAGAGAGGTATGCCCTCCTCTACCCAAGTGGGTAATGGATCTAGCCAAATGAAGACAGAACCATGATGGAGCATCCTGCACTTTGTTCCATCAAGAGTCATATTTGGGAGCTTCCACTTTCAGAATTCCATCTACCATGGTCAGCTTAGTGTTAAGATGCTGCATATAAAAAGGAAAAATAATCTGGATTGGAAGGAAGCTGTAGGGCTTTGTAGATCTCTGCCAGCTCTAGCTACGTTTACACACGTGGATCAGTAGCAGAAGGTGGTCCAGGTCTGCAGACAATGTTATGTATGAATCTCTCTCCTTTTCTTTCTCCGTCTCCCAAGGGGCTGTTGAAAATGGAACTTCTCTCTTTACTTATGACACGGAGTCCTTACTGAATGACTTCGTTTATCAGGAAAAGCACAATGCTTCCTTTCTTCCCGTGTTCGTTCCACATGAAGACCCTGCTGATCCACTGGTGGAAAAAATGGTCTTGCTCTGTGACTCTGACCCCTTCTGCAGATTCGACGTCCTGACAACAAGAAGCCTTGAAGTGGGGAATTCCACAAAACGATCCCATCAGAATCACAAGCTGCTGGTAGAAGATCTAAAGCCAGGTGATACAACATTCCACAAAGCATCCGTCACTGCGGTTCTTTCTGCAGGGCATGTAAATAGTTAATGTAGTTTGAGGAGGCTTTGCTCACCTGCAGGTCCATGCATCTGTAAAAACTCTTACTGGGAGGAATTGTCCTTGTACCAGGAAAACTCTGCGCTGGTAGGATAGTTAGACAACACAGAATAAATTTCTTTCCATTTTTCCCACCACTACACCACGGTGTAGAACCCTTATCTTCATTTTCTGTGCCTTCACCTGTCTTCCTCGGACTTAAAAATAAAAAACTGGAAAAAAATCAGAAAGTATTGTCTTTCAGTTAGCCTAAAAATCTTTGTCTTTCCATGAGTTGCCACTAAAACACCATTTGAATCATTGTGATGGAGATTTGCTAGTCCAAACCCCAAATCCTTTAACCAGATATGTCTCTTTTACCAGTGATCTCTTGTGGCTGGCTGGGTCACCCAGGCAACGGCACGAAGAACGGAACTACCTACCTGCTGGGCTCCACCATCAGTTTTGCCTGCAATCAGGGCTATGCACTCAACGGGCCAAAGGAAAGAACTTGCCAAGTGACGGGGACCTGGTCTGGAGAAGAAACCACCTGCGTCAAGATAGCAGGTCTGTTTCCTTTTAAATGTCACAAATTAACATTAAAAATTCATTATCACATACAAGGCAACCTCGGTATCCAGTGACGGTCCTTGACAAAAGCAACTTCTCTTACTTGGGAAGACACTAGACATGAGATCCATGGGTTTCTAGAAAGGCTAATATTCAAGTCTAAGTAACAGGTGGTTTTGTGGTGGTTTTTTTTTAATTTATTTAATGTATCTACTCTTTCTAAGGGCTTAGGGCTACACGCTTCCCTTTCTCTAGGTTTAGCTGAAAGGAACCTCAACCCTCCTGTGATTCAAGAGCAGACACGCTGGTTGCAGGTTTCCATTCTTTGTTCCAAAGGATTATGTTACCTCAAAACATAACGTATTATTCTGCAGCAGTAAAATTGTTGTGAATGATATAATAGTATTTAGTATAAATAAGAGAAATGTATTACCCTTCCTGTGTCACTACTGTTAGATTACCAATTAGCCTGGGATTATTTGATTTAGCAGCAGTTACGCTGTCTCTATGATCTACATACAGGAAACTGCCCAATATTTTCTGACAGTTCACACGCCACGTACACTCCAAATGTCCTCAAGATGGCAATGTTTCAAAGCACCAGGGTGATGCGAGGCCACATGGCAGTGCTGAAGCACTTTTAATGCTAAGCTAATTGTTCCCGAAAGTGCTCATCAAATAATTCATATCAACAGATTCTCCATTCTGAGCACCTTCCAGAGAAATGTGGAAAGTGCACAAGGCACCAGCAATGAATTCTTGGCCAGGTGACACATCTCATCAGCCTCCACTGGCTTGCACCAATTACTTGTTCGTTCCCAACGCAGTTCTCCATGTTTAGTGATATTTGTGAGATGAAACACAGGGAGTTTTGGGCAGCAGATTGTGGACTTTAGCATGAAAAATAATTATTGAACATTTTGCGTATACCATACAGAGAATGCTCCTTAATTTTAAATAGATGAGTGAACATTTATGGACTGTTGCACCAGCCACTGTTAGCAATCAATATGCAACTGGATGTGTTCCCAGGGCCAATCTCAGTAGTGATGCTATTTTGGAAGAAGTGAAACTAGAGGTATTTCAAAACATTTCTGTTTAATATGATAGGCCAGAGCATACGGAGTACTTCAGTTAACTGCTGAAAATACGAGAGATTCAGAAGTTTAGCAGATAATTCAGCATGCTTCATAGTTCACAGTAATAATAGATCGGCTGCCAAAAGTTTCAGAAGAATGACATCTTCGCAAAGTAAGGCCAGATCTTAAAAAGTCAGTGGCAAAACATTTTGGCAAGCTGAAAGCTAAGAACATTTTTCCATTGCCGCTACCAACCACATACATACTGGGCAGGAGCCAGCCAGGCTCAATAAGCAAACTGGATGCTGACATTTGCACTAGAGATGGGAGGGAAGGAGTTGGAGGATACGCAGAGATTAACTGCATCCAGAGCGGTGGAGACGTGCCACAGCTTTGTGGATAAGCAAACAAAAACTGCAATATTTTCCAGCACATGGTCTCCGGAAAGATGACAAAGAACAACAAGGTGTGGAAGAATTTTCTTGATCTGACTGTAACAAAGACCTTCCTTACTATTTGATATTTGGGGCTGTATTTTTGAAATGTGAGCCAAAAATGATGATTTTTATCAGCCTCAGGAAGCTGGAGTGTGGCAATGCTGCCACAGCAGCAGGATACTGGCAACTGAGCGAGAGAATGTAAGATACAAATTGCATACACAGATCTTCATTCATTTTTTTTTAATGCTGTGCCCTAGCAGTGCCATTCATACCTAGCCTTGTCCCTCCTTTTGCATCACAAGATTTGCTGCTGGACATCAGTCTCTGTCGGAGAAGGTTATTTTATTGATACGTCCAAGTCTCTCCAGAGAAGATAGGCAAAACCATCCAAAGTTCTTCTCACTTCTCTCTAAACCTCCAGCACTTTTATAGCGTGGAAGCCAGTACTCACTTTCCACTAAAGACATTTCTGCCTCTGGTCTAAAACACAGCTGAAACCCAGTGCCAGTTTTCCTCGCGTTGATTCTGAATTCGGCATAAGTACAGAACAGATCTTGATATTGTCAAAACTGTTGTTACCGGGATCATTTTTCTTCACTGTTTTCCTCTTCATGCAGCAGCACGCAGCTGTTTTGCCCATGTCCCATTTTACTGAGTCCTGTGACAGAGGGGCTTCTCCGTGCCAGGAAAATGCTGACAAAATTAACGGACGGCACTTCCAAATTTCTGGGCGCCTGAACGGGTGACCACTGCCCAAGCCACTGCCATTAGTGGTCATATTTCTACTTCCAGCATGAACTATTAAAACGCACTTTTTCAAATGGTTTCTTTCATGCTGGTGAAGGACATAGGGACCAGCCCTCTATTATTCTCGGCGTCCAGGGGTGCTTCTGCGCAGCGCTCAGCCCCTTACACTTGCTGTAGTTCTGCGGCACAGCAGAGTCAACCTCTGTGTCGCAAATCACCGAGGGCTTTTTAGCTGCTGTATGCTTCGTTTTTTCAAAAGCTAAACCAGTTAAAATAAAGGCATGAGCTCTGGGAAAACTGGATAGGAAGAGAGGCAGAAACAAGAAAACTGAACACCAGTTATTTTGCAAAATCCATTTCTGTATTTGAAATTTCAAATGCAAATTATGCTGTTGGGCCTGCATATTGTTGCTTTTGAGTTTTGCTTCCTTGAATTAAAGTTTCCATGGAAATCCTCTGCTAATAATTATTTTGCTATGCTTCTAATTACAATCCCACTGCAAGTCTTGCCAGTACCACAGCAACCTCCCTTCACAGAATATCGCAGAGAGGAAGAAAAAGAAACCATTCAGCAAAACCAAAAAGGAGAATTGAGTAAAAACAGAAGTAAAATGCAGCTAAAATTTATAAAACCTTAGCAATATATATATATATATAGTCTCTTTGTGACAGACAATAATCTGGTGTTGCTAAATGCAATCTGGTTTTGTCTGTCTTTTGTTTTTTCCTTCCTGCCCCACTTTTAGGTTTCATTTTCCAGGCTCAGGCTCTGTGTAAATACAATTCTTTTTGGAGAGTTGTCAGAAATCTCATTAGCCTTCTGCACTTTTTTTTTTTTTCAGATGAGGATGCCAAAAAACATTAGGTCGTCTTATTATGGAATTGTTGTCTGGCTATTGTTTCCAGGAGACTGGTTGCAAAACATACCGCAATCAAGAAATATAACCTGAGATTATAAATTAAATACAAAGATTTCACACTAGAGGCAAAACACCACTGGGCCAAACTACCGAGGCTGGTGGAGGGTTCTCATCCCTTGGTAGAGCCAAGGTTCCTGCCTGGAAGGATGCTTTCAAGCCTTGTACGGAAGTTACGGGATGAAGGACCAGTGCCTGTGAAACAGTTTATGTACCCACCTCTTCACTTAAACTTCAGTATAAACCAAATTAGAAACCAAATTACCTGTTCTAGGATCACGGAAGCATCAGCTACATCCACTCTGCCATCACCTGTGTGCAGGTGGGGTAGTTCTTCCTGCAAGCACCACAAAGCGGTGGAAGGAAGGGCTGGAAAAGTGCAGCCCAGATGCTGTAAAGCTCAGACTCGCCCCTGCTCACCTCTCTCTAAACAGGCTGTTTGTTTAGTGCTCCCTGATCCCAGCAGGTATTTTCCTTAAAGGATACAAAATTCAGGAAGCGTTGTTTCTCCCAGGCAGTTCACTCCAAATGCTGCATCTCCTAAACTTCTACCAGTTCTCTTATGTGTCAGGAAAAATGTACCTGCGTGATACCTTTAGCTTCCGTTGCTCACCGCAGCCTCGCAGCATCCTCCTGGCACCGTCCCACGTCGGGAGGAGGGTCACAGAACCAGTCACCTGAAACTGTTTAGTAGAATAAGAAAACAAGAGGAGATTTGTTACCAAAATTTGTTTCCTATCTATCTGGTGTATTTCCATCTTTGATGCATCCTTGTTACACAGTGGCAGAATTAAATTGATGCTTTCAGCATCCTCATGCTGTCTGCTGCCCACACCAGGACAGTGGCTTTTGCTCTCTTTTACACAGAGCATGAAGCAGCAGAGGGGGTTTCAAAACTTTAAGGCTAAAATAGGGGAATTTTTTTAAGCAATCAAACCGTACAGAAAAAGGATTGTAAAATTGTCAGCTGTTGGGATTGGCAGTTCTACATAAACATTGCACATTCATGATGTTGAGCACACATTCACCACTAGCCATCCTTTCTTTGTGTTAGAAGAGCTTTTGCAGCCACCTGCCCTGACTGTCAAATGTAGGAATTATGTGAGTTCCTGCTCTTTACCAGTTTCTTCCACAAATACAAAGCACAGTAAAATTAACACTATTACGTACAATTTAAAAAACTCTCCTATGTGACTATATTCCAACAGATAGGAAGAAATGTACCAGTATCTCCCTGTTCTGATGTGGTTGGTCTCTGGTTTGCAGATATCACACAAATAATTCTCCTTGGCTGTGTCTTTGGAGTGGTCGGTCTTGCAGTCCTGGCACGTCTGATTTTCATATGTAGGAAGGAGAGGTAAGACCCAACTGAACTGAAAACATAAATGAACCTGCTAAAGAAACAGCAAGTGTTAAGACCTTTAAAACAATTTTTCTCAATATCAAAGCAATCAAACATGATATCCCCCTGCTACAATCTTTTATGAAAAATATCAAATCTGACTAGTCTTTGTGTCCTGCTGGATGACTACGAAGCAAAGTTGGAATCGTATCGTCAGGACATGCAAACATTTGATTGATTGACTGATTGATTGATTGATTGATTAATTGATTAGAAACAGGATATTTTAGTCAACATAATTTATTTGCTGAGTGATAAGGCTACCTGATTAAAAGTGTTCTGTTTCAGAAGAGGTGTGCTCATGATACCAACAGGTAAATTTGATGTATCATTGAAGGAATGCATTGCCTGATGGTGTAACTTTCCACATAGCTTTGAACACATTCCCACCATTGGGCAGGTGTGAATTTTCCCAGAGAATGCTTGCATGGCTTTTGTGCCAGAGGTGAATAGAATTTTCAGTTTGTTGCCCATTCTTGCAGCCTTTCTACCACGCAGAAAAAAACTTGCTATAAAAATTATTACATTTTTAATAGAAATCTCTACAAAATATTACGTGGCTAGCAAGTTACTTCTTTGAGGATTTAATCCTTTGTTTTAAAAGGTGGTTGTGATTTCAGGTATCCTGTATATAACTCATTCTGTTAGCCAATGCTAACAAGACACTTAGAAAATAGTTCTTGCTCTGTGCCTTTCAAACAGGTTCATTATTGCAGAAGAAATAGAAGCCAGCCGTGCAGCCCATTGACTCTGAGCTCAGTCACCAGTTAACGGTGTCTCTCAGACTCACAGACACTGCTGAGTTTTGCCCCTTCCCTTCAAATCACATATGCATTTTTTTCCTGTGCTTCACAGAGAACACTTGTACCCAAACCACTTTTTTCTTTCTCCCCTGTAAAAAAAAAACAAACTCAAAATGGGTACTCAACTCAGGGTAGATAACTGCAGCAATTGATGTTTTTTGCATACATTAAAATGCACAGACAAAGGACACCTCCTATATTTGCCAATTTTTACACAGGCCAGACTCCCACATATAAACCCAACCGGTTTCAAACACCAGTATTACAGCTGCACAGGCTTCTCACATTTGGGATCAGCTTACAGAACCGATGTCTAAATTCATCACCGTACATCAAAAAAGAATTAAAAAAAAAACAGAACAAAGCCATCAATTACACAGAACTGGTACTTTAAGAACTGGTGCAACATTACTATCCCACCTGACCCAATACTCTTCTCACCTTGATCTAAGTGATGACATCATCCTAACTACTTTAACGGTCAACTCTAGCCTTTTGGGGTTTTAATCTTTTTCTTTGTCTTTCCTTCCAAAGACGCAAAGCCCACCAGAAACTTCTTTCAGAGGTTCGGGTTGGATCTGAGCAAGAAACAACGAAATTCGAGAAGAGTTTTTAATGAAACACAGAAAAAGCACAGCAGAGGAGTAAAACGTCCACAGCAACAAAGATAGCCTTCAACAAAGACAGACTTTCTGAACACAAACCACTGGTTTCATGCAGTATGCTCTCATCTGAGTTCTCCTTTCGATGTAACGAGTGTGGGGTTGTACGGGAAAGGATAACCAATGTCCTGGGATTACGTGGTGGCAGGCTCAGCCCACCGTCTGCCGGGAGCAGAGGATAACGCTCCCGAAAGCATCAGTCTCCAAGCCCCAGGCGTTAGTTTGAAGCCGGTCAAATGAAGAGAATCAAATGCTAGCCATCATCAGAGAAACGTTTGCCTGCTCTGGGGCCACGTGAGGCTGATTTAGATAGATGGGAAAGTGGATGCACCGTCAGACGGAGCACTGGCAAGTGGGGCTGAATTTGCAGATTGTTGGGGTTTTTTCTAGTATGGAGGGAGAGATATTGTAGGTATTTAAACATCAAGTTCTTACATTTTGGCAAGTCTCTGAACACAGACTCAAAGTGGCATTTTTATTTCACTTCTGACCAAATTTAAAAAGGATACAATTGGTAGGGAAGGAGGGAAGGAAAGGACTCAGAAAACAAAACCTTTCAGCCTTTCCTTCCAGGTTAACTTCTAATGATTTATTTTTTTTTTTTAATTCCATTTTTACTCACTGTCCAATTGGAGTTCATCTTCAAAACAAAAAATCTGTTACCTGCACTGGAAATGTTTGGCAAAACTTGCAATGTTTTCCTTGGATAACTGCAACGTGCATACTGTCTCTGTTTTAATATCTGGCTGTGTGGCTCTATTACAGCGTGGTTCATTATCCTCATTAAAACCTGATTTCTGAACTACCACCTTGTACAGAATCCTTTTACCAAAAGCAACCACCATTTGCTTTTGCCGACACCCCAAAGGGTGTGTGAAGTCAGTTCTGTGCCGTGCAGCTCTTCCGGCAGTGAAAGAATTACTGAATTCTCAGGTCTTTAATTCATATACTACTGGAAAATCACAGTGGTTTCAAAAAGCAAGGACAAACTACGCACCAAATGTACAGGGAAACTAAATGAGTGAAGCAGCACAGATTTTACATTATAATGGGAACAAGACAAATTGAAAGAAACGCCTCAGACAATGTATTATGAAGTATAAAATTATTCATTACTTATTAGCTGCCATTGCTGTTGCCATTGTTGTTTGTAAGCAGAGACCACAAACCACAAGCAGAAAATTACAAAATGAGAACAAGTGATTTTGAATACTCTAAGTTGAAATAGAAACAATTCTCTACAACAGAAAAGGAAGAAAAAAATCTTGTAAAGAAAACCTGGAATTTTGCAAGAAGAGGAGGGAATGATCATTGGCCACAAGCTGGGGCTTCATTGCCAGTGTGTTAAGAGCTTGAAATAAAAATTAAAGAAGTGCAACCGCTGCATACACAGGTATCAACTGTGTGGGGAAAGCAGGCAGCAGAATGAATGACAGTGATTTTGCCTGGGAGCGCTGGAAGACTGAACCGGCCTTTCAGGGATATAAACGGTTGACTTTGGGAAC
>JAOXNH010000005.1:32339564-32350939 GCA_028566575.1 Bartramia longicauda | reverse complement strand
TTTATTGTAAAGTGCAGTCAAAATACAGACTGTCGCACCATCATTTGCTAAAACAGGAGAGAAACTTTAACTTCTGGGCTTGCCTTATGAAAAATGACTCCAATTGTCAGCAATTAGAGGGAGTTAACAATCGGCTTTGCGCATAGCGCCGTGCTACTTCTCACAGAATGTTTCTGCTTCTCTCGGGGATGTCTTACAGTTCCCATTAATCCAAACACTGACATTTGCAGCATTCAAACTTCAGTCATACCACATTTCTCAAGTGAATCAGAAATAAGAGATGGGTGAATAGATTGCCTAACATTAAAGGACTGTCTGAATTTGGTGAGTTTTGTATTACAAGGCCAAAGAGATGGAAGTGCCTTCGGCAAATGTTAGTTTCAGTGAACAAATGTTATTTTATATGCTCAGTGCGACAAGATCTCACTTCTAGTTTCCCTATTTATAGCGTTCGTTTAATTTCTCCATCAGAAATGTGTATGATTATCAGTCTGTCTTTCCTTTCCCTTCAGCAGTACTGGCTCACCATGTCCTGGGTTTTCTTCCCAGCCGAGTCTCTCCTTTGAGCTGCTGTTCCAGCCTTCTTTTACAAACCTTCTGTCTCTTGTCATCTTTTTCTGCCCATGTCTGGCTGACTCAGAGAAGCAGTTCTACTTGATATGCCTTAAGCAATCGTCATGGAAATGCTCGAAAAGCCATTTCTAAGCCAGACAGATAGAAAATGAAATAGTTAGTCCAACACTTCAGCATGTCATGCTTGTACATGCATAGAGCATAACTCAAAAATCCGGAGTTATGGGAATGGATTTAGGCAGGATGGAGCCGAAGAAGTGGGAGGGAGGCAGGGATTACACGCTGCCAGCTGCAAAACGCACATTCTTTGTCATATCACACCATCATGGGTGTGCTATTGACCGCTCCCTCCATCCCCACGGTGGCCATGGCCCATCCTGATAAAATTTCCAAAGGGATTGAGTCTGCCACGCTTGACAATGGAACAACAGTTTAAAAACTTCACAAAGAAAGAAAACAAATGGGTGTATTAAGGAACAGAAATTCTTAGGGGGCCACATCATGCATTCTTACTTCCAGTGATAAAGAATCACAAGGACAAGCAAGTGTGTTTCCGTCTCACAGCTTGGGACCGGCCAGCAGCTGCAAAACTGTGGCTAATCTACCATGTTTGTACTGCACGAATAAAGAGAAAAAAGGTACAAAATACGTACTTTTAAGCATTAGAAATAACGATGACTGGCTCTCACGCTCATAGCCTAATCTGCCTGCTTCCAACGTATTCCAGAATAGGTCTGCCCAGTCAGATAGCATTTACCTTTTTTTTTTCTTTTTTTTTTTCCTTTAAAAACAAAAAAGGAAGAGCAATGAAAAAGTGATTAGCTTGGAGGTTAGTAATCAAAGTTCCACAAGAACAGGAAGATCACATATCTAACAACTCACACAGGGAGCACAGGTACGGAACTCCACATGTCTGTACATTCCCAGGAATGCACATTCTCACAGGGCAGACAGATGCTCAAGTCAAGGTTTGATCAAACGTCAGGTGAGTATTTGCTGTGATGACTCTTTGGTTTGGACCAATGCTAAATAACGATGAGGTGATTTTTAAACTACACGCAGAGAGCCCCTGCGCTGCAAAGGAGGAGTGATCAAGCTCACCAAGTGGTGAGCATCGCATCAGAATTTGACTGGCTGATTTGTCAGATGGGGAGTTATTTCCTAGCAATTCTGAAAACTGCAATTTTAAACAAAGATCATTCTTTCTTGAGGTTTTTTTTTTCTTTAGTTTGTATCAACTGTTGCATTATGGGTTTTCTTGCTGTTACAGCATAGGCACTCAAACCTGATCATTTTGGCATAAGGGCTTTTGTTGTATTAGTATTAACTGGAATAGGAAAGTATTGAAATGTAAAAATGCTGCACTAATTTTTTGCCTGGGTAGGTCTAAACCAGCCTGATACTTCCCCAAAACATTTATTTTGCACCGTAACATCCTATGGAATGAGCTGGTTTTTTTCCCTGGCCAATGGTATGGCAGTACACAAACCAGCTTTGGGTTCAATCGATAAAACTGCGTCTTCAAAGAAAACCATCGCACTGCTAAAAATATTTTTAATAATGACCACAGAAGCCATATTTGTCTCTTTGATCTCCTGAAGCTTCTTCTGGTTTTAATCAGTGTTCCCACATGAAGAACTGTGGCAACCTATGATAATAGAATCCCTATTCGCATCCGTAGGGAAACAGAAACGTTCTCATCCGAAGAAGGTAATTTGGTGGTGTTCTGCCCCTTCCACCCCCGGCCCCTGCCTCTGTCACTGCCGGGGTATCTTGGCATCACTTAAGTGGTTTCTGCCCTTTCCTCTGTGCGTTGCTCTCTCATTGAAGTGTTTCTGCTGTCTAATTATACCCTTTCAATCAAATTAGAGGCTGCAGCATCTGGTTAGTGCCTGTAACTGTTGCCATCTGCACCTAGATACAGTGCTTTCATTTAAGGAGGAGTGCTTAAATCGCAGTCCCCAGCAAGAACGAGGGGAGCAGTCGAGGTAGAATGGAAATGGCTTAAAACCCGTCCCAGGACACCGTGCGATCACACGCATCAGGCGACCGACACCTGGTCATTACTGGACCTGGCACCTCCGGTTCCATATCCTTATTTTATGCTCCAGCGGTTTTCTGACTCCTCTGAAAGGCCGTAAGGAAAGCAAGGGAGAACTGAGCAGGCGCTTGTAGGAACCTTTCTTGCCCCAGCCTTGCAATGTTTAATGTTCTGGCTGTCACACCACCGTAATGAAACCCAAGATTTAAATAGCGGGTACTTTCATTTACCTTTCATTAATCTGCAGATTTTTAAGAGAAAACCTTGCTTCCTGTTTGGCAGTAGCCAGTAGGATGATTTCTGGCCTGGGTAGGCTAGTTTCTGGTTGAGAATTGTCAGCTTTCCATCTCTCCGGCCACTAGCCAGCACTCCAAGTAGCTCCCAGAACTAAAAGCAAACAAAACAAAGGAACTTTATTTATTTTTTTTTCAGTGAAATAGTAGCAAGTTTGTCATTCTGAATTTTCAGTCTCAAAAGCTATGTAGGTGTCCCAACCTTAGAGGAATACTCTAAGAAGTCACTTAAACCACCCTGAAACCTCCAGCTCTTTGGTCTGCAATTTGTAATGTCACTAAATATATGTATGTCTCTGAGAAAATACGGGCTTTGGAGAACGCTCAGAAGATTTATAAGATTGTCCACTTGTCAGCCAGGAAAGGAAGAGTGTTTGAGCAGTAGATAGCTGCTTTCTCTGCTCTTCATCCCATCTGTACAGAAAAGACTGCAGATGAAATTCCCGTGTTTGTATTGTTTCTGTCTGTGGTAACGTGGCACGAAATGAGAGTTTCTCAGGTAACTGGGCCTCTTGCCATCAGGGACTTCAGAGATTAAAACCAATATTTGGGAGACCATCTTAGAAAAACATTGGAAGCCAGCGCAGACCCCGAAATGTCAGTGTTCTATCATCAGTGCTTCATTCAGGAGAAAAGCCAGTCCGTTCTGTTCTGCACTACCTTAATTTTTCAAATGATGCTAAAGTGGCGCCCATGTGGAGCGCAGGCAGCCATACAGTCCCAAAGTAACAAAGGCAGAAATGATCATTGTAAGGTCCCTACATCGAAGAAGAAACCGAGACAGATGGAAAAAATTTCTACTACAGCTGCTGTTTGATCTTCCAAATGTTGATCTGGCTCTAATAAAACTAATTGTGAACCTGTATCACACACTGAGCATTCGCTCTGAGTGGACAACCGTCCCCAGGCTTATTTTCTGCTTTTTCTTTCTAGCAGTTGCCTCTCAAAATGTACTTATCTAGTCTCAGGCTTCATTTAAAAAAAAAAAAACAACAAAACTACCGAACAAAAAGAGTTATTTTTCTGTCAACCATGGCACCTGACGTGTTGAAAACAAACCAGCCCTGACAACACACTGCTCTCCATGTTTCCTCACTCACAAGCGTGATCCTGAGCAGGACCTGCTGGAACCTTCCAGCTTTCCAGAGCTAGGGCCACTGCAAGGGTTCTGTCTCTGATTAATCCCGTTTGCAGACATCCCCGTGAAACAGTAGAAGCAGCAGGGTCATTAGGCAGTTAATAGAGTGAAGTCATCACAGAAATTGATGTTAATCATGGATTTGACCAGGCCTCTACTTCAGACTATGTCTGAAACCCAGCTGACTGAGAGCTGAGAAATAGGAGGAGGTCGGAGACTTCAAGATTTGAATGGTCACAACTTCCTCCGTGTACTGTCTAAAACCCTGGTGATTTGATACAGGTTTATGGCTGACTGGATAGTTTAAACTGAGCATGAACTGCGTGCATGGACAGAAACAACATGACAAATCCATCCAGCCCAGTGGCAACCTGATGCCTTCTAGGAAGCCACCAGCTTTAGCCTCCACAGCGCTCCCGTTCTTCCCTTCACCACCCAGAGAGGACTAGGATACAGTGCAAGTATACCACAGTTTTACAAAACTTGAAGGAATAAGGCTTGCTGAAATTCATAGAGGTGGTATTCACTTCCCTGAGTCACTGTTCTGATGTTAGATTCCAAGCAAAGGCCTTCATGGCCTACAGTAACATGGAGGCGTCCACCAGCATAAGGCCGCTGGACCCAGTGGGTGCAGAACAGTAAAGGAGAGGTGGTTGGTGGTTTTATTTTTTTCCCCTTCCCTTCTACATGATCATAATCTACCAAAGTAATCAGGTAATTTGAGTAAACCCAAGAGTTTTACCAAGAGTGCTCAGCCTGCTCTTTTCTGACTGTTCTATTTAGATGACCTCTTCCGTATTAGTTTGGTGCAGACAAATCTGGCTGGACTTTTTTAAGCTCACCTTTTCCCAGAACTCTTACACCAGTGGTGCAAGACAAAAAGGACGGAGGTTTTAACCTCCTCCAGAATCTCTTAGGACATTTGTCTTTAAAGGGCAGCCTCCGGATTTGAAATGGAGAGGACAGTGGCCTGTCTGCAGATGAAACGTTCACTTTGCACCTTCAATACATTTGAACATTAATTTCATAGCGAGATCACTAAGGGAGTGTCTTGGCTGCCGTGCAGCAAAATATGGTGAAATCACTGTGTGATAAACAGAAGAATTCAGAGGCTTACCGCCAAGATATTGAATATGCTGAGAGATCTGCATCCATGTTAGCAGGAATTTTATAGAAAACTGGACAAAATATATCTCAGCAGATATCAAAGCTGATTGTTCAAGGCAAAAGAATGTAGGACCGAGGGCCCGATTTTTAAATGCTAGTACTTACTTGAAAAGATTGCACTCCATTGGTATGGCAAAATTATCATTAATCGTTAACAAAATGAAAATTTCATAGCAAGTTCCCTGTAACACAAAAAGTTATGTATTTCATTTGCTAACAGATGCTAATTTCCATAACTTAAAGTTTCCATTTCAGTTTTTCTGGGATAATCAGTGGTTTTATGTTGGGTGTCACAGCCTCCCACTTCCACAAAGCCAGGGGCGCTTTGCTACAACCCGGCCGGCATGTTTTCCCCAAATCTCCGGGTCATGCAGGGAACGCAGGAGGCTCCGTTACAGCTACCTGTTGTCTGGGGAACAAAAACCTACAGCTCAGAGGAACGGAGACAGCTCCGACTCTTCCCTTTGTGCAATGTCCTTACAGTACTAGCGTAGCGAAGTTTGAAGAAAATCTATTTTTAAAAAAAGCTGACGTGAAAATGAAAGGCAGTTGCTGCTGCAAGTTAAAGCACGGGCCAGTCTTAGCAGATGCTAAAATGGGCCGATGTTAACTTCGGCTGAGCCTGTGTGCCAGATCACATTCAGGTATTGTAGCATTCCTTACATTTCTGAGCAATGTTAGTACATATTGCTTCTCCTTTAGAAGTGAGAAGTGAAAAAAATAAATGTTACAGCACTAAGCTAGAGTGGACATCTTTCCTGGATGTGTTCATCACTTCTCACAACTTCTTCTTTATACTGTACGTTATTTTGTTTATCCGGTTTGAATATGTTTTCCTTTCTTTTCCGCCAAATTCATCAGCTTATATTTTTCACCTATGGCACAGAAAAACTTGCATATTAACTGCAAAGCAAGAGAAGTATTGAAGAAAGTTGGAACACTGTGGTGGCTTTAAAGTGGGTTTTTTTCATATGTTTATGCAAATATCTGTGGTGGCCTAAATACTGGAAACTCAGATTTGCATTTTCCAGTAAATTTATGTAGCTCACCTGCATGGCTAAGGCAGTCAGGTAAATTACGGCAAGAAGGAGTATTGACTTGAAGCTTGTTTTTGTTAAATTTGATAGCTTTCTGTCCAAGGATGATAGCAGTTTACACTCATGGCTGTGCAGACACCTCTCCTGTGTGCCTTCAGCAACAAAATTCCATTTAATAGCAACGCTAACCTGCCTAGGCATGAAAACACGCAGCAAAGGCACAGAAACATCACCTTTCATCTGCTTTGTAATAAAACTGTGAAATAATCATTATAATTGCACCATTCTGATATTTGTGGGCCCAAACTAAACTCATTTCAAAGGGACGGGTTTAATGATACATTTTCCCTTCTCCCACGGTATTTCTAAATACAAAAAGCAAACTGTTAGTATCGGGATTAAGCTGGGGGTGGTTTTTTTCCTCTCCCAACTGCAGCCACACGGGTCTGTCTTGCCTTGTTTTGTGAAGTCCATCTGGTGAGGGACACCTGGGATGAGCACACTCCACTTGAGAGCACTCGCCCTTTCCCTGGGGGCAGCAGAACGTCTCTGCAGCTGCTTTCTGCAGAGAACACCATCAGATAAAAGAGGGTTTTGCAGCCAGCAGTCAGTAGGAATCATTAGTGACTTTCCCTGGTGCTACTCAGTACAAAGAAACGTTGACATGTTTTAATTCTCTCATGGACTGCTCTGTCTCAATGCTATTTCTATATAAATGCACGGATGATAAATGTTACCGAGTATCAATTATAAAGAGGATGGACTTTATTTATGGTACACTAATTATAATGACTGTTTCTGGAAGATGGTTACAGAATCACAGAATGGTTGAGGTGGGAAGTGACCTCTGGAGGTCACCTTGTTCAGCCCCTCTGCTCAAGAAGGTTGCCCAGGCAACCTTGGCTTTTGAGTATCTCCATGGTCAGAGATTCCACAACCTCTCTGGGCAAACCGTTCCTATGCTCTGTCACCCTCACAGTGGCGACATTTTAACCAAAAATGTTTTGCATTTTTAGTAAAGGTAAAGTTGTTCATGAATATGAATATTTATTTGATGAGAACATGTCCATTATAAGACACAGCAGAACCAAGCAGCGTGAGCTTTCTAGTTCAGCTGAGAAGGGGAGAGTGTATTTAATAACTACAGAAAGCATTCTCTGCTTTGATTTCCAACTTGCTGACTGTTAGGAAGTTAGGAGAGGAAACATAAATGGGAGAAAATATGAGCGAGGCAGAAGAATACTGACCTGTAAGTTTTAATCTGAAAGCACAAATGCTGCAGTAGCAAATCACAGTATCACAACTGTATCTTGCTGAAGGAGGTCCCTTTCTAAGGCAATTCAAGCCAGAGAAAAAAACGCCTAAGAGTATTTCTAAATCAGGATGTAAATGTTTGAAAGATCCAGGCCTACAAAATCTTTCACTTTGTAAAGTACAGATTTTCACAACTCTAGTTAAACTGGCATGAGATTTCGGGTAGCATGCTGATAAGTGGCAGACTGGTAACATCATCTAATTTCATTTTTGGAAAATTAAAAAGCTACAGGTTTCTCCTAATGACTAAACCAAAGGGGAAACAGTAAAAAATGTAGTATGCTTATTGAGAAAATGCATGTTAGTTGTATTAACCACTCATCAGACCTGTCTTATCCGTTATTTAGTAAAGTAAGGAATTCACAATCTCTTCCGTAGATGTTTCTGAGAGAAAACTTAAATCCCAGACAGCGTCTGTAGTTGCCTAAACAATGCAGGAAACATGTTAGTGAAAGGGAATGTGGTCTCTTGGGGATGGGGTGGAGGGTGAGGGAAGAACACCACAGCGCTAACCCTACAAACATCCTCTCTCTGTTTCTGTTTCTTCCCAGAATGTTACACAGCAAATGGGGCTGACTATCGCGGCACTCAGAACCAGACCTCCCAATATGCAGGGAAACCTTGTCTTTTTTGGAACGAGACCTTTGAGCATCCGTACAATACTCTGAAATATCCCAATGGGGAAGGAGGGCTAGGAGAGCATAACTACTGCAGGTAAGAAATATCTCATTGCTACTAACATTGCCTATAGACCAGTGTTAATTTAAACAGTTGACGCAAAATGAGGAAGCTTCCTTTCATACAGTGAAGAACGTCAGAACCATGGATATTTAACAGTCATTTTTTATCCTGTAATCAGTACCCTGGATTGACAAGCATCATTAGTAGAATAACTTTTTCAGCCCAGCTCTCACCCAAACTCCACATCATATATTCAGTCCATAATTTCGCACAACGGAGAAAGACTAGGGATTACTTAAATGAAAAGGTGGAGATAATAAAAAACATTGATCCAAGTCAGAACTAGAGAAGCACTAATGAATGTCTGTAGAAGTCTCTAGAACATTATGGTTTTTTTCCCTCACCCACAAGCCTACTTCTGCTACACGCTAGATTTCCGAGTTTCGTGCTAATGTAGTCACTGAAAATTCTCAGTGAGCGTTAGCTGTTCAGTGACTTAGAGCTGTTATTTGAATTCAGAAGCTCAGCTGTCAGTGCTTACAACTCCAGCTCAAACCATGGCAGATAAACTTTCATTCCCTTGCCTTCTGGAGAAGTCCACCATAACTACAGTTAGATCTCAGAATGAAACTGAAATAAGAACTGCAAAATTTAGGAGCCATATAAGAACCTATGTTTAGGCCTTCAGAGAACTGACCAGCTAAGTTTTTATGTTCGTCTATACTTGCTATGGAAATAGGTGGGGAATAACCTGATAGATACATTCCTTAAACAGTGATAACCATCAGCTCATCTAGGATGCATATACGGTTGAGCGGTGTCTCTTACTCACTGGGTAATGGGGATGGAGATGTTTAAACCAAGAGGTTAAGAACTGAGTTACCTGGAGCACAGCAAGTAAAGCTCTAATGTCTGCTTTGTGAGAAGGTTCAAATCACACCTCAGTTCTCCTGGAAGATGCCTTTACTTAGCAGGTTGTAGGCTTTCCAGGATAGAGCCTATACACTTGCCACCTTCATGTTGAAATCATAAATAGAAATAAAGCATAAAGCATAATCATAATAAATCATAAAGCAATATAAATCAGGGTAATCGAGGCAAAATTAATGTGCAGGATTTCAGCACAATTGCTACGTCACGAACATAACTTTTCCATATTTAATCAGAAACTGACATTCAAGAAAATATGACAGAGACAGTGCCAACCAGTTAACTGAGAGTAAGTAAGAAAGCACAGAAGAGAGGTCTTGTCACAGGTAGCAGATGACTTGGGAGGATATTTCTCATTGAAGAACACTGGTGAAGGACAGGGAAGAAAAAGACTTACTTGGCATCTTTTCCTGTGGCTGCAGCAATGCTTCAAAATAACGCTGTTCAAAGTGCTGCACCAGTGGATGCTGTTTTCAGCCATACACAGAGAATTCAGCATTATTGCCAAGTTCCGAATTGACTCTCTTTTGAATCAGTTCAGCATCTTACAGGAGCAAAGAAAAGCATCACCTCCTACAAGAGAAACACCATATAAGTTGGGCATTCTGTAGAAAATGGCCTGGAAACCAAATAAACCCATCAAGCTGTCTAGTATCCAATTGGCATGGGAGCACTGGAAAGGCTGTCTTCCCACCAAAACCATTTCACACTGCCTTCATAGCCTCCCTCAGCCCAACGCTGATACAAATAGTAGAATCAAGAACGTAATTTTGATTGTTGCTGTGGTATCCTTGAGAGACTGTATCCACAGGGTCTTACTTTTGGCAGTCATCTCTGGGTAATACTTAGAATCACAGAATGGTTTGGGTTGGAAGGGACATTAAAGCCCACCCAGTCCCCTCACCTGCCCTGGGCAGGGACACCTCCCACCAGACCAGGTTGCTCCAAGCCCCCTCCAACCTGGCCTCGAACCCCTCCAGGGATGGGGCAGCCACAGCTTCTCTGGGCAACCTGGGCCAGGCTCTCACAACCCTCAAAGCAAAGGATTTCTTCCTAATATCTAATCTAAATCTACCCTCTTTCAGTTTGAAGCCATTACCCCTCAGTCCTATCAACTAGGTTAATACAAACCTAATTTAATAAACCTAATTTAATACGTATTAACCATGTACAAAGCAAAGCATGTACAAGCCATGCAGAAATGTACAGAACAAACTGAATGTTTATCCAGGTATTCAGGTAATCCTGAATATCCAGAGATTTTAGCTCTGTCTCTGCTATTCTTTTGCTTGGTGACAATGGACAAGTTCATCTTCCCTTCTCTGAGGCAACACATACCTCGCAAGGCTTTTTTAAGGCGTAATACATCGCTTTGAGGTTCAATTTTAGGGACAATATTTGAATAATCTAATTTTACACTTAAAGCATTGATCAAAAGCATGCTATCTCTCCATGGGTGGTCCTTACTTGGAATACTTAGTTTACGGCAAGACACCCTGTTAAGATGGAAATGCCTCATAATGTTCCACTAAACCTCATTTCAGCCATAACAAAATTAGGCAGGCTGAAGTTTTGGGAGATTTTGAAAGACACTCAATTGTTTCCCAACCGTAGGCACTTCTGAGGTTCAAGGCGAAGATTTCTAAAGACATTCATCACATTTCTCTGCAATTTCCTTGCATTTTAAGGCATTTATACGTGGAGTGCCATTACCATGATTCAGTTACAGACATGTGATTTCTGTCATGCAGGTGTAAATCCAGAATTTCCTGTAATTGTGAAAACAAGGAAAACTATGTTATTTTGAGTACAAGCTTTCCTTTATTTTAGTTGTCTTCTTTCTTTAGAGCACTGTGAGCTCTGCCATTACACCTAAATTCCCAGCACACACTTTCCTCGTCCGCTACTTTTCCCACTCTGTTGGAAAGCCTAACTAGCAGCATTTTACTCAGCTGAATTGAACTCAACTCACCAGTTGGCTTCAACTATTTTGTCCTCAGTTATTTGACCAAAACCCATACCCAGCAGTTCTCAAATTGGATCTCCCTCCAGGAGTTGTTAATATGCCCGAATGCCAACGTGCAGCTGAACTGACACCTCAGTGTGTGTGGGGGGGCTAATTAATAGAATTAATGCCAAAGTACATCATAAAAGATTGCAGTTGGCTGTAGTTACAAGAAAAGGTCATATTTCAACCTGAC
>JAOXNH010000005.1:32310118-32331180 GCA_028566575.1 Bartramia longicauda | reverse complement strand
TGTCCCTGTCCAGGGCAGGGGGTGGGACTGGGTGGGCTTTAAGGTCCCTTCCAACCCAAACCATTCTGTGGTTCTGTAAGAGAGGCAGCTGAGCTGCCTGCTGCTCTCAGTGCTGAGATGGTATGTTAGTCTTTAGCTTCCCACTGCCATGTGCTCTGTGTCTCCTTCTGCTCTTGGCTCCCAAACCCTTGATGGGTAAAGACTTTCTGACGCATGAAGCTTTCCTTTCCTTGCCTGACCGAGAGCTCAGCAGGGTGTTACCCCGAGGACCTGTGCTGTCTCCTCCGATACATAGGAAGGGAGAGAACTGGGGCCGGGCAGGAGAGGTCATCCTTGGAATGGCCACCTATTTTCTATTACTGATGACCAACGCCACCTCACCTCGTTCCTCTTTTCCAGATTATGTGGTATCCCCAGAACCATCACCCCAGATCCCTGTACGCTCCCCCGCGCACCCCGCCATTAACCTCACGTGTTTGTGTGCTACTGTCACACTCAGCTGTGACGCTCAGACCCACAACACAGAGCTCGAGAAGGAAATGAGTGGGGGAAAGCATTTCCATCCCATATGGGGCAACGCTGTACCGTGTCAGGCAGCTGTGGAGCAGGAGTCCTTGCCGGTCTGGGTTAATATTGCTGGGTGGAAGAACGTCGTGTGATTCAGTTAATTACAAACAGCACAGCCAAATGTAACAATACCTAGAAGCTGTTTGCAAAGAGGAAATTTGCTCTCTCAATGACAAATTTCAATTCTATCAATTCAGTCTATTCAAACAATTCGATCTATCTGATTAAATCACCAGCTCTGATAGCCTGCTGTAAATGCCAAACACAAAATCCTCCATGGGGCTTAGTACCTCTGTGGGGCCTTTCACATTCTTTGTATTCTTCTTCTTTCGTGTTCTTTCAGTTCTTCCAGAAGGATTTCACCACGCGGCACTGAAGTGTGAGATTTGCTCAGGCTACGATCAGGCTTTGCTCCAGAAAAAGAGAAACAGTTTCACATGACTTTTCTGGCAGACATATGCTGCTTCTTGCCCTCGTTCTCCGAGCTCCTTTTAATTTGTATTTATTAAAGCTCTTTCTCAGAGGCCTGTGAAAACGGAGACACTTCAAAACACTTTGCTTCCTTCATTTCCATTCTCACAGGCCTCTATTACAGGGCTTTAATTAAGCTTTCAGAGCAAATAATTCTACTTTGCTTCGTCAGTCCTTCAGCCTAGATATGGGGGAGCGATAACTGATCCAGTTTTGTCATGAAATACGTTATTATATAATAGTGTATATATAATAGATATATAATATTGTGTATTTAGGGGATATACATAAATGCATATAATGCTATATACCATACATTTAAAGCATTATATATGTGTATATATAGATAATAATCAAGTCAGTTGGCTAGCGTTTGAGTTTCTCTCTGGATTTACTGGTAAATAAGTTTGCACTGGGAACCTGGATAGCTCTCAAGGGATATACAGATTTACTGGGCGTGTCCTTGTTTTGAATATAAAAGGTAGCAACAAATCCAAAAGATTTTCTTCACAACAGGATCTTGTCCAAGTTACCTAGTGAAGGTAAGGTCAGAAGACATTAACTGGACACGATCAAAAGGCAGGATGCTTAAAAAGCACCTATAAATGGCCCCAAAGGCGATTAAGGGCTTACAGTGTGGTTCATAAAAGGAGAGGCTGAGAGATCCTGACTTCTTTGGCTTTGAGAAAAGGCGGCTCAGGGGGGATCGTTTCAATCTGTGTAAATAACTGATGGGAGGGTGTAAAGATGAAGCCAGACTCTCCTCAGTGTTATCTAGCAAATAGACAAGAGACAACAGGCACAAAGTGAAACACAGGAAGATCCATCTAAATGCAAGGAAAAGCTTTTTTTACGGTGAGGGTGACACCTCCCAAGTTGCCCAGGGAGGTTTGTGGAGTCTCCATCCTCAGAGACTCAAATCACAACTTGACAATGGATTGGACTAGACAATCTCCAGGGGTCCCTTCCAACCTCAAGTTTTTCAATTTGATAAAGCTGTGAAGGAATTTCAGTAATTCAGCAGTGGGAGTTACAGTCACTAACCCACTTCCCTGCCTGCCTGATGGGGATGGAGTCCCTGGATCAGTGATTTATCATCCTGTTCCTGCAGGGATGCGGAAGGGGGATCTGGTTGCACACATGGACAAGGGGCAGTTGCAGTATTTAAGATTGATACGCAGGTCTCAGAGCACCGAGACAGAAGGAGCATGTCCCCAGCAAACCCACTATCACAGCTGTGTTCCCAGAGCTGTCGACAGCAAAGAAAACCTGTCCCAGAGACTGGGCATTCTGCTGGGGTGGCAAGTCGGCACCTTCATTTGAGTATTAGAATCTACAGAGTGCTAAAGCTGTGCATAATGAATGCATAACTGCTTTCTTTTTCCATTTCTCCCCCTCTCCTCCTCTTTTCACAGCGCATATTGGTGCCTGTGGAGGGAACTACACTTCTGCTACCGCTGTGATCTATTCCCCGGATTTTCCCGACACATACGGCACAGGCAAAGTCTGTTACTGGACCATACAAGTTCCAGGGGCATCTCAAATCCACTTCAGCTTTGTGCTTTTTGAAATCAAAGATGCTACGGATATGGTGGAGCTGCTGGATGGCTACACCTATCACGTCCTAGCTCGTTTCAACGGCAAGAACCGGCCTCCCCACACCTTTAACATCTCTTTGGATTTTGTCATTTTGTACTTCTTCTCAGATGAAATCAATCAAGCGCAGGGATTTGCCATCAGATACAGAGGTAAGAGGCTAACTTGGCCTTTTCTACCTTTCAATGAGCCGTTAAAACATTTAATTCACACAGGAGATTTCTGAAGTGGCAAAAAAAGAGCAGATATTTTCCCTCTCATCTACAGGAGTTTCATCTATCTTGTTGCCACTGCTCAGTGGGTAAAAGCTTGCCTAAAATTTCTCTCAACTTGGAACACCCCAGTCAGTGATGTCCTAAATAGCAAAATTTAACTTTTTGAACATTCAACCCTATATATACCTGCCTTTCAAAACAGATTGGAAAATAACAAAGTTAAACCAAAAAAAATGAGTAGTCCATCTGCAACTTGGTCAAACTCAGCTCTTTCCAATGGTCTGTCTCACTCAGATCTAAAGTCATCAGGAGAAAACATTTTAGTCCCTGAGTTGTACCTATTGTTACAATGAACAATTAAATTCCAGAAAAGTTCTGGGAAGCCTGACTTGGTGAAGTACAGGCTTTTTCTGGCATCAGACATAATTTGATTATTGGAGTTGTTTAAATAAATCAGGGAGCAGCGTACACCTGATTACAAGCACAAAATAAGAGTCCAATTATACCTGATAAGAAACGTTACTGTGATTGTTCTCCTGTGTTTTCAGCTGTGAAGGACAACGTGCATCAGAAGAGCATTCCAATGAACCAGACCCTCTCGGAGAAGAGAACTGAACAAGCAAATCTCAGCATCAACACGGCCCGGTCTTCAAAGATACTTTATGTCATCACAACCAGCCCAAGTCATCCTAGCAGCTCCATGCCTGGTAATGTTACAAGAAAATGTGGAAACAGGAAAAACGTTTTGCCAAAACATAATCTTGAGTCACTGTTTCCTTTGCCTCCTCCTCCACATTATCTGATCCACCGTGAATTTTCATTTAGTCTAATTACCGCTAACTGTGCTGCCCTCATCACTGTTTAAAACTCACTTCTCAGCATAAATGGAAGTAGTGTGAGTCCCTGAGAATGAAAGCACCTCAGAACAAGGTGTGAGTCAGAGCAGCCTCCTTATTAGCAACCGCTGCAGTGACCAGGTTTTGCCATAGAGGTGGCAAAAGGTGCTGAAAAAAAGAGCAAGCTCTTCCAAGAGTCTGGAAGAGCCCAAATGCTGGATGCATCCCACTTACCCCAATTCACAAAAGCTCCAGCAATAATACAAAGCGGGGTAGTCAAGGACAAAGGGAGTTAACGGATGCGGGGAGATGCCAGTGAGAACTGTCACGTGTCTAGAACTCACCTTCGAGACATCATTCAGGAAATTGTTGAGTGGTAAATGGTTGAAGGCTGGAAATGCGCTCGTGGTGGATGTTGCTGTTGGTCTCTCCTGTCTTTAAACTACCCGGGGCATCTGCTTTTACATAGTGTTGAAGCTGGGCCTCCATCGAAGCCCAGTAATAAAATAACAGACCTCAAATATTGATCATCCATCTCAGTTGATTCTAGAAAGGGGAAAAAAAAAAACAAACCAAAAAACAACAAACGTACTTAGTTATTACTTACATAATTACTGATAATAAAACTAGGCCATCTCCTTGCAAACAGAGTTACTACTGATAGCATATATTCCAGTGTGTTGTTTAGTCTGCTCTTAAATTGTCCTCTGAGTGAGTTTTGATTCCTTTCCTAGATGCTAGTTAGATAATTTTATTGGCAAACGCTTTGAATCTTCCCAGCTTCCAATTTTACAGGGAGCAGTCCTGCATGGGAAAAACCAGTCCTGACTGAGAGTTACACTCTCTGCCAGTCTTTGCAGAAAACACTTAAAGGTTTAAGGCATCTTCAAATTACAGTTTTGAATAAAGCATCAGAAAGCTCTGTGTTTCTTTTGTGCAACTGTAATTTGCAGTTCTTTTGTACAATTTAAACACTGTAAGTGAACGAATGTCCTCTCCTCTTTCTCCTTCCCCCTCTCCCCTCTTCTCTGTTACAGAGTGGACAATATACAGTCTGACAGCACTGCTAATCCTAAGTGTTACAGCCATAATAGCAAAGATATTTCTCCACATAACCATGAGGTGAGTATGGAGCAGGGACAGAACAGAGTATCTCTTTTGCTCTTGTTTTGACAAGATTTGTATCTTAAGGAATAAAAAGGTTTCTCATACTGAGTGATGTTATATGGCAAAGAGGAATCAGACAGCACTGGTGGGAAGAGGTCTAATTACAATAATGATTTGCAGGAAAAAAATTAAAACTTCATCCCAGATTGAGGAACTGAGAAAAAAAATTTTCGATGTAGGCTATTTAATACCTACTTTCTTTTACTGAAATACTGAAAATGGTTCACAGATGAATTACAAAAATGAAAATCTGTATTATGGTGTGACACAACCTGTATAATTTCTTTTACCTATTAAAAACAAGATATTTTTTTTACTATGTTTCTCTATACTTACACCAAGTAATTTTTGTGTGCTCTAGATGGACAGTCATTGAAGGAAATGATGGGGGAATTATCAACAAGTCCTAACTGTTGAATATTGTATTTACATACCACAAAGAGGCTTAAATATACAAGGAAGTTAATTGATGTTAATAGCAATTAGCAATAGAATATTTACATCCTTCTTAGCTGGATGTCACTGCTTTCATTAGGGCAGCAACTATTCTAGCAACAGCACGCCCGACCTTTCCTTTGGTCTTCCCAAGCACCCTCACAGTGAGTTAACGCTTGTTTCCCAGGTCCCACCCGATCCCATCTGTGGCTGAAAGGGGAGATTCCGGGGAGGTCACCACTGCTGGCGAGATCTGGAGCATATTCTACCAGCCCTCCACATCCATATCCATCTTCAAGAAAAAGCTTCGAAGTCAGCAAGACGATTGCAACCCGCTAGTGGGAAACTGAAGCCTCTTTTGTTTTACAAGAACCCATCTTCTTAAAATCCAGGTGACTTGGGAATAATCCCTTTTTTCTTTTAGCTCCCAGTCTCATACTTGTTTTCTAAAAAAGTCCTTTTCCAAAGGCCTTTGAGTAACTTCCCTTATCTGTTGTTCTCTTGGGTGTACTAATGGCAACAGATTTAATTGCGGCAATAGTTTTGAAATACCTGGCGCTCATCAAACCTGTAGCGCTGTTAATTACTGCCTTTAAACCAAAGCACTTCAAATACCTGTAAAAACCTGTACAATTCAAAGTGCCCTGTGCCCCTGCCAAGAGTAATTGCAGAGTACCTGCAGGTTGAGGACTCCTCGTGCCCTACTTTCCTGTGTGGCTGTTTTGTTCCGGGCGGCTTTAGTCCCTTTATTCTCACGGCAGACACTGATAACCTGCGCGGTTGCCACAGCAGCCGGAGTTTAGTGGCCTTAAAACACAGCTAAATGGGAACGAGACAGTAAAACGGGAGTCAAAGACTCGGAGAAACAGCCTGGTTGCCCTGCTCTCTGCTGTTTCCACGTTTGCTGTTTCTACAAGCAGAGATGTACAAATGAAAATCAAATCAAACTCGGGAGGGAAACGCTCTGTGGAGTTGCAGCTGCAAATGGAGTAACGGCCACCAGGTCCCAGTCTGCACGAGCAACAGCGACTTTAAACAACTGGATCTGGTCCACCATCCATGATGATTTTGCTCATATTCACAGTGCTCCTTTAAAAAACTACTGTGCTCCAGTCAGAGCCCCACATTCACTCTGGATGTAACCTTAGGGCTTCTTAAAGAAAGTCCAGAGAAACTGTAAATTCGCTGAATTTTTGAACAGCAAGGCTGACTAACACAAATGCTTACTCTGAGCTTAAAGACGTTGAGCTGAGCAGCCTAAGCCAGTGACAAAGCTGCTGCCTGCTCTCAGCAACTCAGTTGCCTTGATACTCACCTGGGAGAAGAGAGAGGGTCTTCTTGCCTGCAAAATTAAAACCAAACTGCATTTTTGAGGTGAATGCCCTTAATTGTCAAAGAATGAAAACATCTGTGGGGGTCTGCTCTATGAAACAGTTTCCCTCTGATTGCCACAAACAGCACGAACTATCTTGTTCTCTTTGGTGGAAAATCTGTCCACCCACGATGCTCAGACCTCTCCCCCCACCACCGGGGATGACCAGCGAGTCCTTCAGCCTCAGCAAGTCCAAACCGGCGAGATGTTCAGGAAAATCTGACACTACAGAAGTCAGATGAATGGACTGGAAAAATTAACTGAGCGAGCAGCTCCTCAAGCTGAGTTAGAGGAAATTCAGTGAGAGCCATTAAAGTACAGCAATTCAGGAATAAATTCCAGTTTAACCATTTACCAGCGGCCTGTGCGTACCAGCCCTGCAGTCAGAGAGCAGTAAAAGCATCTGCAAGAGAAAACTGAGAAAAGTAAGAAAATTGTCACTGAGATTAAGTTCATTATAGCACCTGCCCTTGTTTTTAACATCTAACTCCTTCCCCTTCATCAGGGCTATAGATTTCCTTGAAAAAACAAGGCATCTAAGAATTAAACAATGAAATACCGTGCCTTACTTGCCACTGTAGGTCTTTCACCTGAACTGAATTCATTCCAGCTCCGTTCCTGCACCGCAGGTGAGTGCCAGAGACAGCTGGGCCATTCCACAGAAACACTTCACAGAAAGGAGACTTCATTAAGCCAGCAATTATGGAATTGTTTATATCAAAAAATGGAATATCATGGGAACATCTAGTACTTTCTTGCATGAGCCGCTGGAAAGGATACAGGAAAAGATAATTACAGTATTGCCTAAAATCAAGACAGGACGAGTTGTAAAATAACACTGGTTATCTCTTGTGTGTCATCGGGTTGGACCAAAAATCATTATCTGTTCCAGACCCAGCAAAAATCTTTAAATTGCCTTTTTAACAGTCAGGATTTGCATCGCGCCCTGTAGGGAAAGAGCCCACCTCACAGGTGGGTAGCACAGCAGATTAGTTTGCTTCCTAAAGCACGTTTGACATGGTTCAGGAATGGAAACCCAGGAGGAGGGAGCCAGAGCCTACAGCTGGATCCTTGAGCTGGAAGTCACGAGCACGCGGTGACGGAGCTTTCTTTGCTCCCCCTCCCAAATGTTCTTGAGCAGGTAAACACGGTCCAAGGGAGGTTGGTGCAGCAGTCACTAACACTACTAAAGGAAAAACCATCAGGAGCCCCCCAGGACTGACGTCTGCCTCCCGCAGAAGGAAGAAATGTTCAGCTTCTCCTCCTCGGTAAGGAATTTCACTATAAAATGAAAGAAAGCTCGTTACAAACAACAAGATGGATGCAAAATCTAGAGAATTTAGAAACTGAGATATTTCCATTGGTCCCTTAGCTCCTCAACTTTATTGAAATAACAAAATTGTATTTCATGGGCCTTTCTTAGGGAACATTTACCACGTTTCTGTACAAAAGACCCACAGACACAGCCGTTAGAGCAGATTAACCGGTCATGGCAACAACCAACCTGATACCACATAAGGTACGGGACAGCACTCGGGTAAACACCCTGATAAAAACATCAAGGAAACTGCCGTGTTCCCCCCAAAAATCTTTCAGGTTGATTCTAGAGACCTCTGATTCCAGGAAACAGAGCGATGGGCAGGAAGAAACGCAGGGATGGGGTCCCTCAAACAGCACCTCGTACCCCCAGACAGCACTTCTCCCTCCCTTCCCGAGGCCAGGAAGGGCCGTAGATCTCCATGGGGGAATTTCTCCAAACAAAGGGATATGGTGGGTCGCAGTCCCCGTACGGTGCTTGGCTAACAGCGGCGGCAGCCACCGAACTGCACTTTGTGATCTTTGCTGGGAGGCTCTGGGGAGAGAAGGGAGAAAAGTGACAGGCACAAGTGCTGTAACCCCAGACGGCTCCGCAGGCAGACGGGCCCCGGCCACAGCGGCAGCTGAGCGCTGACAGCTGGGGGGCACGGACCCCTCGGGACGGCGGGGCTTACAGCGTTTTCAACAAATGGGAAACAACCACGAAAGAAGAGTTTGTTTGGAATGGTATCTGAAGGGCCTGCTGACCTGTGGCCCCACAGTCCCCTCGGCAGGCTGGACAGGGTGACAATGGCCACAAGTTCCAAGGCAACTGTTGTGACAACGAAGCCACGTGAGGAACTGCCTCCTCATGTTCTCCATCCACGCGTTCCAGCCCCCGCGCTGGCCCCCTCCTCGCTCTCCTGTCCCTGTCCTGGCTCTGTGCCGCTGCAATAAACCCATGTGCTTAAAAACAACCATCACTTCTTCTTCCCCAAGTTCCTTTCACCAGGTCTCACCAAGTGGAGGATGAGCCACAGGCACGGGGACAGTGGCCAGCCCCAGTGGCAGGTCCTGACAGCGGCACTGCCACCACAGCCACCATGGACCTGGACCTCAGGTGGACAGGGGCCAGCTGGCCCCCCTCATTCAACATCTACCATTAAAACCAGTTTAATTTGTTGACTAAATGCTTTTTCTATGTACTTTTGTCTTAATGTTGTTATGTTGGGGAGGGGAAATAGAGACTGTGTTATTTAAAGATATGTGTGATATGTTATCATAGTAATATATATATTTATATCTGTATAGGAAATGTGTTATTTAATACAGCGTATTCTGCTTGTATCCTGCTAACATTTTATAGGAAGAAAAGATGTTAGTTTACACTCTGGGAAAAATAAATTTTCTATACACTGTAATAACCCTAGAAAAAAAAAATCAAAGGTAATTACTTGGTCTATAGGCTGGAACCCACCGAGAGGAGCGGAGCTCCGACGCCCATTTCTGGCAGAACAGATGCTGACGGAAGGATTTCTTTAAGGCACGTTTTCCTCCTTGGAATCTCACTGGGAGCAGTTGCTGCTTCTGGGCTGGGCATCAGGCTCAGGCACCAACACCCTCGGGACCATCCGAACATCACACCCGTCACCTGCTGTTTCAATCCAGCATTAACATCGGCTTTTTCAGGGCTTGTTTATGCCAGATTTTCTGCTCGGGGAGGAGGTTTGTGCCTGGCCGAGCAGCCAGCCCAGCGGCACCGCGCAGCCTCCGGCCCTGCTCTCCTGGGAACGGGATAAAGGGGAGATTTTTTTACTGATAGCCCTGGAAGCCGCGCTGGAAGCACAGCCTGTGAGTGACTCCGGGCCAAAGGCACCAGCGGCCACCTGGCTGCCACGGAATGAGCAGGACGAGCTGTTCCAGCTTCATCTTCAGCTTCCTGAGCCTCCTGCAGCGGTGGAGGGGCCGCCAGCAGCGTTTCCAAGGCTCCGCATCGCCCCAAGGAAGCGTGAGCTGCACAAACAGCTCCCGACAGACACCCGTCCAACGAGTTCTTAAAACCTTACAGCAACTGGATTTCCCAACGCAGCAGCGAAATACAGCCCGGTGGTGCTTTCACCTCAAAATCATTGTAGACATTTATGAACAACCTTCCCATTCTGCGCCGCCTTGGGATCTGGAGAGTGAAAAATAGAATTGCCTTCAGCCCGGGCCATTTTTGCTGTAACAGCTTCCCCCCCAACACACACAGGTTTCACACAACTCGTCCTTTCTCAGCTTTACTGAGCACCTGTGGTTTGGGATGAAATCTGGGGTTTCCGCCTGTCGGCCTCCAGCCGGCTCACGGTGAATCCGGAGGGGATCACGGGAACCAAACAGGGCTGGCAAGAGTACGCAGTAAATCAAAGTAGAAGCGACTCGCCCCCGAAATACGTGCTGTGTGGATACGTGGTCACTCCACGTCCTGCAGACGGCTGCATGCAACAATTGTAAACATAAATAATAAATCAATAGAGTGGATTCCTGCAGGAGCCGTCGTTGGAAGCGCGACAGCACGGACAAGTGCTGGATAAAGGAGGTGGAAGGGCTGCGGTTCAGCAGCAGGCGGGAGCGGGACTGGGAGAAGAGAGTATTTGAGGTGAAAATGCTGGGAATGATCACGTACGGAAAACGTTATCGCTCCGAGAAGTGACTTCTGAGGCATCAGCAAACTGAAGATTTTGGGTTACCAGTTTTCAAACCGTTAGAACTACAACAATTCTTTCGCTGTTTTCTCTACAAACAGCAGCACGTGATGCTGTTTCCACTTCCTTGTGAGATTCATCTTTTCTTCCCCGAATTCCTCCTCCTGACCAAAACAACGCTACGCTCCCACAGAAACCTTCAGCTCCGTGCAAACGCCTCAACACCAATGTCAGGAACCAAAACCACCTCCAGCTTTTCACATCGGGACTCAAACCCTCATTTTCCTTCGGAACCGCAGCCGTCGCAGGGACTGGGCTCCCCTCGCACGGAGAGGTTCCTGCCCTGGGGTCCGGGGGCTCCTCCTGCGCTTCTGCGCGTTCCGGGAACCGATGCCTTGGGGGGTTTTTGGCTGTTTCCTAAGCAACGCTCCCGTTCCCCACGAGGGAAATGGAGTCTTTATTCTGAAGGAGACGCTTTTCTATTAAGCATCGCTGCGGCAGGAGCCTGGCGCTCCCGGTGCCAGACAAAAATCTCCGGTTTCAGGTGTGCTGCTTTCTCCCGGCTCCACGCGGAGCAGCCACCACCAGCCTTTTAAGGAGACTTTTCTCTTCATGCCCCCCCCAGCAACAGCCAGTGTCACCCAGCAGCTGCCGGGGGGGTTGACAGATGCAGCCGGTGTCGCTGCAGCAGAGTGAGATTGTGTTACAGGAACACCCAGTGTTCCCATCACGTACAACCGCACCAACACCCCGCTCCCCTTGGCGCACCGCACGGAGCTTCCAGCAGGCTCAGGGTGTCCCCAGGACCCTCGTTTTGCCACAAAATCTCTTCCTTAACGATTGAACCTCAGCAGTGAAAAGAGCCTTCCCCTGCCAAACAGCAAAATACTCATTTTTGATAGAAAATATTTACATTTAGCCATTAAAAAAAAAAAGCAAGTCCCAGCAGAGACAGAATACACCCCCTCCGTGTTCCAGCCCAACCAACAGCCCACGGCTCATGCTCCCAGGGCACGGGCTCACCCACGGCTCCGTGGGACAGCGAGGGCAAAGGTACCCCCTGTCCCCAGAGCGCGGGGCTTTATCCAGAAGAAGTGGGACACCAGAGCTCCAGGCAACACCAGCCAACGGGAGGGTGTGAGGGGGGGGACAGGGATGTGGGGGTCAGGACGGGCACAGGGAGGTGCCACACATCGATGAGCTGATGTGGGTGGAAACCGGGGAGAGTCAAGGCTCATTTCTTGGCTGCACTGAGAGGCAACGGAATGACAGGGTGGGAGGGGGGAAAGCCCAGGGGAAAAGTCTTTGGGAGAAGGAGACTGGAAAGGATTTGTGTGTGTCGCTGGGTAGGAGATAAATACCGTGCGGAGGCAAACTGTTCATACAGTAACATATAAACATCTGTCACCTCAAACACCGGCACACAGCTGTACCTCCAGCACCCCCCTCCTCCCTGCGGACATCTCCGGTCGCTCCCTGCCCTCTGCCGACCGGGAGCGCTCAGCATCGCACTCATCCTCACCTTGGGCTCCAGGGATCCCCGGAGCAGGGGCAGGACCCAGACCCAGCTCTGGTTTATCCACCCGCGTGGCGCCGGCTCAGCTCTCCAGACAGTTTTCCTTCACGACAGTAAATTATTTTTACCTGAAATTAAACCAGAATTAAATCCCCCCCCAACCGTAACCGCTGCCCCCCCGCAGACGTGTCACCCCTCTCCCCCCGGGAGGCTCCCACTGCTCTAAATCCAGGAGTGCACTTTGAGGAGCAGAGACATCCACCTCCTTTCCCCCAAACAAGAAGGACAACTCCCACGTGTATATGCAATAAAACTGTATTTTTGTGTGGTTTTGCCTTTTTTTCCTTTTTTTTTTCTTTTTTTTCTTTTTTAATACAGACATTTGTACACTTTCTTACAAAACTGCAGGTAACTACAACTTCTCTTAAATCATTTTTGGTCGGCAAGTACTGTAAAATCTTTGTGTGCAATTATCATGTATTTACAGGGCCTCATGTTAGTGATTTTCAATGATTATTACAATAATGTCACACACTCTCAACATAAGACATGGCTTAAGATAAATATATTAGTAAATAAATATTCTGAGAACATATTTCCATAAATGAAATGTGCTGCTATACATATACAGAATATATACAAGATGTTTTCTAGCTTTTAAAACATTTTAAAAAATGGTAATGAAGGAGAAAGAGCCCTTTGACCATATTACAAATCTTTACAGCAAATTTTATACAAAACAATTTTTTAAGTGCTATAATTTTAATTAAAAACATTTTAAATAGTGCCTCATGAGCCAAACACAATGACAACCCTTCGTGTGAGTGGTAGAAAAGGCGTTTTGTTGTAAAGCCCCCCTCGTGGGCAGGGAATTAACGTCCGATAAAAACCCAATAAAAGCAAAGGCTGACACCCGGCCCCGGAGACCCCTTCCCACATGCGAAGGAGACCGGTTCCTCCGGGACCACCACCAGCCACAATATCCCAAATTCAGCGTTCCACCCCTCCCGGCACTGTGCCCTCAGAGGGTACGGCGCATCCCGGGGGGCCTCAGTCGGTGCCCCCCACAACCCCCAGCGCAACCACCGCGGGTACCACCGCTCCTACAGCCCAGCGCTTTCAACGGGAGGAAGGAGAAAGGTAAGACTTAAACCAACCAAAAACACCCCAAACCTTTCGAGTTGACTCTCCCGGCACGCGCCACCCGCTGCAGTTATCCGGAGAAGGAGTAAGTTTTCTCTAAACTTCTCCACACAGAAAATGCCTTTTCTGGAGTTTTTCTTTTAATCTCATACCCAGAGAGCGCCTTGGAGTAATTCTCTGAACAGCTGGATTTTGGTGTTTGTTCATTTAATGGGAATTCCTTTAAACAGAATTCTTTTCTTCCTAACTTACTGAGCTCAGAAAGTAAAAGTAAACAGATGAACCTATTTGTTATTCCTTAGAAGTTTGATTCTTTTAAAATATTTCATTTGGGACTAGAAAGCAAGGAAGTTTGCTTTGCTGGTTCTCAGGGGGAGCCCAGTGCTGTCACCCACGTTACTTTGGCAGAAGATGTGATGTGAAGCCTACAGCTCTTTTTATTTTTCCCATGTTTTAAGTATCTCCAAAGCCACCGAGCTTCGGAGGGATTTTTTTTTTCAGCAGACTGGCACCGCGGGCATTAAATAATGAAGCTTCCCTTTAGGAGAACTCCTGCTGTGAACACACCAGGCAGGATGACACTGTGTCCTCAGGCACATGCAGCATGACAGGCAATTCCAACCACGCTATGGCGGCCCCTGACCCAGAAGCCGCTGTTTCCACAGGAAACAATCGCTATCAGAAGTGAGGACGCCCATTACCTCGCGGTAACAAACATCCTCACTGGTACAAGAAGGAGAAGGACGAGAGGGTGCGCCCAGGCCAAGGGGGAACAGACAGCACTCCGTAACGCCAGACACAAACCACACACAACCGGCCGGGCCCAAGAAACCTTTGAAACGGATGGATCCACGGCAGCTGCATCAACCACGGCAAGAAAACGAGGATTAAACCAAGTCCCTCTCTTTCCCACGCGCACAGGAGGTGACAGCCCCCCATCCCTCGGGCACGCTCGCAGCCTGCAAGGCAGCGACACCTCTTGACCCGTTTCCAAACCCAGCCAGCCAAGCCGCACGTGCCCCGCGAGCTGTTTTCCTCTGTTCTCCAGCGTTCCCCACGGCCGGAGCGGGGGCTACAGGGGGCTGGAGAACTCCCCACGGAAGGTGAGGTTCGTTACCTACGAAGGTATTACCCTTTCAAAGCACTTCCTTCCCGCATCACTTTGAGGGAGGGGTCCCCAGCAGAAGCTCAGAAGGTACAGCGAGGTCCATGGTTTAGTGGGAAGTGAGGGTGGGAACATTCTGGGCCCCCAATCCATCCATTCCCCCCCCAACTCTGTTTAAAACTAATCAGAGGGGCAGGAGCCCCCTCCTGGCCAAATCATCAGAGCAGCACGAAAGGGGGAGGCGGGGAGAGGAGACAGGACAGTCCCATGCTTCACCTCCCTCAGAATCACTCACGTTGACCTGCTGGCTACTAGGGCTAGTGGGTATCCCAGCCCCCAGCCCCCAGCTGTATCCCTCTGGACTACTATATTCAAGGTGCTATCTGGTTTCTAAGGCAGGTGTAGCCCTGAGCTTATTGAAGGCTGAACTCCTTTAAGTAGGAGCTAACAGCATCTACACATAGCCTGGCTTATTCAACACACCGTGGTACCTCTCAGCGAGAGCCGACACGGTCACTTCTAAAAAGAAAATATAAATAACACTTTGTCATTAATATAGAAATGGCACTAGAGCTCAGAAATGCTCCACACCATGTCCCACATGGGCTTTGCACACAAATGGAGGCCTGAAGGCTTCAGGCAAGAGGGAGAAAGGAGACAATCAAGCTGATGTGGACACAGAGGAAGAGGAAGTGGGGGAGGGACTTCTCCACATTACCACTTTTGTGTGTTTGTCAAAGCTTAAAAAAAAAATAAATTTAAGTCCATGAGAATTTGGAGTCTCTGATAAGCTCCACTTCTGCATCCGGGATCATCTGGACAGGTCTAGTCACCGATTTGGCTCCTCTCCAAGGGATGAGATCCAGCACCTGAAGGATAAAGAAAACTAAGGAACGTTGCACCCAGAACATTGCACCCAGTTTTGATGCCCCCAGAAGAAGACACCGACTGCCTGGAGTGAGTTCAGTGGAACACCAAGACACCCACAGGGCTGGAGCTCTCGCCCTACGAGAAGAGGCTGAGGAACTGGGGCTTGTTCAGGCCTCGGGGGTTCCCCTGGCAGTTTTGTGACACCTACGTGGAGGTTGTCACAACAATGGAGGGAGGGTCACCACCGTGATGCCTCATGGACAAGGGGAAAGGAGCTTAAGTTGATCCATGAGACGTTCAGACTGGAAATAAGGAGAATCTTTTCCCCCCGCTGGCAGTGGGGCAGGGAATGGGCCCAGAGAGGGAGCACACGCCGCGTCCCTGGAGGTTGTCATGGCCCAACTGGAGAAACTTGGTCTAAGGTGACAAACTGAAGAGCTTGGTCTGATCTCAGAGCTGGCCCTGCTTTGAGCAGGAGCTCAGACCAGATGTCAGCCTGAGGCCTCTTCCAACCTAGGGTGCCCTAGGGTTCTACAAACACCCTCAAAACCAGCCCATTATTCTGTGAGTGGTTCTTTTTGCCTCCTTTGTGTATGTCCACAGCAGAGAATTTCCCACATATTATTCTATAGCAATTCCAAGGTTTTCACTCAATTTTTTTATCCTTCAGCTTCTCCGTCCCCTCCCAGCGCTCTGGCCATGCCCACTGAGGCAGCTCACCACAGCAGTTTGCTACCAGCACTCACTTTCCCCTCTCCTCTTACAGGGGTTAAAGGGGAAACCTGTGTTCTATTCCTCTGGTTACAACCAAATGAGCCCCGGTAACAAGAGAAAAACACTTTTGGGTGAAGGATTAGTCAATAATCTGCTCTTGGGCAAAGGATGGAGGTAACCTTTATGGCTGCAGGTAGCCAGGGAGCTGGCAGCATTTCACACGCTCGGACAGAAAGGTAGGGAGTCATCAAGAACATTATTACCTGTGGTCTTTGTGGTCGTCATCAGCTTCTGGGAGTTCAGAGTGGGACTGGGAAAGAGCATTCTGGCTTCCTCCTCCTGAGAGTAGCTCTGCCGCAGGAATGACGTTGCCTCGTAGCACACCTCCCTCTCGTCCTGTACCTCTGCGACACCCTGGCAGTGCAGATACGTGTCCAGCTCGGGCGTTGCATCCCAGGAACCGCAGCCTCCGGCGTGGGTCCCTTGGCACTCCGTAGGTAGGATCAGCTCACAGTCTCTGTCTTCAGGAATTATGGGAATGCGTTGACCCAGGTCACATACACCCTTACAGCAGCTTGGCAAGGTGTCGTCGGTAAGGGTGTACTGCACATTCACTGCATAGTCTTCTGTATAGCAGCCACCACCTCCGCCGCCACTGTTACTACTACAGGCTACCTGCTTCTCTTCATAGAAGCAGCAGGGCAACCCCTCGTATTTGACCCCGTCTGTCCTATGCAAGTGGTCTGAGTTAATACTGTACAAGCCCGGGGTGTTCCCTGACTGCAGTTCTACTCCTGGGCCACACGTCCCCCACAGCGGGGAGCTGAGGAAGAGCGCGCCGCAGTCAGCGCTCCCGCTGCCGGGCTCCAGGGCAGAGTGCTGGAGCTCGAAGCAGCAGGCACACGCCTGCTCCATGAGCGGCCCTGCCATCTCTGGATTCTTCCAGTTCCTTTTAACATCCAAGGCAGCACCAGGAGTGGCCTCATGTCCTCCCTCTGAGGTAGTGCCATTTGGATCCCTGTGCTCTAGTGAGGAATTACTGCTATAGTTCATATCCATGCTGCAGTTGGACAGTTGGTCCCCTGAGGAAGAAGCTGGCACGGGCCGGCAGTCGGCACCCACCAGACTGTGACCGTGAGCTGGAAGCTCGTCCTGGTGGGGGCCCTCCAAGAGAACAATTGCACTCCTGTTTGCACCACCAACCTCCCCCGCTCGGCAAGGGCTCTTACTGCGGTAAACGTAGGGGTCATAGTCACTGCTCAAAGAGCTGCGGAAGGTGGAGCAGCTCCCGTAAACCCCTTGGTTGCTGACCTCAGTGCAGTCAACCATGGAATCGCTCGAGGAGCAGTGGCACTGGCCGGAACTGCTGCTGCTGCTGTCGCTCCCAGGGCAGTCAGCCAAATACCCACTGCACACCGAACGATGGCCGTGATAGCAGCTAAAGCTGGAGGTACTGCCGCTCTCCAGGCGGGAGGAGGGCACTACGTGTACCACGGGAGGGAAGAGCATGCTGCTACCAGGCTGGAAGGCACGGGAAGGACCCTTTGAGGAAATGCCAGCGGGAGGCTGTCCATCTTGCTCAGGGTAACTAAGGCCTTGGAAGTAGTAGTGCTGATACATGGTCTCATACTGGGAAAAACAGGCTGCTTTGGAAAAGTTGCGTCCCCCAAACTTGGGTCTTCGGAAGTTGTGAGCTGGAGAGTAAGCCCTGTGTTCCAGGCTGCAGTGATGCGCGTTTAAAGCATGGTCCAAATGAATGGGCTGGTAACTTCGGATATAGGCTGGGGACTGGGCTTGGTAGAGGCTCTGCTCACCGTGTCGCTCCACTGTCAGCACTGTGATGGGGTTTCCGTGAGGGTCCATGCTGGTCCGGGTGGGATACGCCGTTATCTGGTTTGCTCTGTGCACTCGGCCTGGGTAATGGACGGGCAGAATCACCCTCTGCTGCCGGCTGCGCGCAGGGTTGATGGAGTCCAGGCAGACCGGACCTGCGCTTCCCTTCTTCTGTTCTGAATAAGAGAAGTAAGAGTGGAGAAGTAGAAGGGGGAAGGAATAAAAAGGAATATGCTGTATGCAAGAAAGAAGGCTATTTTGTTCTGAATTTAGTTACATTACACAGGTTAATAATAACGATGATGATAAAAGAACATACAAAACAAGTGATGCACAACCCACTTGCTGACCAATACCCAGTCAGTCCCCGAGCCACGGCCACCACCCCCCCAGGTTTTGTTCAGCACGACGCCCTGTGGCACGGAATGTCCCTTTGGCAGGTGGGGTCAGCTGTCCTGGCTGTGTCCCCCCCAGCCCAATCACTGGCAGGGCAGCAGGAGAGGCCAAAAGTCCTTGACTTAGTGTAGGCACTGCTCAGCAACAATTAAACCATCAGTGTGCTATGTTGTTCTCAACCTAAATCCAAGCTACTAGGGAGAAAACTAACTCTATCCCAGCCAAAATCAGGACAGCACACAATATTGGTTTAAAAAGAAAGCATCAACTTTTTACACAGAAGGAAAAATAACAAAACAGACAAAATAATTCAAGATCATCTGCCTGGAAGCCTTTGAAACACTCAATTGTATTTGCTTAAAAAATATAAGCTTAAAAAGGAAAAGAAGCAAAGTGACTTCAGACACCGCTCTCATACACACAAACCCTTCTGCTTACACAGTGTTCCTGGTCTTGCAGGTTACGGGCAGTCAGCACCCATTGCTCCAGTTTCCACTTTACACATTACTTTACATAAACGTGTAGTAATTGAAAACTTTCTCACAGCAGAGGAAAAGGAAGGGCGAGAGGGCAAGTAAGGGGAACCACATTCCAAGCTACACCACCACAGAGAAATAAAAATCAATACATTGTCTTTTCTTTATAATTGCCAAGAGGAAACCTACCCATCCATCCCTATCCTGCCTCTCAACCTTCCTTGTGCTCAGACACCGACCAGCGCTGCCCTCTGCCGGGCACCGCACCCGGGCCAGGGGAAAACAGAAATGCAACCTCTTATTCCAGGGTACGCAGTGATTTTCCAAGAAGTTTAGTTCTAACTGTATTTCTAGGGTTGCGTTAGAATAAAGCCTGTGGCCTCCAGGGAGATTTCCAAACGGGCACATCCTCTGTTCCACCTTGTAAGCTGTTAAATGCAGAAGGGATGACAGGAGGGCACCTGCTCCGTGGCACTTACCGATGATGTTATGGCGGCAGTGGGGGCAGGTGTGATGCTGCAGCAGCCACGGATCCACACACTTCTTGTGAAAGCGGTGAGTGCAGGGAATGACCCGCAGTTCCTACAGGAACAGACGAAGGACCATGAGCAAGCACTCCTTCCCAAGGAGTGAGTTTTTCACAGCTTATTCCTAGTTTTTTCAACCCCGCTACTAAATGCATCAATGCCTGGTTTCAAAGTGGTAAGAAGGCAAAAAAAAAAAAGCCGTCTGTTCCAAGAGAGCCAAAAGCCCAACAGGAGTGATCAGCTGGTGCTACAAGAATCCTACAAAGTCTAAAGGTGAGTTAGAACTCCATGCAGATACACAACATCTCCTTAGGACACCTTCTGCTGTATGTCCCTATGACCTAACACCTGAAGAAGCCCATCATTAAAGTTTTCCTTAAAACACTAAATGAATGTTAAAAAAAATATATCAATAGAGTCCATTTAATGATGCATCTTGCCCACAACTACTAGCAATGGAAAACACTCAGGAAAAGCAAAACCCACACAGCATATATGGTATTTTTCCTCTTGACCAGCACTCTCATCCTTCAGCTGTTATCCGTTTGCAGGATTTCCTGAGCCTGCTGGATATACACCAGTTCAGAAACCTGCAACAGATCTTTCTGCCAAGTGCTGCTCAAGTCTCCCCATGAGCTCAGGTTTTGAATTTGTAACATGCTTTGGCAAGAAGTTCCACAAGGCTGTGACCTGCTGGGGGAGAAACACCACATTTGGATTCGGATTGGGTCCTAGCAGTTTCATTTAATCACACCCAATCTTGAATTGGAAAAAAAATAATGCTAAAAAACCCTAAATGCTGACCCTGACTTCTTTACAAGTTCTTCCTTAGAAAAGCAATCTGATGGAGGTAGCAACTTGTGGAATGAGATCCCTCACCTCTCACTCTGTAGCATGGGTAAAAGCCCCTGAGATTTCTTCAGGAGGTGCAGAATGCAGCTGAGGTTGAGTTGGCTACTCAATGCCATCGAGGTGGCAAGCGGCACAGCCTCAGCACACGATGTACCCACCAGCCAGCCACGTCCCACAGCGCTACAACAACCCAGCTCCGTTCCCACCCCAAGCTGAAGAAACCTCTCAGCCTTTACCTCCCCATCGATGTACTTCTCCAGGCAGATGGCGCAGTCGGAGGTGGAGCTGCTGCTGAGCGTGTCCAGTGCTCCACAGCTCCCTTCCCGGTGGCCCTTACTTTTGGACTTAAACTTCCTGGTCTCCATTTTTTCCAGCGCTTGCACTGCAAGCCTGTTCATGGAATTCTACAGCAGAAGAAAGAAAAAAAAATAAATAAAGAAAAAGGCAACGCTACTGCAAAAGGGACTATAGTGTAGAAGCAGAGAAACAGCACCGCATCAATTAACCTATCTCACCAATCATGTCAGGCCCAGACTCATGTACAATTTCATGAATTAAGCAGAGAGAGGGCTAATAAGAATTTAGATCAGAAGCCTCATGAAAACTTATGCCACATGCAGTACTGAGAACAATAAGCTACTTTGAATTGAAAAAGGGTAAAGGTGGTGACAATTGGGATACACTGCAAGGGCTTGATTAACAGGCAGCAACTGTTGAAGGCAATGTGTAAGACTTGGTCACACCTTTTTTTGAAGTGTCAATATTGACTGTAACGCCCCATTATGCTGTTACCACCGTATTACAAGAAGCAATACTTGTGAGATTAAAATTAAATGTTACTAAATTAGTTGTATCACTTCAGCTTGGAGTCCTCTTCTCTGGAGATTTTCAAGCCCCGCCTGGATGCAGTCCTGAGTGATGTGCTCTGGGTAACCCTGCTTCAGCAGGGGAGCTGGACTAGATCATCTCTAGAGGTCCCTCCCAACTCTGA
>JAOXNH010000005.1:32251666-32272504 GCA_028566575.1 Bartramia longicauda | reverse complement strand
ATCTTACCTTTCCTGTTGCTGCTCTGAGAAGCTGCTGTTTCTTTTCCAAATCCTCACGCTTTGCAGCAAGAGCTTGTTGTTCTGCATTCTCTTCTCTCCATAGATAACTACACAGAGCAAAAAAAATTGAAATATTTTAAGTGTGAATGAAGTCTGAACACTTTTAATTATTATTACTATTCTCAAAGACTGCTAATCTAACCAGAAGGCAAAATGCAGGAGCTCATACATGGCTATACTTAAAAAACATACCTACATGCCATGTTAACAACTACACAGTTGGGGTCCTTCACATTAAGTGAGATTCAGACATATTTCAATTAATTACTAACTTTCTTTCGCTCTGTAGTTCATCCTTTTTATTTTTCACTTCATAGTATTTTCTGTCCAGTTCTTCAACACGAGCCTTCACTTCATTAAGATCTTGGTCCAGTTTCTAACACAAAGAAAAGAACAGTATGAAACGACAGTTCTTTTATGTTCAAGAATCTTTCTTTTATTCATTACTAACTTAAAATACAGAAACAATTTCTACAAACGTTTTAACCATTTTACAACACACCGCAAAAGCACTAAGAATACATCTTTGCAAGGGAGCAGTAACAAGGTGAAGTTATCAAGCAGACTGCAAGGCAAGCACTGAGTTGAACAGTGCATCTGGGTATTACAGTGAAATGGCTCACTCTAAGTGACGGTAAGAAACTGAATCAAAACAGTAACTATCGTACACATAACTGTGTAATCATGCTCTGATATAACACCTGTGGTAAGAACATACATACTAGCCTTGCGTATGATGCCATACTGCTGCTTAATCAAAAATCTCAGCCTGCTTTCCAGCAGTACTAACACCTTACTACAGCTGCTGTCAACAGTGTGCCATTTTAGATTGCTCAATAAGCAAGCTTAAGTAAGCCTACTCATTTAACACTTGCCATTTTCCAAGCAGCTCAGGGCTAGCACTCAGATCATGTTTTCATGGTTATCTGTGTACAGGAGCACTAGCTGTGTTCTCAAAACACAGCCAAGTTTTTCCAAACTAACTTTGCAAGCTCTCCATCTCCACGTTTACCCAAGACATCTCCCCTTCGGACAATAAAAGCTATACAACTCTTAGCATAAGCATAAAGCAACTTTCCTTAAGGAGCAAAATTAAAATAAGATATGATTATAAAAGGAATCAAAGGCTGCCCCAAATTGAACCTCTTCAATTCTACAGAATTCCCATTGAGCAGTAAAATAGTCACAAACAGACATTGGCTAATGCCATTTCTTTCATTCACCAACTCGGAGAATCCTTACTTTGCTAATGTGAGCCACATCCAAACAGTATTTTGGCAAAACACTATCGTCTTTGTACGACTACATTCCTAGATGTTGTCACTGACCCTCCACTTTGGTCTTTGTGTAAGGTGTCTAAGAAGAACACTGTCTATCAGCACGTGCAGGGTAGCAGAACTGGCACTACCTACTCTCCCACCATAAGTGCAGGGGTTTTCAGTCCTGTAGCTGCTAACAGGAGTGATATTTTTGGATTGTACTACTGTATTTGCAGTGTAGGAGCTGTTTCTGAATGGAAAATAAAATCTAGAAATTATGCATAGATTTATCTTCTGATGCACAGATTTATCTTCTAACATGGGCAGGGACACAACTTCTAACCAGATGCAATTGTGGTGCAAAGGTGCAGTGCTTGCAGCACAGTTTAAAAGACTGTTTAGGGAAGCTAAGAGGAGAGTGAGAACAACCAAAGCAGACGTGTATAAAAACGTAACAAATTGCTATCTATCTGAAATGGCCATGCTCAACACAGACCAGAGCAAGGCAGACCTAAGTCTCTTCCTGAAAACTCAGGCCAAACATTTTGGGGAAAGTACCAGAAAAGAAGTCAACGTATAGGGTGAAGTTAGATGCAGTGCTAAAGGGAGTCTGAAACATCTGCAGATGTTTTCAACAATGTATTTTTAAAAGATTGCACCCAACCAGAAAGGCTCATCTTCCTTATAAATCGGCACTAAAGTATATTGTCCAAGATTAGATTGAGCACTTAACCCTTCTCTCTAAAATACTGAGCAGTAATAAGCTGAAAACTTACACTGTACTGTTCCAAGTTTTTCTCCTTGTTGGCCTCTGTATCCTCTAAATCCTTGTGTATAGCTGCAATCTGCCGCTTCTTGTCATTGATGGCTTGATCTAAAGATTTCAGTTCTTTCTTTATCCACTTATCCCTTTCTTCTTTGGAAGTAAACTGGCTTCCTCGACCTTGTTTTGCATAAAGATCTGTTCTTTCCTGCGTAGCCTGTGCAAGTCTATTTTAAGAAGAAAAAGACATGCTGTATTATAAAGAAATCTTGAATTCAGTAAGAGCAAGCATTAAAACTACCATAAGAATTTCCAATGTCAAACCCAGCTCTAAGATTTAAGCACCAAATCTGTAACAAAAAGGAAACGACCATAAAAATCACCCAGAAGACATCATAAAACAAAAAATCCAACAACAGCCCACAAAAGTGGTTCAGCTTAAAAATTAGTTTCACCAACTAATTTCAACCCAACAATAAAGGAGGCTTTTACAGGCTTAAGTACATGAAGCTACCCCATTCTCAAGCGACAAGTACAACTGGGTTAATTGCACTTATGGATGATATTGTTAGTATCTTGGGGTCTTTTGTAAATGCTTTGACTCCCCGTTGTAGAATGCCACAGACCTAGCAATTCCCCTCTCTTCTTTTTCTTTAACACTGTTGAATTTCGGCTCCGTTTCTGCTAATTCTTTCTGCTTCTCCTCAATTTTCTCAAGAAGCTTTTGCCTTTCTTTTAACAGTCTTTTCTGAAAGTGAAACAAAGCAGTATTTCAAAGTTAGGTAATACCAGGAACTGTGTTATTAGACAAATACTCGCTGCTAAAGAGCGATTCTAAGCATGCAAGATGCCATTGCTTATCTGATACTACACTGTTCAATACTTTACAGAAGTGAATTCAGTTTCAATCAGCAAAGAGGGATGAAATGAAGCATTCTCAAGAAGCTAAACCATGCAAACAAGAAAGATCTGAATCGGCCAAACAGCCAAGTTCAAATTAGTGCTACAAACACCACCTTCCTTACCAATACTTGCAGCAATTAATAGAAATAGAGATGTTTGATTTTGCAACATGCAGGATGATAAAAAACCATGACACAGGAATGTATGTTTACATCCCCTAGAAGACATCACAAGAACTAAGATACCTGTCCAGCAAACCTTAGAAAATAATGAAAGAACACAGCCTAAAACCAAAAGTTCAATGTACAAGCATATACTACCTTGTGCCAATGACATTTTAAGATTTCACTGCTGTTACATACCCTTTGTTCACTGTTGCCAGCTAATTCATCCTGCAGGTCTTTAGCCTTCAGCTCTAATTTAGTCCTCTGTTTAATCTGCTCCTGTCTTTCAGCACTAAGTTGTTCTTTCTCTTCTTTCATTGCTGAAATCTTTGTCTTCAGTTCTCGAACTTGCCGTTCTATTTCCTGTGCAAATTTAAGTATGTAGTATGTTAAATACTGCATGCACTTGTCTGTATTTATCAAAACTCACAAGATCCATAATATATAGAGATCAAGAGACACTAGAAGTGTGAAAAACTTCTCCCATTTCCAAACAGGATGAAAGCATAAAATAGAATTTAACATGGTGTTAGAACAGCCTTCTCCCCAAGAAGAGACCCGCAAACCAAAACACACCTCTGGAGAGCCCTTGCTAAAAGTCTTTTTACCTCCATTTTATCTCTAGCATCTTGCTGCGCATCTCTCAGCTGCCTGGATTTCTCTCCGCTTGTCTCTCGTTTGGCAGAAAGCTGTAGGAAAATATCATCAATAGCTTAAATGGCAAGATTCTGTTTCAGCAGTAGAAATAAAATAATTTGTTAAATTAGTGTAGAACACGGACAAGATTCTACCAAGGAATGCAAGGAGACATTGGCAAAAGGCAAATCAACAGCTCCTGTTAAATTGTGTGTTAGCCAAGATATTTTACCTCATCAAGCTTAGCTCGCGTTTCATTAAGCTCCTGATTGTAAATGGTGTATTCCAATGCTCTCCTCATTTTATCCCATTTCTGGTACTGAGCCAGCTCCTCTTTCTCCTCTTCTAGTGTATGCAGTCGCTCTTCAATGTATTTCAACAACTCATTGATCTTCTCTCGCTTCCCCTCTTTAGAAAGATGACAAGATAGAAGTTCAGTTAAATACTGTCATACATTCCCACATCTTTAAAGCTACTGAATCTCCTCCAGTGATTAATTATTTGCCAACAGATATGAAATGTGAAAAGGAAAACCTATGTCCAGAAGTTCCCCCCAAAACCACCCAAGCAGCAGAACTGCTGACACTAGTTATGTGAGGCAACACAAGCATGTACTCTGGGGTTACATACTTAAAATAATTATACACTGTACTACATAAACTCTAGAGTTTGCATAGCAGTAGGTATCCTGATTTTTGCCAGCTGACATTGCTTGAGGTTTTGAACAGTACAAATAAAACATTTTAGCTAGGCTAATAGGGATATTACTAAAAGCACACGTGAAATCACTTCTTAAATCTTTTGAAATATTTAAAATTCAAGGATGAAATATGTTTAACCTACCACAAATAAAATCTATCTAGTAATTAGCTTTACTGAAAAAGCCATAAACCTTTAGAGTTAATGGAATCACTGTGGCATAAAACATTCATTTCTTAAACTGTTTTTACCTGTTTCTTTCATCAGTGAAATACTCTCTTCTTTACGTTCATCATACACTCTGGTACCAGCCACTTCTCTTAGTAACTTCAGTCTTTGAGAGTCAGGAGCCGTGGCCATCTGGTTGATCTGAAAATTCAAGATCTAGGATTTCAAAAGTCTGCTCTGGAAGTATGGCTAACCACAACGCATCAAAGATTGCACCTTTTTTTTTCTGCTGTGCCTGCTTGCCTGAGGTTTTGGCAGGAAGATTCAGATACCTAGAATATACCATACTCCTTTCCTTTTGAGACGGCTACTTTATGACAGCAAGTATTCTGCACACAATGAATTTTGGTGGTTTTCAAACGCTACCAGTTATTGCTAAAACTTAGAGTACTAGCGTTATGTAAACTGAAGAAATCATTACCTGCTCAAAATTATGTTTAGAGAAATTCAAGCTTGGGCTTTTCCATCCTGGTGCTAAACAAACAGTTTAAATGCCTCCAAAAACCACAAACTGTCAGGGTTATAACTCTTAGAATAATTCAGGTCATCAAACACTCATTAATCCAACATTAACTCAGTCATACAATTAAACCCAACATAAAACTCACTTTCCTTCAGTAGAATTCCAGTGGTTGCATCCTTTTATAAGGTTACTGTTTCTAATTTGTATTAGATTAAAACCAGTATGTATATTTCGGCTGTCAAAGTCATGTGCACCAATCCCCAAGACAAAACACAAGTGACTTTCCAAGTGAAGATGTTTTTTTTCCAAATACACACATTCAGCTGTGTAGGAAAATTTATCCTGATAAACATCTGAGAGACTGTACTTCTGGGTCAGCATTTCTACCATCAAGTGCTCCTCAAGTTTCCTGCATTCCCCCTTTAAGAATGCCTATCAGTAATCTTTTAGAGCTGACAGTTATCAGCGTCTCCATGGTGTCCCACCCTGTGGGCCATTACACGAAATCTGTTCCTTTGTCTCCAGATCTAGGTGTCCTTTGAAAGCTGGGGTAAAGGTGCTTGAGTCTTGAAGACCAGTTAACACAGGCCGTGCCTCTCCCTGATGTGTGTTCACTTTTGGTGCTTCCAAGTTTCTATTCATCCGATATTGCCAGTACTTTTAGCCTCCTAAAATTCTCTACAATTACTTTACTACATCATCTTAAGGTCCAGAAATCTATGAATTTGCACTGAAATAGTCATAGGAATTAAGTCTGCTTTGCATTTAAGTACACAGAAAAGCGTATGGTTGCAAAGATTACCATGGAAAAAAGTTACCAACATTACAAATATTACAACTTTTTTTTCTTACAATCGACATCAACTACTAGAACAGTAATATTTGCAAGAGCAGCAGCTAGAAGAACTGTTTCAAACTAAAAAGATTTTGGTTTACTTCTGCAATAATTGAAACTAAGTTTGGCATTCAGGAAACATGCTACTGTTGATAGTGATTTCTTCCACTTTGTGAAAAGAATCTTACCTTTCCTTGTTTGACAATGTAGTAGGGATTACTGCGAGAAAATCCAGCACTTTCGAGAAGATTCATGACATCATTTTTCCTGAAATGTTAATGTGAATGTATTAAAAACACTTAGAGTAAAAGTGACAGCTGTAAAAATCCAGTAAAGCATCACAACTATACAACACATAATCACAACTATAATTGTGACAACACATTGCATACAGTGATTATAGTTGTGCAATGCATGCACTGCTTGAAGAACCTTCCTTTATTTGATAATAACTCTAAAATGAAATGAAAGAATAAAAAAGGAAAATAGCTAAAATACTATAGCGTTGGAAAGAGATTAAGAAGGAAGCCTCTGAAAGCAAAAAGGAGGCAAATACAGATAAAGAAATCACAAGGAAGGACATGAAACAACCTGAAGTCTGGTAACTCCTTTATTTAAAGAAAAAAGCCCTGAAAAAAAATATTATATAAGCAGTTACACATCATGGTAATGAATGGATTAAACTGTAAATTCAAAGCCTTTTGAACACGGACTGATATCTTTGCTATCAAACCACGGTACTCAGTACTACACAATTAAATTAGTATTGCTCATGGAACTCGTGAGAATTAATTTATTTCAGGCTAGAGATGCACGTGTTCTGTGTGACTGGAGAATTTCACAGCAATACTACTAGTCTCATTCAGCTAAGGAAAAGAAGTACCTACGTCACCATTTTCTTGTCTAAGAAATATTGGTCCTTCTTGGCTCCAATGACTCGGCGAAGTGAGACTTCCTCTTTATCAATCTTAAGAAAACAAAACCCAGTAAATTAAACTGTTTGCAGTATGTATGTATAACTAATCCAGAACGTTTACGGCACTTTTAACTAGAATGACTCAAAAGCAGCCTTCTGTTCTTCAGAAGTACTGAAGCCTTCTACGATACTGAGATACTAGAGTCTGAAGTGACCATCTAATTCTGAAGTAGTGTATCCAACTTACCGGTAACCTGTTGTCCGAATTGTCAAAAATAATTTCCACAAATGCTGAAATAACGCGAGGACCTGTACCTTCCTAAGAAAGAAAATATTTTAGTTAGATAATTCCCACCTTAGGAGGATTTTGAGGTCATTCATCTCCCATTTTCCCTGACAATCCCATTTCCCCTTTCCTTCCAAGGATTTGAGAGCCAAAAGCATCTATATAAGATCCACTACATGCACTTTTATTACTGAAAATCTTGGATACTCATTCACCAATGCACATTGTCAGCATAACATATTACTTTGTAAAAAATTCCCTTTTGCCAAAGGGAAACAAAAAAGTTTTAAGGATGCTTCCAAAATAATTGGCCTAAAGTACCCACAGCCCAGCAATTGACCATTTTGTTGTAGTAACATTCAAATGCATTAGCTTATTCTTTAGTATTGTTGTTATATTTCTTCACTTACGTGTAACAAAGCCAGTCTCTGCTCTGGGCGAAGATGACTAAACTCATCGCTGAGGACAAACTGAATTGCTGCAATAAAATTGTAAAGTGGGTACTCTGCCTGCTCCTTCCTCCCTCCTCTGCCACGAATCACTCCCTGGGCCCTGCTCAGACCCCGTCTGCTGCGAATCCCTCCCCATGGCTCTCCTGATGTAAGAGGGAGACGCGTATTGGAACCAGCTACGGGCACCACGGGTCTCCCCTCCACACGCTCCTTCAGCGTTAGACTCTTTTGGACATCCCACCCTTTCCACTCACTTTTGCCTGCGTTTCTCTGAAGCTTAACTTTTAAGCTTTCTCCAAACAGGTGACTCTCAAGTCACCTTTGATGACGGAGAAACTCTTGTATCAAATTTTACCAACTAATGACCAAGCACTCTCCCTCTCTCTCTACATTTAATTTCCCGTATTTCGCTCACTCTGCAGCAACCAACCAAACGCTCCTGGGAACAGCTGGGACAGTTTTTACAGAGAGTTCCATCGGAAGCGGTTTTTCAAAGTTTACCTTTTGGTCAGACTTGTGTTTGCGTTTTATAAACCCTCCTGGATCAATACACAAACAGCTGAAGTTCACAGAAGTTCCGTTTGCCTTCTCCTATCCCAGTTTCCACACTTTGGGCTCCCAATTTCCCTTAACTCCTCTCTCCAAGGGGGATCTCCAATCGCCCTTGATCTCTCTTGAAGTACACGGGGCACTCAAGCTGCAATGGATTTGCTGCCAATTTACAACTTCTGCCCGTGTGAAGACACTGTAAGGTGTTAGGGAAATTCTAAAGGGAAAGGAGCCAACTGATTCTGGGATCACAGGTCTCCCAACAGGTACAGCCTCCAGGTTTTTTCCAGACTCTCTCCTCTCCCTTCAACATCAGGTTCTCTAGGAATCACATCCACCACCTCCTCTGTGCTCTGCCCTCACATTCTCTGGGCAAAGGCCAAACTTCACATCTGGTTCTACAGACACTTCTTTTGTCAGGTCCAACGTCGTAAGAGATACCCTCAAAGGCAAAGGATCATCATCTTGGAATCATAGTATTGTCTGGGTTGGAAGGGACCTTTAAGATCATCGAGTCCAACCATCAGCCTAACTCTGATAAAAAACTGAAGGAAAAACATCCAAAAAAACCCCACCCACATCCCTAACCCATGTCTCTAAGCTCTGTGTCAACTCGGCTTTTGAAAACCTCCAGGGATGGTGCCTCAACCGCTTCCCTGGGCAGCCCATTCCAAGGCTTAAGGACCCTTTTAGTGTCAAATTTTTTCCTAATCTCCAATCTGAACTTCCCCTGGTGCAACTTGAGGCCATTTCCTCTTGTCCTAGAGGAATCTTTCTTATTGCACAGTGAGGTGACCTTCTCATTCTGCTCCAGCTTGCACCCGGGGCACACCATAGAATCACATGGGGTTGGAAGGGACCTCTGGAGATCATCAAGTCCAACCCTCCATCGAAGTGGGTCTACCTAGAGCAGGTAATCAGACTCGTCTTATGCTGCTGTATTACACCATGGTAGAGAGGAGAGACCGGGCTGCCGGTCGGATCTCACCCTAAGGGAGGATGGAGGTGGCTGGATTCCTGCTCTGGCAAAGTCACAGAATCACAGAATGGTATGGGGTTGGAAGGGACCTCTGGAGATCATCCAGTCCAACCCCCTGCCAGAGCAGGCCCACCCGGAGCAGGTTGCACAGGAACGTGTCCAGGTGGGGTTTGAATGGACATCATTCCTTTCTCCCTCTGCTTAACTTCCTCCTTCCCAGTATTGGGAAAAGATGCCCCTGCCCAGAGAGGAACTGAGTACTTCATAGAAGAAAAAAAGAAGTGGCCAGCATTATGGCAGATAAATCAGGTGCAAAGAGTTGTTCCTGAAAACAGAGTAGTGTTTCATGGCTTTTTTTTTTCCATAAAAAACAAACACAAACCAGCTGATGCGCTGGGCTCTCCCTTTCAGATAAAGTGATGAGTATCCACACCATTTTCAGAGTCTTCCACTGCAAGATTTCAGTGAACACTGAGACCTTCTGTGTTATCAGATGGGAAGAAACGCTTGAATCCACTGGGGAAAAAAATGCCCTTCTTAAAAGCAGCCACCTGATGGCAGCCTGTGGCTTCAGTCCCATTGCTCCAAGTGGCAACTGGCAACCATTTTGAGTGAGATCAGCTCTACTCTGAGTCAGCACCCAAGAATGCTCTGTAGTAGGGAGAATGACTTCAAAATAAAAAGCTATTCTTAATTCTGATGTAGCCCATTGCTGAAAGAGCCACTGCAAACATGCCCATTTCACACACTGTCAAATTCTTCTTCTCCTCAATTCTTATGTCTAAACACTTAGACATAAACCCGTCTCCACAACTCAGACCAGTGAATAAATTCATAGATAAATTCATAGATAAATTCATAAATCCAGCATACGGGGCTGACTGGTGTTTCAGTCTCTGCTCACACTCTATATTTCGATATCTTGAACCAGAAGGCTCTTCTGCACTCAAGAAACGATCAGCCCTTCCTTCTTCTCCATCTTTCAAAGGCATTTGTGGAAACTTAGCACTTCCTGCCTGAAGGATTCTTCTTCTACTAAAGTCAAACTAACGATAATCAAAGTTCCTGAAATTCTGGAGGCCCAACACACACCCCCCTGTCATTACAAAGGGGTTAATTCCTCGATCTAGGAGCAAAATTCAACTTCACTTTGAACACACAACTGCAGAACTGGACTGCTTCACCGAACTGTAAACCAGAACAGCTTTGCTCAGCTTCTCCTCTGGCACCGTACTGATGTACACACTGATCATACTGCAGCCCCCTATATATGGGGGGAAAAAACCAAGGTGCCAGAAGTTCCTAAAATTTTAAAGTTTAACTAAGCTTTTTTGTCCAAATAATTTTTTCTATCACTGCTCTTCTTCGAGTTAATTTTAATCTAAGTTGTATAGGAATGCCAAAGCTGGAGCAGCAAGTGGTTCATACTTTGAGTGGGAGATTTAACGCAGCCCAGTTCAGCCTTAATTTGAGCCGCTTGTGCTGTATTTCAGGACACCACAGCAGTTCTCCTCCTTCCCTTCCCCATCTCTGCATTCCTCCTTCCCATGGCCAGTCATCTACAGCCTCATTTCTCTTCCCAACCACCCCTTCACTTCTTCTTTTCCACCCCCTTTCCCTTTTATTCCCCTCTCCTTTTTTTTGTTTTGTTTTTAACCCCACTCCTGTAGCCCTGGCATCCAGCCCACGCCGATGAGTCCAGCCGAGCTCGTTGGCTTGGGTTTAGTGCCGTGGTGTATCTCCTGCTGGCACACCTCCCTGCGGAGCTATGCCTCCCCGATTGGGAAATTCCTGGTGTAAATTCTACCCCAGGAGTCCCACAGCGTGGGGCGAAGGAGGGCTGTATGCAGGACATCCCCCTCCACGTGTCAGAAACATTGGGAGAGCGCAGTGAATGAGGTAAGATACTAGGAGGAAAAAAAAGAATTAAAATATAGCGTTGTGGTTAAAGCAGCTGAAGGCTTCCCGAGAGGCAGGATTGCTGCCTCTGCCACAGAGCTCCTGGGCGATGTTGGGCAAGTCATAAAAACAGCCATCCAGGGTGTGACCAGAAATCCAAGCGGCACAGAATCCCACATCCAACAGCGGCCGACTGCAGGAGTTGGGAGAATAGGAAAAGCAGAACAGATACAGAATGGTTCTTCCTTTGATACAGCCTCTTAATTCAGGCTATCAGTGATCCAGAGCTGAGGCTTCACCCAGAACATTGCGTTTAATAGTAAGCAACGCATCCATGTTCCGTGATTTTGCCTAATGCCTTCTGGATGACACCTGTACTTTTGGCTTTTGCTCCATCCTACAGCAAGAAACACAACTTACTGTTTTCAAAATACACATTCTTTTGCTAACTTTAAGGCTGCTACCTGAATTTCACTGAGCACGCTCTGATAGTCCTTGTATTGCAAGGAATAGCCAGGAATTGTTCCTTAATCACTGTCTCTAGTCAAAGTCTCTCGTCAACAGCCTTTTTTCCAAGCTGATAAAATTCAGTCTTTTTCCACAGACTGGTATGGTTTGGAAGGGACTGTTGGAAATCATCTAGTCCAACCCCTCTGCCAAAGCAGGGTCTCCCAGAGCATCACTCCACCACAGGATGAGGCTGATCCACAGCTTGGGATCTACCTGTTCCTTTTCCTAGTTTCCCTTCCCAGTTTGAGGATGCACTGACTTGAACCGCACACGACATCCAAGCTCTGGGAGCCCCATGGTGCCCAGCAGGTGCTCTGCTCTCTGCTCCTTCCCCAGTAATTGCAACACCCTCATGAAATTTTCAGCATTCCTTCCACCACAGTAAGGTTTTCAGAACGCACTTCATCCTCTAAAAGGAAAAGAAATCTTAGCCACAACTTCGAGAAGACTTTTACGACCCCTTGTTGTTCTTCCTGGTGCGTGCCTCCACCTTGCCTTACAATTAACCAAGATCAATTAACCGAGACCTTTCCCAAGATCAGCACTGACACATACAACCCTGGACACACGGCTGGGATTCCCTGGGGAGAATCCCTTTAACCAAGGTCCTTACATGGCACCTCGAGACAGAGATAAACAGGGTCTGCAGAAAACGTGACACAGGCAAAAATAAAAACAAGGTGAATGGAATGTGTGGCCACTCAGAAATAAACAGAAAGGGCTGGGCATTGGGAAAATAACAACTCACAAACACATCTCTGCACCCCTCTGCCAGGGAACCGCTCCTTTTCTCCATAATATTTAAACATCTGCTGGTGCTCATTTAAAAAAAAAAAAAAGTACATGTAGGAGTCCCTTCGTTTCACCAGGCATTTTGGAAATAGATTTGATCTATAGAAAGCCACTATATATTGCAAGCACCAAAGGCCACGTGAGAGAACCAGTGTTAGAGGAGCTGTGGTTTGGATGCTTCGGTGACCGTCGTACCACGTACGGCCTCTGTCAGGCAGCAAATAGGAGACAGAAGTATTTATCCTCAGCCTTCACACAGACAATCTGGTTCAAACATCCTCTACCATATTTTGGCTTCTTTCTAGTACCTAACATCACGAGATAGCAGTGCCCTTCTTTTTTTTTTTCCCCAGAGTGCCTCAAACCATCACAGCTACCATAGCACTAAAACCATGTATTACTGACTTCCAACCTGCCTCTCGCTGCCAGGACAGGGAGCAATTTCAAGCCCAAGAAAGTTTTCTTGATGTTAAGGAGTCAGACACCACCTGAAGATGAGAGACCATCGCCTCTAATCAAGTGTGACAGACCCCACGATGCCAAAAGTAAAAATACAACCATTAAAGTGAACTTCTCTTTGCATGAAGCGGTGACAGAGAGAATTCCTGGGTTTGCACCTGCAATATTGTTGTTCAAGAAAAAAAGTTAGCATGCTTTTTCCTAGAGTAATGTGCTTTCCCAGTTTCCTTAAAGGAAAGGCAATTCGAATGACCAAACCAGACATCCTAGCTGAGGGTGGCACAGCTCAGTTCCTGGATAAACTCCCCGGAGTCTGAGGAAAACCTGTTGAAGATCAAACTCATCTGCTCACTATCATCACCAGCTTCCTGTTCATTCATCAGTCGGTGAATGGTTACAATGGGGCCATGGAGACAAAAGATGGCTTCAGAGGGAAGGTCTGACAGAGGAAGGAGTTACATCAGCCCAACGCTGCTTTGTTCAAAGGGCTCAGAACATTAATAGCAGCTAAAGACCAGGCAGCTGCTGCACAGAATTAGAAAGAGTCAGAAAGAACAATTACTTCCTGGCAACGTTTTTTCCCCTGCAGCTAAAAAAAATAAAAAAAAAATCCCCAAACCCAACTCTACAAAACTTACGCTGAACAGTAAGAGAATGGGAAAAATTCCAGAGATGTAGTCCTCTTCCTCCATCCCTGTTAGGGAGCGTTTTAAGGAGGTACCGAGCAGAGGTGCCAATGGAACTGTTGGTGTAGACCTCCTGCACGACACGCACCAGCTCTGGCTCCTTTCCTACCCAAAAATACGGGTCAGTGTGATGTCACAGTGTGAGGCAACCCTCCCCAGGACCTCAAAATTGACACAGATATTCCCTGTGCTCTCTCAGATTCAGCTACAGGAGAAATAACAGACTTGGGGGGGGTTGTGGGGTGGGAAACATGGAAGAAAAAACTCCATCAAGGGCTCTCGTTATCAGTCCATGGTAATAGGGAGTCCCAAGGCAGAAGGTGGTGGAGCCTGGAAGCACGTAGTGCAGAATTCTCCCCACGTGCTCTAATCTTACATTCCTTCACAAGATCCCGCTACCGGCTTCTGCCAGGGAGAGTCACTGGAGCAGAGGAATTTTTTGGTTAGCTTGGCATGGCAGTTGTGCTAATCCACTTGGTTGCATGAATCAAGAGGCCATGGACACTGCTGACAGAAGTGGCTGCACAGACTCAGTAGAGCATACAGGAAACCAGTTAAAACTTTTTTTTTTTAATTTTTTTTAAATTTTTTTTTCATTCTATTGCTCACTAGCAGCAAAAGCACGGGAATGTCACACTGGTGGCAGAAGCCTCCAATTCATCATCTTCTGTGGGTAGAGAAAACTCTGCTTTATTAACTGGCGTCTGCTACAACAGCCTGGAACGGCCTGTCCCGGGCACATCTGGGTGGGATTCCCTTTCAAGTATTTTAAAGCAGATGCGTAAGTTCCCAGAAAGTCGTGGTAATTGCCAGGATTCCCACCCCAGAATTTTTCTCTAACCTCTCCGTACGGTGAGGGGAAAGCGCCTGCAGCAGCAGCCAAGGTACATGTCGGAGCCCATCTCCAGCTCTGTAAGATGTGCAAATTTCCCGGTGCCTGAAGGTTGGTAACTAGAAACCAAAATCGGAGTATTTCAAGTGGATTGAAGCTCTTTCTACTGGTGTCAAGTATCAAATCAGACACATCTGTGGAAGGAGCAAGGCAGAAGAGAGACCCAGGGGGGTGGAGGGAAGAAGTTTTGATGCCGACCAGCAGAACAGAGAGGTTTCCACATGAGACAGCGCAGGAATGCCAGTAGCATCCCACATACTCCACAATAAAGAGGACGCATCCCTTTTTGAGCAGGGACCTCTTATTAAGGTAATGAACTGATTTAGCAGACTAAACGTAGCTTTGACACCGGAGCGAAGCATGGAAGTCCGCAATAGATGTAGTCACCTTTCCCTCCTGATAGATTTTCAGACGTTGAGTGACCCAATTTTGGGCTCTGACCCAAACCGTGCCGCAAACGGCCCCATGGCTCTGGGGGGAGCAGGAGGGGGAAGGCTGGAGGTTTTGCCAGATAGAAATAACCACTGTGGCTTCTGGCATCCTGGGATACATTTGGGGGACTGAGATAATCCCATCAGATCTTTCTGACCAAACAATCAGCAAGTGAAACAACGCAGGACAGGGAAGCCCTTTTCCAGTTTGGGGGTTACCAGCTTCCCAGAGACAGTCGGGGAGGGCTCCCCCCAGTCACACACACCAACCCCCAGTGGGGACACCAGGAGGTGTGTGCAGACCTTCCTCACCACCCAAGCAGAAGACCTTCTTCCACCTGAGCTCCACACACGTACAGAATCAACACATCTACATTAAATAATATATTTAATACTCTGCTAATACTTTTTCACTTGGCATTACTTGCATCATGCCCACAAGGTGACAGCTTTTGGCTCTATTTTTTTTCCTCTATCCCTCACCTTTACAATCAAAACGGAGGTTCAGAAACAAACTTCTGCACCTGCAGCAGAGAGGAGCGAGGTTCGTCAAGGAGAAGACTGGAAACCCCTTCCACCCCAGAAAAGTCTCCCCTCTCCTCTCTCCTCCCCACAGACACCCAGGGGGAGGACTCCTCTTCCTTTCCCATTCACAAAATTCCGTTTGTGCCCCAAGGAGCACCCCCAGCCCACGCTTCTTGACATGGAGAAGGCTTGGGCTTCCCCCCCACCTCCGCCTCGCCTGCGCTCCACTTCTCATCCAAATCCCAGAGATTTTTTAACTGGAGTTCTTGAGAGAAAACAAAATAGTTTCCATTTTAATAAGGAAGGCAGCCTGCAAAGAGGCATTCCTTCCTTTGCCATTTTCCTACTTCATCCCACATGGACACCACAAGTGAGAGAACACCACAGGCGGAAGCTGTGCAAAAGTAAAAGAAAAAAAATAGAGAAAGAAATCAGGGAAACTGCAAGTCTGGAGTGACTTCCAGAGGCTCCAGCTCCCCAAAAACCTTCCTATACACCCAGATAGCCCCGCTCTATCTCTGCGGCACACGCTTCACCTCTCCAAACAAACAAGGACTGTCTTTGTGTCTTTGTTTAAATTAAGAAAAAGGAAAAAAAAAAAGAACACACACACACCCCCCAAAACCCCAACCTGTCTCACAGGCTGTGATTACATCAGCAGGAGCCTTCTCCTTTTCTCTATCAATCCTGCCTCGCTGGGGCTTTGAAGAGCCTCTGTGTGCTGCTGCCATGCGCTTTGATCTTTCTATTTTATGCCCCGGGGCCAGCGCTGATAATATCTGCTCTGCCTGCACAGTTTGGGGAAGGGCAGCAGCACCCCTTCCTGCCCGACAGCCACTCCGCCGGCACCCCGACAGGGCTCGGGCACCCCCAGAGAGAAAACCCCCACGGCACGCTTGCTGCTCCAGTTCTATTTTGTATTATAAATATATAAAATATATTCTATTAAAAATATATCAAATATAAAAAATATATTTTTATATAATTTTATAGAATATATTACTTATTTTTATCCTGTTTAAATAAGAATATATAACAATAATAATGCAGCCCATCAGTTTATGTCTCTTCTAACACAGGGGTGGGAAACACCAAGCTGAAGCGTGTCGGTCACCACGAACCACCCAAGGTGACAAATGGATTGGGGTTGGTTTTCCCTTGCAAAAAACCTGCCAAGCCCAGAGGAGAGGAGCCAGGCAATTCCCCCCTCCCCCACAACCACACAGCTTGCACAGGGAGCAGCTCCTTGAAAAAATAAAATAAAACAAAATACAATATCCTAAAAACCCTGCAAAGCCTTTTACTCTCCCCTCTGCCATGGCACTAGCCCTCACTTTCTACAAAACGAACGTGCTGGGTGTGGATTTCCAGTGACAGCTCCGAGATAAAAGCAGATCCTCTTTCCTGAGCTTCTTAGGCCAAATTACTAAACGTTTTCCCCGGTCTTTGAATTGTTAAATGGGAAAGCAAGGTATTTGGGGTATTAATAAGCAAGTGTTTCAAGGACAGAACCCTCTATGTAACTCACAGAGCAGTAAAAACCCTAGAGGAAAATTAAGCTTATTTTAGCAACTCAATTCTTGACACTTTGTGTGTCCAGAAAAAAGGCCGGGGTAGAAAGCTAAGGAGTGAGCGGCAGCGAAATAAACCCTGGGATCCTGCCAACAGCCAAGTGTCAGACCCTTAAACCAGTAAAGATGAAGGGATCGGATCATTAAATGCAGTTAAGATGAATTCAACCTGAAATCTGGAGATCCGACACCCAGCACCACCATCATCTATCCAACGGATAGAGCCAGGCTCCTTAATGTCACCCCTCGATAGCCGGAGGGTAAACTCTTCCCGTTGTCCCGTCGGTGGCACCCGTTGCTAAAAAGGAAGTTTCTTCTCCTCAGTTTCACATCATGGCAAGAGCAATATCTCTCAGACCCAGATCTTCCCCAAAAACACGTATGAATATTGTCAAGAAATTATTACCAAGAGGCAAAGCATTATCCCAGGAAACCAGAGAGCATCATCAGTGAGTTCAGTTCCACCGCACACCGCGAGCGCCCCACGGCCCGGCCGGCATCGGTGTCTTCTACGGAAAGATTTAAGAATTTAATTCCAAAATGATGCATTTAAGATGCCGTATCAAGCAGTGCCATTCATCGTTACGGAGCACTCTGTCCCAAACAGGGGAGGTTTCCTGCCGGACAGCACTGGAAACACAGGGGGGGTTTCCTTACAAACACGACATCTCCCACCTTGGTTCCGGCAAGTGCCAGCACCGCCATCCTCCCATCCCTGCCAAACCCAGGGCTCGGCACAGCTGAGCTATGCCTGAGATGTCACAGGTTCCAGCAAATTGGGGGAGAAAAAAAAAAAAAAAAAAGGATTTCTGGCAGCAATTTCCAGAACATGGGATGTTCAGAAGAGTTTATCATCCTCCCCATCGCCTGCTCCAGGAGAATCGTTCCCACCCCGGACGGCAGCAGCGTGTACTCCACCACCTCTATTTTAACTTCTTTTCCCTAGATCATTAAGGAACTCATCCATGTAACTCTGAGGCGTGTGAGAATACTCCCCACTCCTCGCATCCAGTGGTGAATCCACAGTTCACACGGATTTCCTCCGGTTTTATCACAAGAGCAGTAAGAGCCGGCAGAAATCTGCCAGAGGCTGCTGCGCCTCCATATTGTTAACCTGGAACAAGGGATTGACAGAACAGTCCCAATCTTTGAGGCTGTGCTGTGTGCACAGGGTGAGAAATCCTTCAAAACTACCATGTCTTTGTTAATTCCTAAATTAGGAATGCATCTGACTAAAGCAGCCAGGGAACCTCCAGTAGGGACCTCTATATTTGTCCTGCCTTTGCGGGAAAGGATATTTTTAATCTGTATTTCTCGCAACCTGTCCCAATCCAGGAATTTCCCCCGAGAACTAGAGAGCATTTGAAGAATTCCCGAAGGAAACCCCTGCTCCAGGCTGAGCCCCGTGGCTCCAGCCCCATCCCAGGTTTTATCCCGCTCCGCTCCTCCCAGCACTTCAAAGGAAAAGTATTTTTGTACAGCCCAGCAAGGAGTGTAAACTGCCCAGCTGCTTCCAGAGGGAGAGGGTTTAACCCTTCCCTACCCATTAAGGCTCTGCCCTCGGCGGGGGGATGTGTCTGTAAAGGAAAACAAAAATAAAATATAATAAGAAATTCACTAGGAGCCTGAAAATTAAAGTTGTTGTGTTAATGACTTACTGAAAAGCAAAAGACCAATAGTCATCTTCCCGTTTCCTCTCCCTGTATTTTTGGAGGGGGTGGAGAAACTAGAACTTCTAAAAACAAATTTATGGGAGTCGCAGAGATCTTTTCCATAACCCACCAGAATTTTGCCTGAAGGGCAGGAGACACCGTGGGTCTCAATAACGCTGAGTCAGCTATAAAGACCTAAATACCTTCTCAAGCTGGACCCTCAAAGGATCCCACAAATCCAGCGTTTTGCTGCAAACTTCAGTAAATTATCTGCCCCCCTCGGCCTCCCACGGGTTCTCCCTGGAGCGAGAAGCTGGAGGACAGGCTTCCCCACAAAGAAACCTCAAATAACTCCTTGCAGGAAACACTCAAATGGCCCGGATGCCTTTACACTGGGAGACAACTGGAAAGGTAGAGGAAGACGCTCAGTGATGCTCTTCTGACTGGAAAAGGGGCTCGGTAAAACGCCTTTTATTCCAGGGCTCCTCCTGAAGTCACTTCTGCAGGATTTCCCCCCAGCCTGGGGCACTCGGGGGAGACCCCTGCCCACCACTTCTTGCCTTCCCTCGGCTCTCAATTTTGTTTCAGGCTGAAACAGCTTGCAGCCAAGGGAACACCAACAATTCCAGACACTTCCAAGGGAACCAACCTTCCACCCGCACACCGAGACCCTGCGAGCTGCTGATGGGCACAGGGACCTCAGCCAATCCACTTCATTTTGCCCAAACATCAGCGTGTTGACACCCGTATTTCAGTTACAGAATTCACAAAGCCCATTAGGATTTACTGGATCCGAGCTCCTTTGTGCGTGGTTATTACCCTGCAGAGGTTGCCCACTACTTACACGCAGAACTTGCTGACGGTGAGGCTGTCCGTGCCATCTTTCCAGTTATGCTTTTATTCTTTGATTTTTGTTGTCCTTGTTTGACTTATTTTTTATTTGTCTAATGCTACACTCAAAACTAAAGCAGCATCTTCTCTACTAAGGCACATCCTTACTCAAAACACTCGAAACCTGGGGAGACGTGCTGCCAAAGCCTTCCTCCAGACCACGCCGCAGCGTGGGATCTCTCTGCATTTTCAGTTTGGACGTTTTACTCCTGAAATCAGTTTTTTCTCTCCTACGCCCAGCTGGTAACTTCAAGCAACCCCATCTCTGTTAACAGCACGTGGAATCAGAGCTCAGGTACATTTAACCCCTCCGTGCTTTGCCCATCATTGGTTTGGAGGGGCTGCAGGTACATAATTCCCTTCCTCCGAAGGATGGATACCCCCACATGCTGCAGCACCGGTCCGGGTGGAGCATGGCTGTGGTGGGACCATGGCTGGGGAAGGGATGGAGAAGCGGTTGAAGATGATGAAGAGCACAGCCTTCACTTCTTACCACCCTCCAGACTTAATGCTGTTTATTCAGAATGCATTGTGAATAGTTTCAATAAGAAGAATTGAGAATTTGCCATGGTAAATGGCTGTGTGCCAGCTCGCTTCCCACGCTGCCTTCTGTCAGGTGGCATTACAATTTCTCCCTTCCTCCTCCTCCTCAGCAGCCTCACTCACCCACGGGGAATGGGAACACGCTCCCAAAGCGGGACAGAAGGACAGTGAGGGAAGACGGGGTGCACGTGTGGAAAGCACAAGCCGTGAAACACCGAAGGGGGGTGTGTGTTATAAATGCACACACTTTGGGGGTGCTAAGGAATGAAGCATCACCAAGCGCTTTTGCCCCGGAATGGGGTTTTGGTTTGTTCTTTTTCCTTCTAGTTGTCCATAGATGTAGCACAGCCTACTCAGATGCTAAAGACTTCACGACAGGAGAGTTGCTAGATCCCTACCAAAATGGAAAAAAAGGGGAAAAAAAAAATCCACATGGTTTCAAAGTTAAGAACAGTCAGAACTGAAGATAACCTGTAAAATTCTCACCTTCTGTGAACATTCAATATGATAAAGTCACTAATTTCATTATATTCTTCTACAAGACCTCTCTCGGTACACAAGATGGACAGACAAAAGAAATAAGGGTTACAACTTTTCAGAGGTTTCTGCCTATAAGAACTCCTTATTTGACTGCCAGTTGGAAAGCTACACGTCAAACAATTCCCTGAAAGCCTGAAATTGGCTAAGGAGCATCCCCAACACCTCTGAATCCCACAGTTGCCTAAACAAGCTCCTTCATCCACCTTCTCTATGAAAAGTGGGTGAGCAACTCACACCGGAACACACAGAGATAAC
>JAOXNH010000005.1:32186651-32197780 GCA_028566575.1 Bartramia longicauda | reverse complement strand
CTTATGTCCGTGGTGACCACGAGTAAATGACACAGCTCTGGGTTCCTCTTCCGGAGGGAGAGTCCAGGAAGTTTGTTCTGTTAAATCTTTCTTTGCTGGCTAAAAGCAGGAGCCTCTGATTACAGATACATGTCAGTTCAAGAGTTTCTAAAGACAGATTTTAGGAAACCAAGCATGTGGAATAACAGTTGAGGAGTTCTGACTTGTGAATATTGTAAGAAAGGCAGGGGAATGTTAGCGTTACAGAAAGGAATTTTACTATGAATTATTGGATTACACTAAGGCAGGAAGATTTAAACCCAAGTGTCAGAATGAGTCTCTTGACAGCAAAATTTGTAAGGTTATGTGGGACCTCTGTGCTCTGAGATGTCCCTAAAAATGGTAGGATGTACCCATCCACCCTGTCCCCCTTCATTCAGAAGGACCTCAGAGCTCTTTTGTAGCAGTTTGTGGAAAGGTTGTGTTTCTCTTCCAGTGAAACGCAGCCTCTCCTGAGGGAGGGTGTGACGGCAAAGCTGCTCAGCAGCCTTTGAGATGTGTGGGGAGTAGGAGATGGTGTTGTGGCCAAGGAAGATTCTGCTAGTCATAAGTACTTTTAATATAACACAGCTAAGATGAAATCCTTTGTTATCTCCCAGAATTGGTTTGCAGGACTGAGGTGCAAGTTATTTATAGTGCTGCCCTGCAGGGCTACACGTAACGCTACACATTCATCCTTCTTTTCTACCGCAGCACATACACAGGTTCTTAAATGAAACCTGGACTAGTCGTTATCACAAGGAACTAAATCCGGATTTGCTGACTTTCCTTTGGTCTGTCATTGCTTCTGTATTTTCCCTCGGAGGCCTGTTTGGAGCCCTCATTGGAGGCAGCATGGCCATCCGGCTGGGCAGGTGAGTTCCAGCAGCAAGCACACAGCACTATGCTTGCCTTCCCTATATTTTTCCTTTCCTGTATTTTCCTCACTGAAATAGAAAGCAAACAAATGGAAAAAAGAGTGGGAGAAAATGTAACTTAGGTGACTATAAATCTTTTCCACTTCAAAGCAGAGTTTTCTAGTAGAATTTTACAGTTTGTTCTGTTGTGACTTTAAAAGATGAGCCCTGAATTACAGCCTCCCAGTCTAGTCTTGCCAGTACACCTGCTGAAATGTGGATGGAGTGTGCGCGTGTTGGGTGGTGGGAAACACAGGTACCCCCTGCCCGTTGGCAGCCTTCGTGGCAGTAATCTGTAACATGCTGTGTAATCTGTACCATTTCCTGCACATTCTGTACAGATACAGCATAAATGAACAACCCACACTCCTGCCTTGTCGGGCATTTCTGTACATTTATGCATTATCCTTAAGTTTGGACTTTATTAAATATGAGGAAATAGTTGTATCAGATACCTGGATTTCCAGTGAATAGCTTTTAATATAGCCCATTATTAATACAGCCCATAGCTTTTAATATAAAGCTCGGTTTTTTCCATATTACCAGAAAGGAAAACTTTTTAAAAAATGTGTTATTGCAGATTTTCTTAATGGTTTATTTGTTTGGTTTTTTTCTCCTCTTTAGGAAAGGAGCTCTTTTGATGAATAATGTCATAGCAATACTGGCCTCCGTTTTAATGGGGATCAGTTTTCCTACAGGCTTGTTTGAGCTACTGATTGCTGGAAGGTTTTTGATTGGCATAAATTCAGGTGAATTATTTCCTATTCCTACTTTCATTAAACTATGGCGAATGATAAATGATTGTTACTGCTGATTCTTTAGCTATTATTTATTTCCATACTACTTTGTAGATATGATGACAAAAGTGTTCATAGTCTAGCTTGGAATATGAAGGCAGCTAAATTAATAGAGAAATTAACTAGTTTTCATTGATTTCCTACATGTTTTGGTTCAGTAACTCCTTTGAAAGCAAAATGTATTAATAGGAAAATGTTTTTCCCTTCACTTGCAGGTGTTGGGCTCTGTGTGCAGCCTCTGTATATTGGGGAGGTTGCCCCAAAACATCTGAGAGGTGGCATGGCCATGGGGAGTTCCATCTTTCTGACTGGGGGGATTCTGACGGGACAAATAATTGGTTTGAGGTTAGAAATGCATATTTTTTTTTTGCCTGCCTTGCCTTATTTGCTTGTAAAAAATTCCAGTTCCCTGCAGCTCCCTGCAAAATACTCCTTGTGGCCGTTGTAGCGCCAGTGAATCAACTTCACACAGAAGGTCTCCCTGTAAGAAGAAAACGCTGCTTTTGTCACGTTACTCCTACAGCTGCAAACCATCTGTGCTGTCTCCCAGGGAATTGCTCTCAGTTTAGGTGGGTCAGCCCAGAACAGCATCAGTAAAACAGGTACATTTATCCCGAGTTCATATTTTCTGTTTCAGATGGAAATGCTGCTGCTGACCTTAAGGAGAAGTCCTTGTGCTGTTATCTTCCTGCATTGCTAGAAAACAGGGCTTTGGCAAACCTCAAAATAATGGTTAGGGCTGACACAGCAGTAAAGTAGGGTTGCTCACCTCTTCCTGAGTGAAACCTGATTTCAGAGTGTCTGGAAAACAGTTTCCCAGCCTCTTTCTGCTGAGGTTCACAAGAGGTAGGAAACTGGTTACAAGGGAACTTTCCTCAAAGGACAAACATCTTGCTCCCAAATGTCTTCTGAATAGTCACCAATAGCTAACTGCTTGTTATTTTTCCCTTCTTTTTCCACACCTCTCCCAGGGAATTATTAGGTGGAGAAGCACATTGGCCTCTGTTGTTGTCCAGCAGCTGTTTCCCAGCATTTGCCCAACTTTTATTCCTGCCTTGGTTTCCTGAAAGTCCCAGATACCTTCTTATAGACAGAGGTGATGAGCTGAGCTGTGCCAAAGGTAACCGACAGCATTTATACTCTCTCTGTGCCTTCAGAAAGGTACAAAGAGCATTGGCTTCCAGATTCTCCTTTGCTCTTTATCAGTAACTACACACGTAGAAAGAAACAGAAAGCACAGGAATGACAAGCGACCTACCGAGCCAATTCTGTCTCATTTGGAAGCCATGGACAAGATGCCCATAATGTCCCTTTCGGATTATGATCTAGTTTGGGCTTCATTAAATGGAATTTTTAAAAATGTAAGCAAACCTTGCAATCTCCAGATCATACTCGAGTCTTTCCCACCCTTGTTTTTTTTTCTTTTTTAATAACATAATCATGGATTGTTTTTTTTTCCCCAAGAATTGTGCTTGCTCCTGAACTGGTACTGAAGGGTGGTGAGAGCTTCAGGCTGGTTAAGCTGTTAGTGATACCAGTTGTGTTGGAAAGTTTGTTCTCAGCATCATCAGAAGTTCTGCTGTTGCCCTTAAGTAGGCAAATTTAATCTTGAACATTTTAGAGGAACTGCCGTTACATACTTTTAGGTAAAGATTTTAGTCTTGCATCTAAATGACTTCTGATAATAATTGCCTTAGAAGAATTTCTTATAATCTTTACTCCAGTTCACTAAATGTTTTCCACTGGCAAAGACAGGGACATAACAAAAGACTTTATATCTGCATAGGAGTTAAGACTTCAAACTTGGTCAAATGTCCTTCAGTGGAAAGACTTTTTGGAGATCTGTAGTTCGGATATAAACCACTTCAAAATATTTTGCTTGGGGATTATTTCAAAGTCAGGTATTCCTCTAAAAAAAAAAAGCAAGTAATGCCCCTGAAATCTCCAAACCCACCACAGCAAAAAATGTTGGAAAATCAGCAAGCAAAAAGCAAGTCACAAAGCAAATGACCTTTTTCCCAGCTTCCTAAAGCAGAAAGTTTTCACACCCTAGCTAAAGGCAGCTCATGGTGGACAGAGATGGTTTTCCAGACATTGTGGGGAATAGGTAAACAGAGGAGAATTTATTTTCTTCTTTTTCTAGCTTTGAAGCGGTTTCATGGATCTTCAGCTTATCGCAGGGAGATGGAAGACATACAGCGGGAGCGTTTGGCTCTGGATGGGGAGAAACCCAAGAAGCCCTGGCAATTATTCACGGATCGGGGCGTGAGGTGGCAGCTCATCACGGTGATTGTGATGACCATGGGCCAGCAGCTCAGTGGGATCAACGCTGTAAGATTTCCTACACGCAAACAGCTTAAGTAGTTATTTAATTTCCATTTGTTTTTCCACCTTTTATTAACATGAAGGATTCGTGTAGGGAAACTCAGAGAAATGGGATAAGGGGGGAAGAATATCTGTGTATTATTTTTGTGTTTCTCTTTTTTTCATTTATGTGTTTCTGCTGTGTAAATTTCTTTAAAGGATAGCTTGATGTTTATGTTTACATCTTCTGAAAAAGTAAATAAACGTGGATCAGCTTATCCCACTGTGTCTGGTTTGAGAACGTGAAGTATTATATCCAGTGAGTTGAATAATCACATTTGCTATTACAATAGCAGTGTATTTATCTAGACATGAATTTAACAGATTCTCTTTGCTGTTTATATCAAATTAATAGCTCGCAATATAAAATAAATTGAGCTGTATGTTTAATATCAACTTCACTTTGTTTCCAGCTGGCAATTTAACTATGGGGAACACCTATTTTTTTTTTCTGTTTTAGATTTATTTCTATGCAACTTACATTTTTAAACAAGCTGGGATCTCGGCAGGAAAAATCCCCTATGTGACACTGGGCACTGGAGCTTGTGAATGCCTCACAGCCCTCACCTGTGTAAGGAACAGTTCATTCTGCCTCCTGGCATAGAGGGAAATGATTCTTCTTGAAGGGGAATATTGGTAAATATGGGACCAATATAGTAACAGAAAATTATGTCTTGTCTGCAGGGTTTGCTGATAGACTACGTGGGAAGAAGATACCTCATCATTGGGGGTTATCTCCTTATGAGCCTTTGGAGCACTGTTTTAACCTTCTCTCTGACTTACCAGGTGTAAAGAAGGACTCGTTTATGTTACATGATATGACTACAGTGAGGGAAAATCTGGGACGCTCAGGAGAAGGTGGAAGAGAAAAGCTGCGTAGGTTTGAACAGCAGCGTAAAAATGACAGCAACTGAAAGATTTGATCAGTTCTGCGGCCGTGTTTCCCTGAAATAAGAGAATGCTCTCAGCCAAGATTTGATCATGTATTTTCCTTATATCTGCAGCTCTGTTTAATGCTGACAAAACTAAGTGATGACAAAACAGCATTTATTCCAGCTTTTCCCATAATCTTACGCTGAAACACTATATAATGATGATAGTGAGCATCAGGCTCCACTTCAGTTGCTACTAGATCTCGGCAGAAGTACTAAGCTCCATTGAGCAACAATTATTAAATGAGGAATATTTAATTTCTCTGAAGCTGTACTGTTAAGTAAATCACCTCTGAGCAGCCGTGAGTGGCCGTTGGTCTGTTGCAGTGAAATAGTGAGAGGAAATGTAACCGTTATGGCAAACTTTAGATGATGAAAATGTGAACTTAACCTGGTCCCCTTCTGTGGCAGGAGCTGTACCCGTGGGTGCCGTACGTCAGCATGGCTTCCATATTCGCCTTCATCTTGAGCTTCGGGCTGGGACCAGGTACTGCAGAGATGGATGTCGGGATGTGGGGGTCCCGGGGGGAGCATCAGCAGCTCTGCTGTGTCAGGCAGGGATCAGGCTGCCCACGCTCTGCCTGAGCAACAGAAATGAGCCCATCTCATCAGAACTGTTCCATTTCCCATAGCGTGAGTCCCAGCAACTCACATTTTCTGGCACTGGAAATAACCACAAATGGCCCTTTAGCCTAATAACCTCTTCTCTTTCTGCAACTCCTCCCCCAGGTGGCATAACAAATACCCTGACAGCGGAATTGTTCATACAGTCTTCACGTCCTGCCGCTTACATGATAGCAGGGACTATCAGCTGGATCAGTTTCTTCACGATTGGAATGCTCTTTCCTTTCATAGTGGTAAGTTTGGAAAACACCCTTTCCTAATTGCCACGCCTCCCAGCTAACCTGCTCTCGGGTTCCACCAAATTGCTTTTTCCTATACAGTAACACTTCAGAAGGATGCACACTACCCCTCTGCCAAGTATAACTAGGTTCTGTCCCTCTTAAAAGACTTTTTAGATATTTAGAAAAAATAATCAAACATGATAAATGAAAATTAAAAGGAATGCACGGAAGTGATTTTCATGTTCAGATTAAAAAAAAAAAAAGAAGGTACCAAAACTAGAAAAATGTAATCAGCTATTGATACACACATTTCTTAATAGTCCCTTGTGCTTTTATGTCAAAGTAAAGCTGAAAAGTAAAGCCTGGGGCTGGTGGCTGGTGTCTTCTGTGAGAGCTACTAAATAGACAGCTCTGTGATCAGGAAGATAATTAGCAAAAAAAATAAAGGTTTTAATTTCTAGCTCTATTGTCAGTTTTAGCACTTACTGAGAGCAAAACGTGCAGGAAGAGCTCGCAGCGGGTGTCTTCATTTGACAGGGTGTCTTAATTTGAACTCTGCTTCACAATAAGATAGTTGTTTTTTTTAAATGTATAGCATTGAAAAATATTAACAAACATTCAGAAGAAGATAAATCTATAATCTTAAAATATGAGACATCTAAGCACCAAATGCTGCCTTGTCGTCGTGTCCTTACATTATGAATTGTTTAGTGTGTGTTTAAATGGTGTTATCTTTTCCTTTTTTAATAAAATACTAGAGCACTGGGTAGTCTTTTACCTAAACAAAGTTACATGTAAAGTACGGATAGGCTGAACATCTTTTTATTGCTGACAGCAACAGCAGGTGTGAATGGGAACGAAAAGCTTTTTATTTTCCCAAACCCACTGTTACACTGGAAATACGTTGCAACCCCAGAACGTTTCCTTTCAGACCGGACTGAAGCAGTATTGCTTCCTGGTGTTCTTACTGGAGTGCTCCTTAGTGGCTGCTTTCATCTTCCTCGTCATTCCCGAGACAAAAAACAAATCGTTTCTGGAAATCAAAAAGGAATTTCACAAGCTTAATTTTGGAAGAAATAGTAAAAAAAAGGAAGCCGAGCTTTATGAAAGAAGACAACTCCATGATGAATTTGAAAAAAATTCTGTGTGATTTCACAGCTGTAACAAAACTTTAATGAGAATTACGAACAGCGCCTTCTAATTAGCAGTATAATACCATCAACAAGTAGCTTATTAAATTCTCCAATGTATTTAGAGGAAGTTTAATTAAAGGCAAGTGAATCTTTTTGAAATGCTGTCAAAACACCTATTGTTGAACTGTCACTAACACCACATTATATGTTACGTAGAAGCCTGGATGTTTAGATCCAAGTTGGTGTTGGAGGAACACAGAAACGCCAGGAGAGGGTGTTGGGTGAACTCCTCCTCCTGCAGATTTAGTCAGATAATTCAATAGCTCTTCTTTTATTTCTAAGAGACAGTACAGCACCTTCCTGAATTACTGTTATCTGTAACACAGTTTGTTAGAAAGACTCGTTTCCTGAAAAAGTATTAATAAAACAGTTTCTGGGCTTTGAGTTTGGCTTTATTTGTTTGCCCTGACCTGGCAGCTCAACGTTTTAAACTGTGCAACAGGGTAAAACCTCCTGTAGTTTTAAAAGGTCAGTTCCTGGCAGACTGAGTTCAACATCCCAACAAGCAGCAAAGAGCACAGATGATTGGAATTAAATACATTTTATTTATCTTTAAAGATTTTTCAAGCTGACCTGACAGAACGCGCACAGGGAGACCACAGAGAGCTTGAATGAGCTTTTTGCTTGTCTCCCATTTTGTCCAGGGCAATTTCTCGACTTCAAATAAGTTATTCATATTTTAGTAGTCCAAAAGTAAGAAATCTTAATTACATATGGTGTTTCTGTGCCTCTCCGATACTCCTTTCGATGCCTGTAGCTGCGGGACAGTCCTGCCTTCCCTATCACAGCTTTCCCTGGTTGTAAGCAATTCCCGGTTCCAGCTGTTACTCAGTAAGTGCTCCAGTAACCACTGGATTTCTTTTACGTTTATCTTCCTTCTCTCAGAATTAAAGCTTCTAATGGAAAGGTAGGAAGCAAACACCATTCTTCTGATTTTGGTAACTAAATCAGTTGTTTAATTGAAAACAGCATTAACTCTTAACGGGAAAGGAGGCAGCATCAGGAAGGGATCTTCTTGCTCTTTAGTTTATCTTCTAAGTTTGCAAAATATTTCATTTTGGCTAGAAGCTTCTTTGCTTCTTGCAGATCATCTGAAATGAAATAAAATGTTACTAGTTTACAGAGGGAGGGCTGAATTTTCATTTTCAAAATGACCCTCAGCACCCTTTCAGTGCCAGGGTCTGGAGCTGTAAGGAGCCCTACACCACTAAAACCACGTTGCCCATTACTTTCATCTCGGATGCTTTTGGAACACCTCAACTGAGGTCTTCCACAAAACATGTGAAGACGTACAAGTTAGAAAAGAAATGTGCCACAAATACCCTTTAAGGACTTTTCTGTAGGGAAATTGGGGGAAAAATGGGGAATTTCAAGTGTGAAACCTCAGAATAGGTGGTGTGTTTGATTAAGAAAAGCGTCCGTCCTTCCCAGTGTTCTGGGAAACAAAGAAAAAGTCTGCATTCCCACTCGAAGTGCTCGTTTTGATGCAAACTGGATTAACTGGGACTTTTGTATTGCGGTTTTCATGGTGGTTTTTTTTTTTTAATTTAATGTGAGGTCCTGAATTATTTCCTGAATCAGCAGGAAGGCCAGCTTAGAAGTATTTAGTGTAAATCCCAAACAAAGAGCACTTGTTGATGCAGCGTTTCTGTTCTGTAGTTCAGGAAATATTCGCCCATAGGAGAAGGTTGTATTTTCAAGCATTTATAACTGGTATCTATGGCAGCTGAGTGCTTAACAGGAATAGCTACCTCTTTCAAACGCTGCAGTCACCTCTTTGGTCAGTTCTTCTTGTTTAACTGTAAGACAAATTATTCCATTCACATTTTGTTACACACTTAGTATATTTAATACCACTGCATTCTCATTGGCTGTGGTGGGAAACTTAATTACTACTCTCATCCTCTTTTAGGAGCTGAGAGAGCTTTCCCTAATTTCGCTTTTTTTTTTATATATTACAATTCCAAACAGATATATCTCTTTATTAAACAGGTTCACAGACAGCAATTCCAATGCCAAGCAATGGTCACTAACTTCCCACAGATCTAATTTACTTTTGGTGGATCAGTTTACCCTGCTACGGTTCATTTTCTTCTTCTTAGTTTTGATTCTAGTTATTCTCATTGCTTTTGATGCACTACTGTTATTGTGAAGAGTTAAACAGACCAACAAACTCAACGTTTTGGGTGTCACCAACAATACAAACAAGAAAGTTGCTTCTATAAGGATAATAACCATTTAATGTAATGGTTGCTAAGGTGAAGAAGGTGAAAGAAAAGCAGTATCTGTATAAATTAAGAAATTATTTGACGTGAGGGTTGGAAATCAATGATCTTTAAGGTCCCTTCCAACTCTAACCATTCTCTCACTCTACGATTCTAAGTATTTTATTAAACTTAGAGTGATTCTTTCTTTTAGAGCAGTCTCCTGCTAAAGGCTGAATAAGAAGTTCCTTTCTATAGCCAATATTTATCCAGTTTTGCCATCAGAATAGGTACTGTCAGAGATTTTCTCAAGCCAGTTTTGGTGTTTAGGTGGCATAAACTGGTAAAGACAAGATTGTTTTTTGAGGGGAAGCTCTTGCAGTGAGTCCATTCAAGACTGATGCAAGGCAGAGACACCGAAAGAAACGCACTGCAAAAGCCTTCAGAGGGAGACCCGTGTTACACAGGACACAGCACAGGAATTCTCTACAAACCCCTCACATCGTAACCTACCTTTAATTAACTTTTCAATTTCTTCAAGGCTATCCCCATTTTTAGGCTCTGCTAATTTCTCATTAATTTCCATGATTTCCATGAGAAAGGCCGAGTCTGCGTCAGAGTCTGTCTCTTGCGCCGGCTCCACGCCCTTCAGCTCCAGCTGGCGAAGGGAAGGGGAAGTTGGAAATACTTCACTGTGAATTATTTTCTTGAATATTAAGTCTTTTAATAGGGCTCACTCAGATTAAAAATCAGCAGTTAATCAAAGCAAAGCAAGGGGAGGAAGGCTGCCAAGGGCCAGAGTGACATTTCAAAGGAACAGCCGAGGCCAAACACAAGGTGTGACGCAGGAAACAAATCAGTGTAACGTGAGCAGCAAATGAGGTAATTACCAGTAATAATTGGTAAAACGTTAAAGAGAATAGCGGAAAAGCCGGTTAGTTTTCAGACAAGCTTGTTTCCTGTCTCCCTCCAATCCCTGGAAAACCTCCTCCTCAGAGGAACAGAAGTGAGCGTGTTAACGATGGAGCTAAGGGACTGATTCATTACTTTGAGGGCACATTGATAAAATCCCTAAGGGACACCTTACTAGGTAGAGGCCGCGGCTCAGGGGGTCCAGGAGGGTTCGGTAGGCCTTGTTGATGAGGGAGGAGTGTTCCTCAGAGTAGCACTGTTCTTCCTGCCGAGGGGAGGGCAAATAACTGTAACAGGTTAACAACGAGTGGCAAAAACACCTTACGCTTTGTTGCCTGCGGAGAAATAGCGTTCCCACAACAATAGAGGTGTGTAAAGCCCAAAGTTGACTCTTTAAGATATAAGGAGAGCGGGGAGAGGGGCCACCGGGAGCGGTGGAGCCCACGCAGGGAGGATCTCAAGACCTGCGGCAGCCCCTTGTCGTCACCCCCGCCAGACCTGAGAGCGCCCAAGACGCAGCAACCGGAGACCCCCCGCGATCCCGGGGCAGGAGGGCGGCGGGAGCCTCCCCGGGGACGGCACAGCCCGGGACGAAAGGCGGCCTCTCCCCTCCACCCGGCCCGGGACCCCGCGCTCACCGGCGGCCTCTGCCCGAAGCGATCGGGGTGAACGGCGCGCTGCAGGCTCCGGAACCGCCGCTGCAGCCGCTGCGCGTCGATGCGGAAGGAGCGGTCACTGCGGGCGACAGAAGGCGGCGTGAGGCCCGCGGGGGACCGGGCCCGCCGCCGCCCCACCGCCACTCACCAGTCCATCAGGCGGAAGAGGTCAGGCCGCGCCGGCGGCGGCTGCAGGGCCTGGCAGCCGGGGCAGAAGCGAGGCGGCCCCTCCGCGCCGGGAAGGGGGCTGCCGCAGCTCCAGCACCGTGGGTCCGGCGGAGAGCCCGGCCC
>JAOXNH010000005.1:32144361-32162281 GCA_028566575.1 Bartramia longicauda | reverse complement strand
ACCAGAAATTTCTTTTAATGTTAAACAAAGTCAGCATTCGGTAGAATCCAGGAACATTTGGTTGTAAAACTTCTGGAGAGGTAAGGTGGAGGTTCTTATTAGTAATGGAGCAATAAGGCCTTTCAAAGTAGCGTCTGAGGAGTGTTTGTGTATTGTATATTTTGGATAAACATTTGAAGAAGTGTGTATCCGAGCATTCTTAGTAAGACCTGACTTTGCAAGGAAATGTTTTGTGAAGAGTGAATGGTGTTTGTTGCCTCTTCCCTCTGGGGTTGCATCCCACCACCTGCCCTCAGTTGCTCCAGTAACCGACTCTCTTGGGGCCAGCCCTTTACACACTAATTGATTTTAACAGTGTCTGCTCCAGATCCCATTCCTCCCGGCAGCCCCTCACACAGTCCTACCAGCCGCTTTAGCTAAAGGCACAGTTTAAGCGCGGATTCATCACCCAGGTTCCTCTCGGAAACGATGGTGGGTAGCAACCCTAATCCTCTCCATCAGCTGGACTCCGAACTACTGAAGGGAAGTTTCCTTTTATTTCAAAGCGGATCACTCCAAGTCTTGTATTCTGTTTATTAGCTTCTAGAAAAGCCTTATTGTACACTTCTTTTAGACTTGGTTAATTACTTTACCCATACTCTAAGCCCAAACCCAAGCTCTGCTCGTTATCAGCCCCACGTGTTGAGATTGTGTTGTAAGAACTTTAAATCAACCTCGCCTGCTTTCCCTTTTTTCATTGGTCAGTGCCTGTGTCTTGTCTGGATATTTAATAGTCCGTTAACTGAAAAACATGAGTTTTAGCCTAGTGCCCAGCTGCCGGTGGTGTCTCTTCTCCAGAACAGTCTGTGTGTACAGTGCTGGTCACTTTTGTCTCAGCCTCCAGCCATGTGCAAGCTGTCACAGCCTGTGCACTGCCGGGCCTGTCTTCCTTCAGTAATTCTCTTGGGCTCTCACCAGGAGAGCCAAAGCATCCTGCAGGTGTTCTAATTTGATCTATCTCCCTGAAGGAAAAGCCTGACTTTTCTCCTCCCTTCCCCCCAGTCAGAATTTGGTATCTTAACTCTGGAATCGTTGGAGTCAAGAAACTGCATTTTTACACAAGCTTTCTCACTCTGTTTCTCTCTTTGGTGAGACCAGAAGCTGTTTTAGAAAGATGTTATTGAAAGTGTTTTCTAAAGTTCTGCCTGCTCCTAGTCACAAAGGAGGACCACAGGCCAGGGGAGACCCTGCCCTCTTGTTGAGCCTATTTTTTGATGTTGCCATCTCAAATTGGAGCACTTTAATTTGTGTTTAATTTTTGCATTTTACTTTCACACTTCACTTTTGTACTTTCTTTTTCTTTTCACTTCTATACTGCTGTTTAATCTTTCTTAAAAAGCTTTAATGTGTTCTCCTACTTTTCATTAAGCCTGTCTGCAATGTACCTTTTGTTTCAGTCCACATTAGAGAGAAACTCCTGCTTTGGCAGGGAGATATTTATAAGCTTGTGAGTTTTTATTTGGTTTTGCTTTTCTCTCTTTTTTTTTTTTTGTCAGTAACTTCTGTCTTGTATTACCGAATGTCTTGAAAGATTTTTGCATAGATTTCTATGAAGGACTGTGTTTAAAAGAAAAAAATTGCATTATTGTCATTAAACTCCAGCTTTCCAGGTCAGTTGTCTGGATGCAGGGAGTATAAAAGCAGGGGTGGTTTTGCTTAGTTTTGTATCCTGTTTCTCAGAAGTCTGGTAGTGATTTACTCTAGAGCTCACTTAGATGAAAAGTTATGAAAAGACTTCAGGAAAGAAGACTTTCAAACTGCCAGTCACAGAGAGAAGTGCAACAAGACCTTTGAAATGAATCATTGCAATTGATTTGTGGATCAAAATAGAAAGTAAGATGAAATAGAAGATTTCTAGGTGAAAGATTAGCTGTGTTAAGTCAAGCCATTATTATCAGTCTGTTAAATACAGAAATAAAGAGTATGTATTGATTGACTAAGGTGGAGTAGTTTAAAAAAAAAAAACAAGAATAATTTTTAATAATGAAGAAATGAGATTTTTTTCAGTAGACTATATTACTGAGTTAAAAGCATGAAACAATTCAGTTTTGATTCTCATTCTGCTATTAAATGTCTGCCTGACCTTGAGCAGATTTATTTCTTCGTTTATTCTTTTTTTTACAAAAAGGTGAGGAGCCACTTTTACAGGATGTTTTGAGCCTTTTTGGTGGAAAAATTAGTGGAAGATGTAAATGGTGGTGGTGTGATGACATAGCATCTGTTCTTGCTTTATTGGATCAGTATGTAAAGGGCATCTTGCCCCGTGATACAAAATGTTTATATACTTAGAAAGTTACTGTCAGTTGGAAAGAGAAGAGTCAAAGCAGATTTTGCAGGATTTCTGTGCTGTATAAAGCTCCTCTTTGGTCCCTGTTTGTACCTTTCTCTTTTCCTGGTGGTATCTTTAGTTTGTTTGGGTTGATTTCACTGGGGCTGCAGGTATGGCCCAAGTAATGGCATAGACACGGGCTGAATTTCCATGGAGGCCTTTTGTTGGCTGGATTGGAGGTCATTAGGGTGTTGAAGAGGAAGGGATTTGTAGAGGTCAGAGTTTGGCCACTCTCTGCCTTGGGTTGCCCACTTCGGACAGGAGCCTTGGCTTTCAAAAAGGAGCCATCGTGCTACTACAGTAATTGAGATAATGAAAACCCACAGCTGAACGAATTATTTTTTTTATCCTCTGTGTGTCGATTCCAGCTGGAACTGTGATTTTCACACTCTTCTACACAGTACTTCCCTTTGTGCTTTGAATTGTTTCTTCCACACAAATCATCTGCGATGACTTAGGTTTCAGAAGAAAACGAAAAATTTTGCCAAGCTCTGTTTGTCGTTAATTTGGCTGCTCCACAACGAGAGTGGCTCTTGGCTGAAGACGTCTGTATCTACAAATTGAGGCCGTTCACTGCCACCACATCTTTGTTCTGTCCCCTGGGCTCGTGTTAGCTTGGTGAGGACGAGCTGCTTTAGCTGCTGGATCTGACCCTGCCAGTCTCATCCCAGGAGGAATTCTCCGTTACATCTCCCTTTTCGAGCCTTCAGTCCTCTCCATCTTGTTTCCTCCACTGTGGATTTGTTAATCTCTCCTCACATGCCCTTTCCTGTTCCTGGTGAGTGCCCATTTTTTCCCCAGTTTGCCTGATTCTCCAAATAATTTATTTAATAAATCAGCTTTTTTTCTCTTAGAATGCTTTCTTTCTTCCATATACCTATGACAAGCAAGGGCATCCTGGGAGCCAAAGTTAGTGAAAGTATCTGTTTTAGGATACAGCTGGAATTGAATCTTATTTTTAGGATTTTTTGGTGTGGTTTTTATCCTGAGATTCACCATTTATTCCTAAAAATGCCATGGTACTTTTTAACAGGCTGTTTTGTAAGAGGACAGCATCCTTGCACGGCTATGCCGATGAGAAGGCGTCAGTGATAAAAGGCTACGTGAACAGGCTTGGAATTTCTATCAGTGACAGAAGAGTTTCCTGCTAGAATAAATTCTATACTCACATTTGCAATTGTTTATCAGTGTGACTGAATCGACTTCGATTAAAATATTAACCAGTATGAATGGAACTGAAATACCGAAGTCTGTTGGAGATAATGTCCTGTTTAAAAATAGTTCATGTTAATTCTGTTTCCATAAAATATCAGCAAGGGTGAAGCAAGGGATCGGTATCTGGAAAGGAGTGAATCCCCAGTTAAAAGTTCAAGCCTGTGAACTTTGCAAACCACAGCCGTTAGCTCAGCACCAGTGATTTTTGGAGCTGTTGGAACAGAGAGAGCCTGAAGCTCCTCCTGCCTTCAGCGTACCTGCTGGAACTGGGAAAACTGAGACTTCGGCATACAAAATCTAAGCAATTTTCTTAATTAGCCAGAAGAGGGAGCTTACCAGGTACAGCTGGTATTTTGGTTGAAAGGCCTGAGTTTTAAACACAGAACCCAGTTTCCTTTTACTGAGGAAGTTGAAAATTTAATTTGAATCCAAGTTTTCAGAGATTTAAGCTACTAAATGTAATTTTTTTTGGTTTCTTTTCCTCCTTTATCTTGGGTATGCAATTTCTTAATTCTTCCTTTTTTTTTTATATTGTCAGCATTTACAGTGCTAATGGGGAATATCACAGTCTTACATGTGTTTGAAATAAATGTATTTTCCCTCTCGGACCAGGGCAGTGCATGAACCTGATCCTTTTTTCAGAGGATGGCAAAAAAAACCTAAAACAAAAAATATTGTGAATGCAAGCTGTGAAATGAGCCAGTGTAGAAAGTGAGAAAGTGGTTGTTCTTGCTTTTGTGCTCTCGAATGCAGTTGTCTATCACTTTGATTTTTCATACCACTTATGTTTTCATCCATCTTCTATTAATTTTCATAGAGCTTATATTTCCAGTTTGGGTCTTGAGTTAATTTAAGTTCTGATCCCCCGCCCACCTCTCTCCAGCCCCGTTCTCTCAAGACACTGAGCGTTAATTCATCTTGAGTGTATTTATACAAATACTTCTGCTTATCTGCTGCAACTGTAAACCAAACACCAGCGATGAGAAAGAGATTGAAGTAAGAAATGTAATAATTGCCTGTGGGTGCTGGGTGACTGTGGTGTGATTATTACAACAGCCCATCAGACTGTTTGGAGTGTTTGTCTGAGGGGGTTGGCGTGTAAGTCCTGCTATTTTAAAACTATTTCGTGTACGTATCACCGAGAAATGCAAAGATAACAGAGTATTTCAGGAATTAAATTGCATTTTGGGAATACCCTACAGACAAATCCGATCAGGCTTATTTTGTTCTTTCATTTCTGCACCTGCCAGAAACCCTTCAGATCCAGCAGTTCCTGGGGTGTATTTGTTGTATTTCATTGACTGGGCTTAACAGTCCAAGTGTGCAGAGCACTTCACAGTGCACATACGTAGCCCCTGTCCTGGTCTCTCTGGTTTTGCTGCACAAACCCGTGTTTCTCACAGCTGGGGTGGCTCTTTAAGTGAACGATGCAGCCCCGGGCAGCGTGGTCTTCTGTATCACATGTTTTTACATGAGCCTTTAGAACAGAAAATAGCTACGTTACATACTACAGGTTTTGTTTGGTAGAGCAACATTTTGCTGTTTATGATGTCTTCATATTTAAATAATAAAAAAAAAAAAAAGGAAAAAGGAATTTTTCATTAAAACCCCCCAAATCTTCCTTTCCCTCGCTGCTGTTTCTAATAACCCCTGTGGGAGGCTGGTTCCAATCTTCACATTCTCTGAGATTTTATGGAGCATTTTCTGAGTTCAGAGTTTCTTTGGGGGATGGGGAATGACAATGTCTTAGAGGGGAGAAAAAAAAAAGACTTTCTGTTCTTACAGAATCTCAGCATCACAGAGGATGGAAGGAGCCTCTGGAGATCGACCCAGAGCAGGGTTGGCTTGAGCAGGTTGTCCAAGATACCTAAATTATACAGAAGAGCTCATTCTTCTGATACAATAATAGAGAGGTATCTGAACAAACTGAAAGGTGACATATTTAAAATGGATGCAAAAAAAAGGTTATTTTCAAAGAATCTGTTCTTGGTCCACGGGAGTTGATTATGACGGTGCATTATTGGGAGCGTTAGTGTAGCCCTACTTTGAAAGGACTGGGAACTTCCAAATAGTGAGAGAATTACAAAAGATTTCAGGATGGAGCAGATGTGTCCTCAGAAATCTTGTTTCTCACCCAAGTCACTCATTAATGCAAATTTTTTGGAGGAGGAGGAGGAGGGAGAAGGCTAACTGGTATCTTCAGATTTCTCTTTCCTGTATCCCCCTGGGAAGCATCCGCCGCAGGGACCAGCCTGGGTGCAGCCTCCTCTCACCCTGGGCTTGAGCTCCCGATGGTGTGTGTCAGCCTCTGCAGGGTGAAAATGTGTGATGTTTGTAAGGTGAGGAGCAAACACCTCATTTGTTAGGTTAAGGTGCGATGGCTGCGTCCGAATCGCATAGGCATTTCCTCAGGCTTGAACGCACCAGGGGTTTGGCTGTTGTACTTTTAATTTTTATTTTGAAAACTTTTAATTCTTTTGCACTGAAATCTGAATTTGGTTGTCTTGGTGGATGGCTAGATGGGTTGTTATTACATCAGCCAAAGGTGCAGAAGGAGTCTGAGAACCCCACTGCGGGGGGGGTGTCTGCCTGTTTGGGACACAGCACCCCTGGGGTGCCCGCTCCGGTCGTGGGTGGCTGCGCTGCACCCGTCTGTGCCACTGGGAGTTTCACCTGTGTCTTGAGACCACGTCTGATGTATACTTAAGTATAATTGCTCAGGAATTTGCTGCAAAGTTTAAGTACTGTGAGTGCTGCTGTGGCAACGAATACAGAAATTTCCTGCCCCTCCACTTGGGCAGAGCTTGATTTCCCCCCGGCTGAGTCACCCCAAAATTGTTGGGGACGGTTTTGACTTTAGAATTGGTCGTGGTTAACTTTCTGCTGGCAACACTCTCCCAAACTTACCAAACAAACCCAGCAGACTTTTTTGTTTTGTGCCTGGCATGTACTTTGCCAGCCTCCAGATGCACGCAGTCTCGGAGATGTTCGTAGCAGGAGAATCACTCTGGAAAGTGGCTTTAAAACAAAAACATCAACATCAACAGAAGTGTGGCGTGCGCAGGGTTTAACAGTAAATGCTGTCGTAGCCTTGTCTCAGTATTGTGGAATTTTCTAACCACAGAAGTTTTTTCTTCCTTTGACCATCTGGGAAAGGAGATGTTCAAAAACTTTTCTATAATAGGAAAGTAGCAGCCTCGGAGGCATCAGTGAGGGTTGGATGGAGGGAACGTGTGTCCAGGTGTCAGCACAGGAGGTGACACGACCCAGTGGGGAAGAGTTGTTTCTTTTTCCCTTTGGCTTCCCAAGTGCCTAACAGGAAAAAAAAGCTGGCTTTATTTAAAATAAATGTCTGAGCATTTGCATCATTCCAGTTCTCAGGCTACTGGAAAAAATTACCAACATGTGGCAGAATACAAATAAATTCGTGTGTGTCTTTATACCTAATTGGGGAGAACAGGGGGAGGTTTTAATGATAACGTTGCATGTGATGCTGGGGAGGGATTTCACTCTGAGCTTCTGCTGCCAATCGAGGTGTCACTGTGACTCCAAGTTCCTCAGAAGCACGGAGAAGTTTTGAATTTCCAGTACTTTACATAGGGCAAAAATGTAACTTAAGGTAGGAATTGTATCTTTAAGAAGTGTGAACTTTTTAGTACTGAAAAGCTTGAGTAATTAATAATCAAGCTTTTTGTGGTAATTTATTTTCTTGGAGAGCAAGCGTTTTGTCTTGACTGAAAAGATTTGGGCATAACTTTTGAAATTTCAATAAAGATCTTGTTTGTCTTTTTTTCCTAGGGAAAATCTTTTTGCCTAATTCACAAAAATAACTATGAACCCTGTTTGGGTTACAGGATGCCACAGGTGGCCGTTTATAAGAGCTGTAGCAGGTTTGGCGCTGCTGCTCCCCCTTGGCTCGGCCCAGCCCAGCACGTTTGGGTTTGTACAGTGGGATGTAGCCCCAGCTTGGTGGGCTCGCTCTTCTCCACGAGGCTGGAGGGACTGGAGGTATCCCGTATGACTTACTGACGTGGGTTGTTCTCTTGATAGCTTTCACCAGGAGGTTTGAAGGCTTGGTCATGGACTCTCTGGTCCAGTCTCTGCAGAACGGTCAGTAGTGATGGTACTGGGCAGAGAACTTGCCAGAAGTCCAGGACCACTTCCCATGCTGTTCTTTTTCTTGCTCTAGATCTTCAGCTGCCTCTGCTAGTGTTGGTGGACACATGGTTTGGGTTTTTTTTTCCCAAATACCAGGCTTGCTTTCTGTTGCTATACAGCCTTTCATCCCTCTCCTACTCTCATAAATCAGGAGCTCTACCACCAAACGTGTGCTCCCAACTGGAGCTTGCATGAAGGCTGCTTTTTGTATCCTTTCTTACAGGGGAAGCTCAAAAGCCTTTAAGCAACTTGATGTGTTTAATAAGAAATAATTCCGGCTAAATCCGATTGTTAGACTTATTTCACTTGAGGAATGCTGACTGCTTCATAAGAACCTTGGAGAAGTAGGATTATGCAAAGTGGTTCGAAGGTAAATATTGAAGGGCCGAGCGCAGCCGTGGGGGGTCAGTTGTGAAATGTGTGTGATGTAGAAACTCGTATTTGTATTTCCTGGCAGTTCTTAGGTGTGTGATGTCCGAGGTGTTTCCATCCATCACTGCAGTTCTCATCATCTTGCACCGTGTCTTTGGGAAAGAGCAAGCAGTCTCTGGGTGAGAATAATTAACTGGGTTTTGGCATTGATTTATGGTCTTAATCTCCCGACAGCAAAGTTGTTCATTAGCAGGAGATGAAACGACTTTGTCAGAGTTGAATGCGTTCGGTAATAGGACATTCACAACCCAGGTCTAACATGGGAGCAAGAACCACAGAGGTGAGCGTCTGCAGTGCTGTGAGATGCACCTTGATTTGATGTTATTCCTTTGTTCTGTGTGGGTAGCAGGAAGCCGGCTGAAGAGCTCGGTAGCTCGATGCTGTTTGAAGCCCAGGTCCTGGTGTTTGAGCAGCAGCATTCCCTGAAGAGCACAATAGATCCCTGAATGAGAGGGAGCCAAGTTGGCTACGGATTTGAAGACCTGGGTTCAACAGTGGTCTGTGATGATGTGCAACGGTTTAAGCCACAGAGCAGGTAAAAATGTTAGTTCTTAAAACAGGGGACACTTTTTCATATCAAACCCTTTCTTGAGCTGCAACACCTTTTAGAGAAGAGGTGAATAATCTGGAGAATTGAGCTGATGGAGAAGGAATGCCCTGTGCATGTGTGACCCAAAAGAAATCAGAATGAATTACTGCCCCTTTTCATCAGGTGCAGATTTCTCTCCTGAGCTTTGTCTCTCTCCTTCTCTTCGTTTAAAAACGTGCCTTTGTATATGCAGATGGAGAAGGAATCTGAAAGAACAGAAAGAAGTGGAGGGGATTTTGAGCCCTGAGACCTTTGGGTATTTGAAATGCAGGAGGGTTTTAGATGTTGTCATGTAACTGTAGGGGAATTCAACAAAAGAGCCTGCACTGGTATTTTGTTAAGTGACTCCAGCTGTTAGACATGTGACCAGGCCTTTTAAAAGGAAAAGGGACATTTGCTCATCCTTGTGTACTGCTGCTGCTGCTGCTTGTCTGTCTTACAAACCTACCCTCCTCTGCTGCAGTGACCCCTGACAACCTCCAGAGTTTCTCAATGAGTTGCAAGAGGAGCGCCCACCCTCAGTTGCATGTAAAACTTCTCAGCAAGGAATGTGACTTCACCACGTAACTTTTTTTCATGAATAGGCCTCTTGTTTTTAATTTGATGAGCAAGGAACTTTCCAGTCCTGTCCTCCGGCTTACAATCTGGCTTTAATTTGCAGAAAGATGCATTCCAGTTTTTCAGGCATAAAACTGTGTAATGGATTTTTTTGGCTTTGCTAGAACTTGCTGTGTTAAGTTATCCTGAGGTTTGTGCGTTTGTTTCTGTCTTCTCATCTCACTGAGTGACAGCGTGGTCAAAGTTGGGTGGGATTTCTGGAGATGACTTAGTGTAGCCCCCATTGCTGAAGGCAGGGTCAGGCAGAGCAGGTTGTCCAGGACGTTGTCCAGTTGGGTTTTGGGTATCTCCAAGGGTGGAGACTCCACGACCTCCCTGGGCAACCTGTCCCACTGTTTGACCACCCTCTCCAAATAGTTTTTTCTTATGTTTAAATGGATTTTCTTGTATTGCAGTTTGTGCCCGTTGCCTCTTGTCTGTTTGCTGGATACCACTGAGAAGAGTCTGGTTCCGTTCTTTTATTATCCCCCATCAGATACTCATACCTATCAGTAAGACTCAATTCTGCCAGAACTTTTCCTTCTCTGGGTTAAACGACTGAAGGTGTCTCAACTTCTGCTCGTGTGACTGATGCTCCAGGCCCTTGATCATCTTGTGACCTTTTCCTTGGCTTGGTCCAGTCTGTCCATCCCTCTCTTGTGCTGGGGAGCCCAGAACTGGTCACAGCACTCCACATATGTTTTTATATCTTATATTCTCATTATATAAAGATTTACTTGTTAGGGGGTTTTGTTGCTGATGTCTTCAGTGCCTTCTTCCTATCCTTTCCATTTTCTCCTCTTCCAGTAATTTTTTTTTTCCCCTTTTTTCTGGTAGAGTCAGTCTGGACCATGTTCCAAAGTTAGCATCGCTTACCCAGTGTCGGAAGAATGCTCTGTGTCTTTGTCTATTTACTTATATTAAGACACTTCTACTTACTTTTTATCTTCCTCTTTAGTCCGTGTTGGGGTGGATCTTAGTGTGTGTCGTTTATTGTGATTAAGGGACTGATGAAGTTGTCTCAACTTTCCGTACCCTCCCTCTTTTGTGGTGCTGCTTTCAGGTCATTCTCTTGAATGTAATGCCAAGTTTAAAAATGTGTGTACCCTTTCTAGCAGGATGCCTACGTTATTGTCTCCCCGCGTTTCACGTAACACATTCTTACTGTCTGTAAAGAGGGTGGGGTGGTTCTGTGCTCATTTTACCGGTTGGGAATGCAGAGAGGGAGAGTATTTGTTCTGCTGGTTACTGATAACTTGTGTTAGAGCCAAGCCATGCTGTTGCGTCCGTGTAACGTGGATCTGGAAGAGATAGGTCACAGTGATGTCACCACATTGCTCCTGGATCTGGACCTGGGACTGGTATAGTGCTTTTTATTCCTCATATATCTGAATATCCAGTGCACAAATGCAGAAATAATTCTGAATTTCAGAGGTGAAGCTTGATCTGTAAGGGTCAAGCGAGAAAAAGCATCTTGTTGCTTGCTCATTGAGAGGCAAGCACGTAGCCATTGGTATAATTTTAAGAAATTTGGATTATCTTCATCTGCTTACACAATACTAGATTTTGTACCCAGTAGTTTTTGACTAAAACCTTAGCATCGGTGTTACCTCTTTCTCTCGCCTCCCCAGACCTTGAGGAGTCAGTTGCCAGATGACTTTTCTGATCAGTTTTTAGCTCTTCAGTGCTTTCTTTTTTTCAATTTGCTTATTCTTAAAAATGAGATATTTGTTCCTGTTTTTTTTTCCTCAGTGTACAAGGATTGAGTTTCCTCCTCTTGGAGATAAATTTCTTTCTGAATATTATCAGAGTGGTGACTCGGGGTCTGAAGCTGAGGAGTTGTGCAGAATTACAATGAACACAGCACGCATGAGAGGGCGCTCTGTGCTTAGGTATTTCAGAAGTAGTGCCTAGGATCTAAATTAAATTGTATAGAGATATTCACATTTTTTAGATATTTCTAAGATGTATTTCATGAATTATTTTTTTTCAAAGTCCCTACTGTTCATTCTGCCTTTTCTTTTCCTGTGACATCAAACTGGATACGGTTGGCGTGAGAGTGCCAATAAATCAGGCTCTGTGAGACTGTAACGCATAGCACTGATTCAGAGCAATGGAAGGAGAGCAGCTCTTATATGTCTTATATGTGCTTTCTGGAATAGTTTGCTTTAAATACACATTTGTTTGTCTTTGCTTTTTTATCATTTGCTCTATTTTTTGTTACCGTAGTGTCTGTAAAGCCCCTTATTCCCATTTATTGTTCCTTTTCCTACATTTATGTTCCTGGCAGCTTTGATTAATCGAATCAAAACAACTGTGGCTCAGATATTTTTTGGTTTTGTTCTACAGCAAATAGTCCTGGTTTTGTGAGGTGTTTGGCACCCTGGGTTTATTCCAAGTCTCCGAATTTGTGATGTAGTTCTGGCTGCCCGAGGACTGGAATTTGAGCAGCCCAGGGAGAGTGCCAGACACTGAGGATTAAAAGGGCTGCAGTGAGACTTCCCATTTTTTGAGAGCTACCGGTAGGTGGCTGTAGGGCAGTGAAGAAGAGGAGGGGATTCGAGGATGCTGGACCCGGATTCTTCTGTAATAGACAGGAATGCTTTTGGAAACCTGCTTCCCTTGTTTGGGTTTATGGGCTGATGCGGCATGGCATGCCTGGGCCTCACTGGATCCTCGTCACAGTCCTGCAACCTCAACCTCTGAGGAAATTAAATGAAACGGAGAGTTTGGGAGAACAAGTAGACAAGAGAAAATAATAAAAACGGAGAGAGCAGAAAATTGCCTTGACTAACAAGTCAGTAGGAAACACTTAATTATACCATTTACACAGTATCCGGCACTGTGCCAAGAGCAAGAAAGCCCAGCTAATTAGCAGTGGGGTTTGCTGAGAGCTCCCTAACAACCAAAGGTGTGTTTGTGGCTTAACAGTTTTGCCTTATTTGCCTTTCAGCCCAAACCAGGGGTTTATTCAGGTACCGTTATTCCAACCATCTCACTTCCCCGGAGCCGAGTAGGATGGGAGGTGTACATGAGACTGTACGGGATCTCTCCTTTGCTCCAAAGGGTAAATTATAAAGCCCCTTCTGTTGTATGGAACAACAGAACTCAATTATTAATAGTTTGGCTATTATCCACTAATGGAGGAAAAAAAATAGAGGAACAAAAAAGGAAAAAGTTGAACAATACCATTGTTTCCATCATACAGTGAACAGACGCTGTAGTTTCGGGTGTATTTTCTGGATTTAAGTTGGTTTTGAACTCTTTCCTTTTTCCCTTCCCTCTGGAATGTCAAGTTTGTGTCCTGGAAGTCAAATAACTGAATTTCTCTACAAGTTATTAGAAGTCTGTCGTAAGTTCCCAAACATGAAATACAAGATTTGTAAGCTCTCCAGTGCAGTTATTTTTATAATTCCTGATGACTTTCCCAGCCGTTGGCAGTTGTGTGCAAATTCCTGGGTTGCTTTTTTCATTCTAAAGCTGTTGAGGAGCCAGCTCATAGAAATAATAGATCATATGAATATTGATGTATATAAAAAGGTATAATAAAAGCCTTCTTTTTTGTCAGCGTTCCAGTATTTGAGAATATTCTCACCAAGCTGTGTATCTGATGGGTTTTTCTTAGTCTTGCTTTGGGCACCGGTGAAATCCTGTTCAATGTGCTCCACAGGCCCGTAACTGAAAACTATTCCTTTATTTTTTTGTGTGCTAGGATTAATACCGTGCGGTCATGTGTTAGACAGACTTCTGCTCACTTCCTCTAGTGGAAAACCCACTTTTTATTTGGACAAATGTTAAATTTATGGGTTTATGATGCATTTTTAATGGACTTCTTCAAAAATGTATAGCAAGCCCTAGTTACCCTGCATGCTAACAGGGAGAGAATGTACTTTGAAACCTTTGTTAATGGAAGCTCATCTCGTACGCCAAGTGGAAAGGAAACTTCTTGAAACGCTGCGTTAAATACCTACTTTGGGCATAATTTTCCATCCGTTTCCAGAGTGAAAAAGGAGTTGTAATTTTTGCCATGGGTTATGTAGTCTGTATTTTCCTTGTTGTGGCTATCTGCTTGCAGGCTTTTCTCCTTCACAAAGATCTTCTTAAATGCTTGACAAGTCAGTAGTTGTTATGGTGTGGTCCTTCGCTTCAAACTCTTCCTTGCTTCATTTTCCATAAATCTTAGGCAAAATTGCTTTTCCTTGTCTGCTTTCCATGTTCGTTCAAAAGAGACGTCTGATTTCCTGGGGGGCTAAGGGGAGGAGGAGTGGCACGTGTGATGTGCTGCAAAGCTGTTGTGATCCTCGTGATGTTAAAAGTACAGGGTCTTGGGCTGGTAGCTCTCTGTGCTGTGGTTTGGGGAGAGTACAGACCTTGTGGTGGTAACATAACCCAACATATTCCTCAATATCACTGCCAGAAGTAACAGAGAACTCTGCTCTTCCTTATTAATCTGTGCTATCCTTTTACCCCTTGTTTTATTTCTCCCAAAGCTTTTGTGTGTGTGCATTTCCATTCATATCAAATTCCTGCTAATATGAATATTTTTGATATTAACCTCTGCAATGAATGGTTATGGCCGTATCTTTATAAAATTGTTGTATAGCATGAAATGCCCGATATCTCTCAGCTCCCTGAATATTATTAACTTCTTTGTTGACCTTGCTTCTACTGCTCTCTGATATTTAGTTAAAGTTAAATTGTGTCTTTCAGGTGCTAGAGACAGATCCAAAATGAGGGTTGTAAAACAAAGTAGAAGACAAACGGGACAGTTTACTTTTATAGCAGACACAGAGCATTTCTATTTCAAAAGCAGGCCTTCATGTTACTCTGACTGCAAGGCAGCGAGCCTTTGTAAGATCCCAGCAAGACCAGGCCAATCATGACCATCAATACCATCATCAGTTCAATCTGAACTCTTCTTTACAGGATTTTTTTTGTCATCTTCAATTTTCATTCTGTTTAAAAAAAAAGAACAAATAATGGTAATAACATGAGCAACTTGTGTAGTACAGGGTAGTCAGTGCAGAGTGGAGAAAGCTGCCCTCTGTCTCTTTGAGTGCTCTGTTCCCTTCAGCTCATTGATGATGAGTATCAGCTCTTCTTCCCTAGGAACTGCCACGTGGGATCACGCTGAAGGGCCACGGAATGGAGTTTAAACACCAGTGGGTATGTGATGTTTGAGGAAATGGGAACATTTTCCCGGCAAACGTTCCTACCTGATGGCTGTCAGAGAGATGCAGGCGCTCTCTGCCCTAGGGGTTGCATCTCAGCCCTTGTATTTTCATTATCGCTGAGGGACTTCTCCGCAAGAACTTAACAATTTCTGAGCCCATTTGTCCTGTAGAACCATAGCACTTGGGAGAATTGAGTTTCATCCTTTTAAGTGCTGTGAGAGAAGCTGGTGAGGGGTGGTTTTGGGGCCGTCCTGGGGTGAGGTTCAGGTGGGGCGCTGCTGCCAGCCCCCCCGGCACAGCCTCCCCCTCTCCCACCGCTGCACCCCTTGGGCCTTGGGGGTAATTCTGGGCACATTCCCTTAGCTTTATTTTCTTGTTATTGTTTCTCGGATCATAAGTCAGTCTTCATTGGTCCAAAATGAATAATGACAGTCCTCCTGGTCCTCCTTTGCTTCTCTTTTATCAGATGCGTAGGGACTGGAAAGCCATCAATCTCATATTAGATTCCGTTGTAAATGTAACCTTCAGCCTCCCGCAGTTATCACACAGGAATACACGTGAGCTCCTTGATTAGCTTTTGTTTTTCATTGCTTGGGCATCTTGGTTTTGCCTCTGACAGTTCTCCTGCAGCGAGCCATACAGTGTTACCAGGGGTTTGTAGTCACTAACAGCGATTTATTTTAATGACAGTTTCCCTGAATCCCCTCCCGTGCCTTTAGAGATGTGTGACAAGCTTCAAGGCCTCTTACTCATTTACATCTTTGCTGGGAACACGGAGTAGTACTTTCACTCTGGAGAACTCAGATGTGCTACACGCTCATGTTTATTTTATGTGGGTACATTTCGTTAAGTTCCCATTGTTACCAGCGTGTTCAAGGAAATTACTTTTTATCCTGAGTGGGGTGGATATGAAATGCGTGCAACTGTATTTCAGGGAGTGAATTTTTCATGATTATAGCCCATGGGTACTAAATAAAAAATGTCAGCTGCTTGGATTTGGTTGCACTATAAAAGTGTGCCTAGAAATAATGGCTTTGGTAACTGTTTGGGAAAGGACAGCTCTAGCACTGAACCCTGCCAGGTTTCAAAGCAGAAAATATGTGTGTGCTGAAGTGCAGGGGGAGATGTTTGGTGTTGCAGCGTGCAGGCAGCACGGCCTTGGAAAGCTGGAGCAGAATCGGGAACGCAGCAGAAAAGGAATGTGAATAAGAGGAGTGTGTGTATAGTAAACAGAGCTTTTTAGAGCCTAAATTAATATTCCAGAGTATAAAAAAGAAATGGGTTGCCCGTGTGATTTCACGCCCTCCCACGTTATTTCTGCTTTGTCTCACACTTGGGCCACGCTGAAGGAGGAGGCTGAGTCTGAATTCTGCAGAGAGAGGAGTCGTAAGCGTCGAGCTATTAGTTAATGATCCAAACCAGCAACTCCTTCTGGCTCAGAAACATCCATTGTCTCTTACTCTCTCACACAATTTCTCCTCCTAAATACTAATGGATTTTTTGTTTTGTTTTGTTTTGTTTTTTTTTCTTTTTCTTCCTGCCTCCCCACACAAAATTGTACTTAAACCAGACCCAAAAAATCCCTGAAAGGTAATTTTTCTTTTTGGTGATTTAGAGAGCTCAGTACTGTTAAGTGCAGTGATAAATCATTTCTGGAGCTATGAATATTTTTATGCATTTGTAAATACGTGGTGCATTGTGTTGCTCTTGGTGCTTGATAAAATAAGGAAATTTAAAATCTGAACGGAAATAACCATTTCTGTTTCACTAATGAAAAATTTACTGCAGCTGCTGTGAATTCATGTTTTATAACATCGCACTGTAAACCAGAAAGAAGCAACTTGTGTGTAGCAGTTCTACAAATCTTTGTTGTATTCATCTGAGGAATGAAGACAGTTTTTCCAGGAAGGTGAGCGTAGTGAGGTGGCTGGGCTTTCACACGCTGAGGCCTCGGGAGGGGCTTTATGTTCATTTACCTTAAGTTTTTTGCATTTTATCACAGGAAAGATATAGAAGGCAATGTTTATGTTTTACTCTAGGTGCCTCCGAGAATATGTCTACGTATTGCTACAAACCCCCAAAATCCTAACAGCCCAACATACAGAGAGTTTGTTACCTAATTATTTCCCTTCTTTGGCGAACACCCCAGTCCCTCGGTGCCTGAAGGAAACCCTCGTCTTCAGCTGCATTGAGAAAAAATTATAATTGGGAAGCAGTAGAGTTGTTAGGTCTAGTTTCTTCTTTTCACTGTTCAAATATTCACTCTTCACGTGTTGTGTAGCCTTCAGGTCCCATCTTAGGCTGTGCTTGAGAAACTCGCTCCAGAGATGCGGTACTTACCTCATCTTTGCACAAGAACTTCATCTACTGTCTTTTAATGAGGTGGCAATAATAAAGATGGAAAAACACATACCCTTTGTGATCAAGAAGTCCAAGGACTTTATTGCTGCTTATACACAGGAACCAGGCACAAGAAAATGTTGTTAGTCTTGGACTGTTTCCCAACTGCTAAATATCTAAAAACATTTGACAATATCTAACAGGTTTCCATTTTACTTGAAAACAAATACAGGATATGAATATTTCTCTAGTAATGTAGAGAAAGCTAAATTTGCAATCAGGAATTTGAGCAGTTGTCCAAAACAACTGGCCTTTAAAAACTAAAGCACTCCCAAACACTTACACCAGCAAAAGTTGTGTTGTTTTTTTTATTCCCCCCACCCCTCGAATTAACCATCTGCTCATTAGACGTGTTACAAATGGAGGAGTCACAATGGGGCTGGTGTGACTCCCAGCTTCTTGGCAGAGGCCGAGGGACGTAAGCAGGGTTTAGGAGTACTTTTCAATAATAGTAAGTGGGACAGACAGGCCTATATCAGAAATAACACAGCCATGTGAGAACTATTTACATTCCAGCGATGCCTATACTGCACGCAGAGCAAGTTTAATAGCCAGCGAGGAGGCCTCTACCACATGTTGCAGGCGTGTTGAGCCCTGCAAACCCGTGGAAGACTATTATGAAACTTCTGTCCTTCACACCAGTAGAGAACTGGGTCCTCTGTGAAGTTCCAGTCCATATTCCACACTTACCGTAACGTAGAGCCACCCAATGGCTCAGCTTGGATAGACCTTTAAAGACCATCAAGTCCAAGCGTATGCTCCTAAAAGCAAATGTGCAGTGTAGATAGCTTGTGCCTGGGGTGTACAGTTTTTGGAACAAGGTAGTCTGCTTAAGATATGGAGGAGATTCTATAGAATCATGGAATTGCCTGGGTTGGAAGAGACCTTTAAGATCATCGAGTCCAACCATCAACCTAACTCTGATAAAACCCATCCCTAACCCATGTCTCTAAGCTCTGTGTCAACCTGGCTTTTGAAAACCTCCAG
>JAOXNH010000005.1:32050359-32062103 GCA_028566575.1 Bartramia longicauda | reverse complement strand
GATGGGGCAGCCACAGCTTCTCTGGGCAACCTGGGCCAGGCTCTCACCAACCTCACAGCGAAGGATTTCTTCCTAATCATCTTCATGAAGATTTGTGTAAAATTGGATTAAAACTCTGAGCAAAAATTTTTCATGTTGGTTTTTTAGCAGCCTCAGAACAAGCCCCCTCAGACCCTCTTGTAAATAAAAGCCTTTCATTACTGGTGTCCTGCCTGTGTCACCTGGACAGTTGTGGCAGCTCCGAGGAGCAGCCAGAACCTGTATCACCTCCGTGGTCCTCTCGGGAGGTCCAGGTCCCTTCCTGAGGCATTGCTGGCTTGTTGGGCACCCAGCTTGTGGCCATTGGCTGCATCGGTGTCCTGCAGAGTTGATTTTTGGAGTAAATATGGCTTTGGTCCCTCATAATCTGAGCCAAGTGTCTGTGCTTCTGCAGAGGCTGTAAATCAGTTATTTCTGGAGGGTTTAGCTGGTTTTCACACCACCTGTGGTGCCTGCTGTTGGAGAAACACCTCCCAAGCCCAAGAAACCATTTGACACCGTGTTCAGTAGCTTTGTCCTCAGCCTGTCCCCATGTCACTGAAGAGCTGCGGCTCCCCTTTCTGGTCTGTGGTAATTACAGCAGCAAAAGCCACTTATTTCTGCTTGGTTATAGCGCGTTCTGGCAGCGTGGAATCCAGCGCTGCTCTCGCCATCTGTGGGACCCAGCCCCGGGCTTTCCCGTCCCGCTGCCATGTGGGATGGTACCAGGGGTGCTCCAGGGCTTCCCGACGGCGGCTGCGACTCCGCCACGGCTCTTCCCGCATTGTCCCTTGCCTTGAACGAGGTTCATCTGCAACACTAAGTGGAAAAAAATAAAGACATTTTGAATCCTGGCAGTTCTTCCATTATAATTAAGCTGCCTGAGAGGATGCCTCGGGGAGGACAAATGCAGCTTGGCTCTGCACGGAGCTGGCTCCAGGAGAGCTTCCGTATAACTTCCCTATCTTATGACCTATAAATTGTGTTTAATAGCTAATCTGTCACCTCGGGTTCTTGTATCAGAAAAGATGGTTTCCCTATTAATTTGGGTCAGCACAGCATATTTACAGTTCCTGGGTGTGGGAATGTGACTCTGTTAATGCCGCTGATCACAACAGTAATTTATCACCTGTGCTCTCCGCCTCTGGCCCTGGCCCATAGATCTTCCCGGCTTAGCATTGCTCTTCCACTCGTGATATCATTTTAGTAAAAATCATCTTTAGGAAGGTTATCTCAGAATAGGATTCCTTTAGGAAGGAATCTCAGAATCTGTTGCGTGAACAGGGCGTGAGCCTAAGGATGCCCTGGGAGCACTGGGAGCTCACAGCCAAGGACAGGAAAAGGGAGAGGCTGCCTCTTCGTTGTGAAATAGCAAGGACAAGTGTCCTGAGGTGCTGTATCACCATCTGGGGTGGAAGGGTGGCCTATATCTCTCCTAAGCCAGGGTGCCTGGCAAGGGTGAGACCAGTCTCTGAGCAGTCACTCGCCCCGCCTGCTCCTTTCTGCAGGTTTGGAGAAGATGGCAGTTGTGGAACTAGGTCACAGCAGCAGCTGGGTATCGAAGGAAACGCGTGTGCAGGGACCGTGGAGGACTCGGGGTCAGGGCCTTGGCGTGACCAGCCGTGCTGAGGCAGCAGATGTGCAGAAGGAGCACATCCCTGTTCCTGGCTCCTCGCCCCGCTCTCCGGCTGTGCGTGCTCCGGCTCTGCCAGGTGGAAGGAGGACTGTGTCCTGCTCGCTGCAGTGGGCAAAGGAACCTGCTTCTCGGATAATCTGTCTTGTTAAATACAGCTGTTCCTCAGTGCTAAGAACTCAGGTTTTCAAATAACTGTATTTATTTAAGAGGTTCCCAGGGGACAGAGGCTCCAGCTGCTGAAATTCTGTTGTCTTTGCTGCCGTCCCAAGGTTGGTTGGGGCTCGGTAAGAAATGATGTTGTGCCAGAAGGACCCTGATGCTGCCCAGTTAGAGCTGTGCTCTGCGGAGCCTGGTGTGGTTGGCCAAGCAGAAGTAGGTGAAGAAGTTGGTAACTGCACGCTGACCTACTGGTATTGCAAGATAAGCAGCAGGGGCTCCTTCTCCCAGCTAAGGGTGTAAGTTTTCCAACAAGATGTTTAGCCCGGGAAGAAGAGATTTCAGAGTCCTTGTGGTGTCTCAGCCCGTGGCACGATTGAGCATGTCAAGCTACTTGTTCTGCTGCTGCTCTCTGGCAGCAGGGTCTCAGGGGTCTGCAGCTTTGACGTGAGCTTACTGGGCGGAGAGTGGAAGAGCAGGCGTTCGTTTGCAACCTTCTCTGCAGGTGAATCCCATGGTTTGTCTGCTTTCTGGAGAGCTGCCGTACGCAGGATCGTTTGCTGTCTTGGCAGGACTTGGTGTGGGTGTTAAAGTGGCCGTGAGAGGTGACCTGAGCTGTGGCTGCCTCTGCCTGAGCTGCCCTGAGGGGTGTAGAATAACTGCAGAGAGCAGGTTTTCTAGCTGGTGGTCACATTCTCTCTCCAGAATGGCCTTTTGTGGCTTTAATGTCTAAGACATCTGATTTGTTTCCACGAATGTTTGTACTTACCTTTTCTCTCTTATCCCTGCAGGCAGCATCCTCGGCACTGAGCAGTCTGGGCCACGTGTACACAGCCATTGGGGACTACCCGAACGCGCTGGCGAGCCACAAGCAGTGTGTCCTCCTCGCAAAGCAGTCCAAAGATGAGCTCTCCGAGGCGCGGGAGCTGGGCAACATGGGAGCAGTGTACATTGCAATGGGGGATTTTGAAAACGCGGTGCAGTGCCACGAACAGCATCTGAAGATCGCCAAGGAGCTGGGGAACAAGCGGGAGGAAGCTCGAGCCTATAGCAACCTGGGCAGCGCTTACCACTACCGCAGGAACTTCGACAAAGCCATGTCCTACCACAACTACGTGTTGGAGCTGGCCCAGGAGCTGGCGGAGAAGGCCATTGAGATGCGAGCTTATGCCGGCTTGGGCCACGCAGCCAGGTGTATGCAGGACCTGGAAAGGGCTAAGCAGTACCATGAGGAACAGTTGCACATCGCTGAGAGCCTGCAGGACCGAGCTGCTGAAGGCAGAGCCTCCTCCAATCTAGGTAAGGACACGGAGCCCCGACACGGAGCAGAATTTGTCAGGGAATGCCGTGAGTACGAGGGCTGCTGCCAGGATGCAGGCGGTTGGCTGTGTGCTATCGTCACAGTTACCCCCGTTTCACCAGATTGTCTTCATAAATTAAACAGGCACTTGGCAGATTGTGTGCCAGTGTCATGTAACGTGTCCCATGTTCAATTATTAACCTGCTCACAAAGGCACCAGAAAGCCCGAGCTCACGGCAGAAGGGAAGTGAAATGGTGAAGTGTGTTTGGAGAGCTCTTCGGGTGTCAGAAATAAACGTTAAATCTTGCACTAAGGTGAGAAGTGACGTGGTTCATTACCTGGCCTTTTCTCTGGGAGCTTGTCAGAGCGGTGTGTCAGTATCTTACTGCTTTGTAGGTTGGGGGACACGCGGGTCAAATCCTAACTGAGTTTGTTTTCAGAATGTGCACTTTAAAACAACAGCTTGTAGGAGTCTCTTGCGCTTCAGAGGAGAGACCTTGGCATCCTGCTGGCGGGCAGGAAGGGCTGAATTCCATCAAAGTCAAGTCCATTCCTGCTTCTTCTTCACAGCAGCAGATGTGGAAGCAACCAAAGATGCTTTTCCCTCTCTGCCGTGGGATGCGGCAGTGTGTGCTGCTGGCGTTCCAGCTGTTGTTGGGGATTTGTGGATGTGTTCTCAGCTGGTTTGGGGGCGGCAGAACAGGGCTGTTGCTGGTAGAACAAAATCTGTGTTTGCTGGCAGCCCCTGAGCCTGGGCTGGTGCTGCCTGCCCCACGCTGTAAATTAGCTGCTGTTTCTGCTTGGCAGTTGGCGCTGGGTTCATTTGTAGATGCTAATTGTACTCTGATGTTATCAACAGCAGGTAATTGAAAAGGGCTTGATGAATTACTTAATTTCTTTTAATAGCTGAGTCTTCAGGAGCTGAACGAAGGAGATAAGGTGAACTGGAGAAAACAAAACACTCCTGGCTTTCTGATGAGCGTGGAGAATTTCCTCCTTTACGCAAATTAGGGCAAATGCGTGAGGCGGAATCGGTTTGTGAGGGAAAGGAGAGCAGAGAGCACCGGTGCCATTTCTGCTCCTGGGACAGAGCACCCAACGGGCAAGAGGGCTGGGGGTGCTGCAAAGAAGGCAGCAACTTGCCACCTTGCTGCTGGTCCTCAGCCTTCCTGGTACTCGCTTGCCGTTTAAATTCTCTCACCGTTTTGCTGGCTCAAAACCGGTCATTTTGGGACTAGAAAGTTCATCTTAATATCATTATTAATCTTACAGCAGCTTTGGATTTAATTACGCTTTCAGGGTGTAATTCCAGAAATTTTTGTAAGGAAAAAAAAAAAAAAAGAAAGAGTTTTGGTGCAGCAGAGAATGTTTTTCTTGTATTGGATTGGATTTAAGGCTAAATATAACGTTGGGCTGGTATGCTGAGTCAGCCACTCCACACTTGGTATTAGGATAGTTTTCCGAGCTTCTGAGTGCAGGGTCTCACGTTTCAGCTGTTATTTGGCTGTATTTCTATGTCTTCTCTGTCAGAGTTAAGTTATACTGGAGAAAGAGAACACGCAGTTCTTGTTGAGAAAGTCTATTACTGTTGTTTAAAATGCATCCAGTACCAATTAAAAAGTCAAGTCTTAATTGTCCCTTTCATCTCATCCACATGCAAAACACAACCTCATCAAAATAACCGTGCTGACAGGCAAAAAAATATATCAAAATGTGTGTTTCCAAGCCAGAATGTTAGAGTTGGCCTCTTTGCTGAAGCAACAGAAAATTTCTGTTTGCATTTCAGCGACGTGGATGGAAAACCCTGGTAAGTGCAGCGTCTAACGCTGGGCGAGAGGGACAGGGGATGGAAGGTGGCCCGGCTGCTGCAGAGCTCTGCGGGGAGGTGTAACGCGCTCGGCGGCTCCCTGAGCAGAAGGTAATGGACTGGGGGCCAGTCAGGAGTTATCAAGCCCTTCCCAACAAGGAGATGTGGAGGAGTTCAACCACAAGTCTCCCATCCTCAACCTTGGCAAAGCAGATGGTGCTTCCGAATGCCAGGGCTCCACGCGGGGAGCTGGCTTTTCAAGCCTCTGCAGCTCTTAAGGGTTCCCACTGTGATGGAGAGAAGACAATTCAGATTATTAATAAAACCCAGTTTAAAGTCCCTCCCTCGGTGCTTAGTGTCTCTGTGCAGTTACAGAGAGCTTCTTTGTGTATCTTCATGTGCTTGGCGCCTTGTCCAAAAGTGCTGGGTGTTCCCTCTTGGAGCATTTTTGCAGGTGGGAGGCTGGAGATCCCCTCGTCCTCTGCTGTAACCTCCTGCCAGGCTCTGGCACAGGAGCTGCAGAGACTGTTCCAAAATTGGGCTGACACTTTCTCTCCCACCTTACCAATTTCTTGCCCAAATTGGAAAAATCAATGATTTGCATAGGCAGAATGTAACTTTCCTGATTATTTTGCCCATGTCTTATACAGGTTCCTACCCAGTTCTAACTGTGTTCATCATTAAGGAAAGAAAGCTTGTGAATTACTGTAATTTGTGCCAATTTTGGTGCTTTACACTCTCTAAGGCCATAAAGGCTATCTCTGGCTGTCTCCCCTCATGCCTGCTGGGGCTGTTCTGCCGTATCCTTCGCATGCTATTCCAAAACGCCGTCTAGCTGCCTGACCAGGAGACTATCTTTTACTTTGAAGTCAATAGTTATAGCTGTAAGAAAGAGTCAGAATGCTAATGCTTCAAAGTGACAGTGTGCTTCTGGATCCTTCTTCCTTAAGTGCCACAACAGATGGGTGACAGCTCAAGCAGACTAATGCGCTAGCAGGCTCCATGGGTGCGAAGAGCACAGCTTTGTTCTCTGTTACGCTGCTTGGGTTTGTCCTGGGTATCTCCTGGTAAACATTTGCTCACTGTTTTTCTCCTTTCTTGGCAGTAAAGAGGCTGGCTAAAACATTTAGAGCTGTGAAGGCTTCGTCTCCCATGCATCTGTGAACCTCATTTTTGTCTGTTGAGAGATGCATCCTGCCGTCCTTGCTGCCACCGCCTTCCCTCGTCAGAGCGGAGGGAAGCATCCCCGTGCAGCAGCCAGAGAGGCAATAGCTAACACTGATCAATAGCTAATTGCTGGCAATAGCTTCCTCATTGGAGCTGAGGAAGGATTTGGCCAGGAGCTGGACCAAGACACCAGGGAGCCGGTCCCTCCTGCCGTGAGCTCTGGCTGTGATTGCGGTGCAGGGGTGGAGAAACCAACTGGGAGCAGCGGCCAAGCGTTCACTGGTTTGATCCTGTTGTGTTCTGCCCGTGTTTTCTAAATGGCCTTCTCCTGAAGCCTTGTGTTATTAGGAAAGAGAGCAGAATTTTTGAATGACTGCCTTTGTTAGAAATACAGGTAATGCAGCCAGAATGCCTCACGCTGACGTAATGGAACTCGAGTTTTCAATCCCACATGAGTTTAAAAAATGAATCTGCGAGGTCCAGACTGCCTCAGGAAAGCAAATTTCAGCCCTCGCTTGGAAAGCCTCTGTCTTCAAATTTCTCTTTAAAAGTGCAAGCCAAGAGGAGGCTGATGTGCGGGGCCTGATCACCGCCGGTGACCGGGGGAGGCAGCTGCCTCCTGACCCTCCACCTCTTCCCCCCTCAACACGGTGGTTGTGATACGGAGATGGAAATTGCAAGCTGTTTGATTTCAGGGAGAGACCTGAAACCATCTGCAGGTGTCAAGCAACTGTGATGGATCTGCAGGATCTGTGTTTGCAGTTCCTCCTTCAGGGGCTGCGGCATCTCCGGGCCTGCTCACGAGTGTTTGCAAAGGAGCCACACGTGTTATTAGCACAGAGTTTAATCGAAGCATAAGTTGTAACGTTAGCGGAGTCAGAGCTCCTGTTCCCATGTCTCATAACAATTGAAATTGAAGTTTCTCGCTCAATATGTTGAGTGTGAGCTCTGGGGTCACCAGGTGTCACTGATGGGAAAAAAAAAGCATAGTTCAGAAGAAAATGGGCATTTTATAAGGCCAAACTGTCCAGCCGTTGCGGAGAATGTGTGCTTCAACTATAAACCTTCTCCTGGATTTGCCTGTTAGGAGCGAGGCAGGGGTTCATGTGAGAGGGGCCGTGCCATGAGGGCTGTGCCGGGGATGTGTCGGGGTGTGTGGGGAAGGGATGGGGGTCCCTGGTGTCGGGAGCCCAGGGAAAGGGCCGGACGAGGTGTTGCAGAAAGCTGAGCGCAGAGGAATGCTTTTGTTGAGCCCGTTTGTGTTATTTTTCAGGAATCATTCACCAGATGAAGGGTGACTACGACACTGCGCTGCGGCTGCACAAGACACATCTGTCCATCGCTCAGGAGCTCAGCGATTACGCGGCCCAGGGCCGGGCCTACGGCAACATGGGCAACGCTTACAACGCCCTGGGCATGTACGACCAGGCTGTCAAGTACCATCGGCAGGAGCTGCAGATCTCCATGGAAGTCAATGACCGTGCCTCTCAGGCCTCTACCCACGGGAACCTAGCGGTTGCCTACCAAGCGCTGGGTGCCCATGACCGTGCCCTGCAGCACTACCAGAATCATCTCAACATCGCCCGCGAGCTGCGAGACATCCAGAGCGAAGCGCGGGCCCTCAGCAATTTGGGCAACTTCCACTGCTCGCGAGGAGAGTACGTGCAGGCAGCCCCTTACTACGAGCAGTACCTGCGCCTGTCCCCAGAGCTGCAGGACATGGAAGGGGAGGGCAAAGTGTGCCATAACCTCGGCTATGCCCATTACTGCCTTGGGAACTACGAGGAGGCTGTTAAATACTACGAGCAGGATCTCGCCTTGGCAAAGGATCTTCACGACAAGCTGAGCCAAGCCAAAGCCTATTGCAACCTGGGCTTGGCCTTCAAAGCCTTGATGGACTTCAACAAAGCAGAGGAGTGTCAGAAGTACCTGCTCTCCCTGGCCCAGTCTCTGAACAATTCCCAGGCCAAATTCCGAGCTCTGGGAAACTTAGGGGATATTTTTGTCTGTAAAAAAGACGTAAATGGTGCAATAAAATTTTATGAACAGCAGTTGAGCTTAGCCCATCATGTTAAAGACAGGAGACTGGAAGCCAGTGCCTACGCAGCCTTGGGCTCTGCGTACAGGATGATACAGAAGTGTGACAAGGCTTTGGGTTACCACACGCAGGAGCTGGAGGTGTACCAGGAGCTGGGAGATATGCCGGGAGAGTGCAGAGCACATGGTCACCTGGCTGCAGTGTATATGTCCCTTGGGAAGTACACCATGGCCTTCAAGTGTTACGAAGAGCAGCTGGAGCTTGGGCAGAAGTTGAAGGACCCCAGCATAGAAGCCCAAGTCTATGGTAACATGGGCATCACCAAGATGAACATGAACGTCATGGAGGAAGCTATCGGCTACTTTGAGCAGCAGCTGGCCATGCTGCAGCAGCTCAGCGGAAACGAGTCTGTGCTAGATCGGGGCCGAGCCTACGGGAACCTGGGAGATTGCTACGAGGCCCTGGGAGATTTCGAGGAAGCTATAAAGTATTATGAGCAGTACCTGTCCGTGGCACAGAGCTTGAACCGTATGCAAGATCAGGCAAAGGCCTACCGGGGCTTGGGCAATGGGCACAGGTAAGAAACACTGTGATCTGTTCTAATGACGGTGAAGTCCAAGTCCTAATGGATGCATTGTGCTCCTGGTGGGGTGTTTGTGTGGCCGTTGTACACGTGCACGGGAACGTGGCATAGGAGCAATGGCAAGGACTGTGCTGCTCAAATCATGAAGCTGATGTTGCTCTGCCCTGAGAGGAAGAGAAGTTCATAGGGTGATGGAAGGAGGAGGCTGGTTCAGAAGGAGGTTGGGATGTCTCCTGGGGGGAGCGTTTTGCTCTGCCTGAAAGATTTGAGCTGGCCTCTAGCGGAAATGACAAAACAACTTCTTTCAAGAAAATACTGGCAAAATAAATGCTGTTGTTTTCCTCCCTTGCAGGGCAATGGGGAGTTTGCAGCAGGCTCTGGTGTGCTTTGAGAAGAGGCTTGTGGTGGCACACGAGCTGGGGGAGGCGTTTAACAAAGCCCAGGCCTATGGAGAGCTGGGGAGCCTGCACAGCCAGCTGGGCAACTACGAACAGGCCATTTCCTGCCTGGAGCGGCAGCTGAACATCGCCCGGGAGATGAAGGACCGAGCTCTGGAGAGCGACGCTGCCTGCGGCCTTGGTGGGGTCTACCAGCAGATGGGGGAGTACGACACGGCCCTGCAGTATCACCAGCTGGACCTGCAGATTGCGGAGGAGACCAACAACCCCACTTGCCAAGGCCGGGCCTACGGCAACCTGGGCCTGACCTACGAGTCCTTGGGCACCTACGAGAGGGCAGTGGTTTATCAGGAGCAGCACCTCAGCATTGCAGCCCAGATGAACGACCTCGTAGCCAAAACTGTGTCCTACAGCAGTCTGGGGAGGACTCATCACGCCTTGCAGAACTACTCTCAGGCTGTGATGTACCTGCAGGAGGGTAAGAGCATCAATGAGGCAACACAGCATGTAGGGGTGGATGCAGGGGGACAAGAGGGGACACGGAGAGAAGTGAGATACTGTGAACCTGGCACTAAGAGGATGCGTTTGACAGTGGCCTTTGATGCAAAAGCTCTTGTGGACATCGTAGCTGCTGTTGAGCATCTGTGTGAGAAGCTGTCCAAACAGGCTGTCCAAGCACAGCATGTCAGTCAGAGCCTTCCTGGCATCCTGTAGGCAAAGCATTGCAAAGCATGATCTGTGCCTTCCTGGGCATCTTCCTGGGATCTTTATAAAGATCATTTGTTCCTCGGCCACCTAGAGGGTGTGAACCTTCTCTATAAAATAGCATCGTATACCAGGATCTGGCTCTGGGAAAACCACATCAGGTCGTGATGGATCTCTCTGATCCTGAGAGCAGGTCTCAAACTGGTGTGTGCCTTGCTGAGAGCCACCTGGCTTTTCCTTCTGCGTTCGGGTGGGAGTGAGACCGGCGAGTGAGTGTCCTCTAAGCTGGGAGTGAAACCGAGTTGGGTTTGAGGGAGGTTCAGCCCTTGGTGTCCATAAGCCATCTGCAGCTGCTGAGTGCCAGGGCCAGCCCTGGCTTGTGAGTTGTGCTGCTGCAGGGGATTCCACCATGCAAGGGATTCCAGCATGCAAGCAGCATCTGCTCAAGGTGGTGGCTCTCTGATGGAGGAGATGAGCAGCTTAGCTGGAGCGTATGAAGCTGGGAGCCGAAGGATTAATTACATCAGTTAGTCTGGTTTTCCTGAAAGTGACCTTGGCAGGATTCCAGCGCGCTGAGGGAATTCAATTAAGTTGGAAGGGGAAAAAATTAAATACAGCTCCTTCTCCTGGTATGACACAGAATTCCTGAAAAGCCTGCAAATGCAAGCTGCTGCGGAGCTGCATGGTCATGGCAGGGTCCCTGCTCCCCACTCCGTGGGAAACCTGAGGTGCCTCAGAGGAGACATCCCTGTTGTCAGCAGGGCCCGTGGAGGCGAGAGGCTTGGAGCGTGGTGGAAGTGGGGATGACACAGAAGGTGCTTCTGGAAGTGGAACGAGCTCCAGGTTGTTCACGCCAGGACCCTGCCCTCTGCTCTGGCTCAGTACATGAGCCATGCAGAGCCTGCCAGAAGGCTGGAGAGAAACGGTGGGAAACGAGCCAGTAATGGGGCAAGAGGTGTCTTTTCTGTCAGCGTCTGGCAGCTCACTGTGATTTTTGTTTATCTGTGTGGCTTTTAAGGTTTAAAAGTCGAACTTCCTGATTGGGGCTTACTGAGTGTGTCCCATGGAGATGCTCACTTGAGGAGATCTTGGTCCATGGAAATGTCTGTCTTGCCGAGGCACCTCTCAGTGCTGATTTGAGTGTCGGCAGCAGTGTCCTGGCACTGCCCTGCTTCGTGTCCCACTGCTTGGTGGCTCCGTGGCTGTCCCTGCCTGCTGTGGGAGCCCGGGGGCCACCTGAGCTGCTGAGGCAGAATCCCTCCACCAGCTGCTGAAGCCCCTTCTCCCCTCTGGCCCTCTCTCACTCTGTCTCCTTTCCAGGGCTGAGGTTGGCAGAGCAGCTGGGACGCAGAGAAGACGAAGCCAAAATCCGCCACGGCCTCGGCCTCTCCCTCTGGGCGAGTGGGAACCTGGAGGAGTCTCAGCACCAGGTACACCATGGTCCACCCCGTGCTGGCTTTTGTCCTCTGAGCCCTTTGGGTCATCCCTGACCTTAGGGGAGGGAATGTCTGGCCCATCCTGGGGAGGGTGTGGAATGCAGTGAGCCGGCTCGGGCCCTGCTCTGTCCAAGTCTCCTCCCCTCTGCCAGGGATGGTGCCATCCTGAGGGGCTCTCTGGGGCAGACATCCCCTGCCTGGGGGTATATTGGCCCTGGATCCTCCCACTCTCCCAGCCAGGGCTTTGTGCTGTGTAGGGAAGTCACCGTGGCTGTTTTCCCTCCCAGCTGTACCGGGCCTCGGCGCTGTTTGAAACCATCCGACACGAGGTGCAGCTGAGCACAGATTACAAGCTGTCACTCTTTGACCTGCAGACATCCTCCTATCAGGCCCTGCAGCGAGTTCTTGTCAGTCTCGGTAAGAGATGCCATCACACGCTGAGCTGAACTTAAGGGGAGGCCGTTCATGGTACATCTTCACTCATCTGTCCGACACAGCA
>JAOXNH010000005.1:32020726-32043156 GCA_028566575.1 Bartramia longicauda | reverse complement strand
GAGTTGTAGAGAGCGAGGTCTCCCCTCAGCCTCCTTTTCTCCAGGCTGAACACCCCCAGCTCCCTCAGCCGCTCCTCCTAAGACTTACTCTCCAGACCCCTCACCAGCTCCATTGCCCTTCTCTGGACTCGGTTCTCAGCTCACAGCTTGCTTAAGAGCACTGTGGTTGTGTGCTTTTGTGTTCAAATGTAAGTGCCATTGACTTCCCAAATGCTGGAAGCGTGTCTGTAAGTGCTGTTGCATCTCCAGAGCAGCACATCTTCCCAATTTCTGCTCCTGGAGAGGAAGGGATGCTGTCGTGGGACGTGTCATCAGGATTTTGCCGTGGTGGTGTTCAGTTCCACTCTGCAGCCTTTGCTTTCTGCCTGAAATGGTCCCTTTCAGCTGGTCTAATTAAGCTGACAAATAACTCATAACTTGCAAAAAAAATAAAGTACAAAAGACTTCAAAGTCTGCTTGAACTTGTGTTGGGGCAGCCTCTCTTCAGGGAGAGCGTGTGGCCTCTTGGGTTCATGAACTCAAGATTTTTGCCTCTTTAAGGAGCTCTAAATACTCGTTGTGAGTGTTGCTCAGAGCTGTGCCAGGACTGGGAACTGAGCGTGCAGCTGGAGGGAAAACACACAGGAGGCAGCTGTTGACAATATTTTCTTTTCCTTGTTTTTCCTTCCCTCAACCCCGGCTGTTGTTCAGCAAAGCCCATTTCAGGGGTCAGGAAGTGATTGTCTTTTGTCAGGACTTACTCTTTCAGGTTATTAAATTATACCTGGAAGTAAGCTGAGAAACTGCCCCGTGGTCCGTACAGCAGATAGGGACAGCTCTAGTTACCTGCAGGAGTTCCTGTTGGGCATTAGTTTAATTCATGTGCTCTTTATTGGAAAATGTGCCCTTGAGGAAAGGCTCCAAGTTGTCAGGAACCCAAAAGGAACCAGAAATGAGATGAAGATGGCCTAACAGGTTTAGCTGAAGTGTACAAATCCCGAGGTTTGTGATGCGCCATATAATAGGCAAATTATTTATTAAAGGGAGACGTTGTTAAAAAGAGTTGTGTTTGCCTTCTGCTTTTAGAAAGAAAATACTAACAGCAGTTTGACAGAAAGTCTGCTCTGAGGTGATGGGGCTGTTACTCCCTGCAAGCCTGACAGCGGGAGGTGACACAATCCAGGGGAAATTTTACTTTCCCATTTGGCTGAGGTTGTGTCTGAAAAACCTTTTCTCCCAAAGTGGCTGTTTGTCCCAAAGCTGCTGCTCTGTCTGGCATCAATGACTCCTTCCCCCTCTGTTCCTCCTGCAGAGCCTGTGCCAGCAGCGAGACCGAGAGTGAAGCTGGGGACATCATGGACCAACAGTTTGAGGAGATGAATAACAAGCTGAACTCCATGACCAATCCCACCGGCTTCCTCAGGATGGTCAGCAGGAACAACCTCTTGAACAGGTGAGAGCACAGCACCGCACTGTGGGGATCAGCGAGCAGAATGAGACGTCTTGGTGATGGGCTTCTCTCTAAATGGCAGGTTTAGGGTGCACCCGATGCCTTTGCTCATGGTCTCCCTATCGCCTCGAGTGCTGGGGACACAGAGCAGCAAACTGATACTGTCCTTTACGGCTGCAGTAACCATCCATTCTTCACAGCATGGGGGTACGGGGAACGTTAAGCATCTCTCTTGGGAATGAGGTCCACATGTTCGTACTGTGCAGCACCCTCCCCTTCTCAGCAGAGGGGCCCATGGGCATTTCCCTTCCCTCCTTTTCCATTGTGTTCTTGTGGTGCAGTGAGAATTTCCCCCTCCCTCAAGAGAGCTCTGTGTCTTGCTCCTGATGGGACTGAGAATCCAGGACTGCCTGGTGTTGCTTGTGCATCCAGCCTGGGAGCTGCGAGTGCCTGGTGGCCTTCCACAGATGGCTGGCCAGTTGGGGGTTGATTCTGTTCTCCAGACCCAAGTGTTGGATGTGAGGGACTAAGAAGCCCTGCCAGGTCCTGGAATGGCATAGGATCCTTTTGCTTCCTTCTTTAGAAATAGAGATTTTCAGTGGGAAGGAGGCAGAACAAGGACTGAAAGTGTCATTGTGGGAGGGAGGACCCTGGGCAGGGTCCCACAGGCAGGGACCTAGATAGGATGTGTCACATAAGAACTCGGTAGCTTGTTTTGGGAGATGTGGGGGTGGCATCTGCACTGCCTTTCTAGGTGAATTTGACAGCTTAAGGTGATAGCAGCAAGGACTTGTCCCCAGTTGTTAAGTGATAACTCTGTCCTGAGGGACAGCCATTTCGAAGTTGCTCTTTTCCTGGCCAAGGGCTGGTTTTGACTGTCTGAACAATTGTGAGGGAACCCTGTTTTGTCCCTGCTGTCTGCGAGATGTGGTGCTTGGAGCTCTCTGCTACGCACTTACTATGGAAATACTTCTTTCTATTGATCTGAACTGTGGTACTAATTAGCAGGGAATGTGCTGCATTTCCAGAGTTACAGCACCGTGCACTCGCAGCACACCGTCCACTCATTTTCTGCCTCTTACAGCTTGGTCAGGTCCCTGTCTTTCATATTACTCTGCTAATTAGGGCAAGCATTTGAAACGAAAATTAAAGACAGAATTTTTCCAGTGTCACCGCTCCCCCAGTGGAGAGGGGCTGCATGAGGCAGATCTGTGCTCCAGCAGGGATGGTGAGCGCAGGACACCCCGGGCCTTTCTCAGCTGGAAAAGCCGATGTGACCCACCCCGCAGCCTTGTGAGCCATCGCTGGAGCCTGTGAGCTGTAACAGCGTCCCCACGAAACTGGGAGCTGCCTCTTGGCACCAGCAACTGGCCTGGTTTTCCTTCCAGAATCCACATGCGTATCTGTTCAAGCTGCTGCCTTGGTGATGAACCAGGAGTATTTGCTCGTTTGGGATCAAACAAGGAGACATCCTTGCAAGAGCCTTGGAAGCTTCAGGAAGGGAGCAGGCGAAAATCTACATGGAAGAGAGCCAACTAAGAAATAAAGTGGGAGCACTGTGCACTGGCCTGGAGCTCTAAGGAGGAACCAGGAGCTCTTAGACTTTGGTTAAGCAACAGAATCGAGTGGTTAGCAAGAGCTGTGATCTTGCAGCTCCAGACTCCATCTCAGCCCCTCTGTGCAATGGTTTTTCTGCCAGTTAGCACTGGAGTGCATTCATGTTGCTGTAGGTCAACGCTGAGTGGGTTGTTGCTGCTGCTTCAGAGGGTGGTAAAATTGTGGCTCACAAGCGGTGATTGAAGGTATGGCCTCTGTTTGCTTTGGCTGCTGCACTGCAGGGGACAGAGAGGAGTAGGGCCCGTGTGGAGCTGAGAATAACAGCTCGTCTTCTCTACTGCCAAGGCAGGCCCTGCATTCCTCATGTGGGGCCTGAATCCATGTTCACATCTTGTGCTTGAATGTTGGAGAACCTCAAGGGAGCTTGCATGGCTTGGGGCCAGCGCAAGTTCCCTCACGCACAGGAATTGCACATGCTGTTAAGGTCCCATGGTAGAAAATGAGGCCCTGGAGATGCTGGGACTCTTCGGAGCCATCCAGTCTCCATGTCTGGCAGCAAACGGGTGACTGAAAGGAAGCTCTTGGTTTGGGACGGGGGCCCTCTGGCTGCTTGTCATCAGGTAACCTGGCTTTTAAGCAGAGGGAATAGTATAATTTTTTGGCAGTTCCACTTAGAAAGCAAAAATATGGGAGTTTGGCAGTTAAGGAACATCTGAGGAGAAATGGACTTTAGAGAGAAGCACAGAAGGGAGACAGCAGTGATCTCAGTACAGGGCAATGGCTGTCCCAGCTGTGGGTGCCACTGGTGGAGCCCCCGAGACAGTCCCAGCTGCTCATGTCTTATGCAGCTTCTGTTTTCTCTGCTCCATAGGGCTCTTAGACTTTTGTTGGGTTTCCAGATTAAAATCTGATTTCCTCCCTAGTAGTTGTCTTCTGCTCCAGCAAGGGACTTGACCACTGCCTGGACCTGAGTGTAGCTCCCCCACCGTTTCTTTGGTGGCTCCACCAATGTGGGGAGACAGTTTGTCCTCCTTCCATGGACCTGTGGAAAACATGGGAATCAGCGCTGACGCTGCTTAGAGGGTAAAAATACACTTCCTTGAAGGCAATTTTGTCAACGCAGCATGGTGAGGATTGGTAAAAGGCAAACTGGGAGATAAGGAGCTGGAGAACCAAGCAGCTCACCCCTCGCGGAGCAGAAGGAAAGGGCTGTAGCAGGGATGTCTGACCCAGGATGAAGCAAGGTGGCAGATGAGGAAGCCATGGCTGGAGAGTCTCTTATCCGTCTGGTTCTCTGCCATACGGGGTGCAGCGCTGTGGCTGCCCAAGCACAGACCACACAAGCAGAGAGCACTGGGTGGTCTGTGGGTTTTGTGCAACCACTGGTGGGTTCTGGGGATAATTGCGGATCCTTGAAAGCATCCGCAGGGAGCTCGTATCTGAATGTTTTCTGGAGCTTCCCACAGCTTGGTTTTCTAAGCGTGTCAAGGCTCTGAGGGTGGATTGGGGGCTACATCTCTAGGAAGGGTCTATTTGAGGAAGACTTGCAGAATGACAGGCCTGATGGATATTCATTGTCAGACCACTCCCAGCCTTCCAGAATGGCTGTGCTTGGTCACGGGTGGGATCTGACTCTTCCAGAGTCCTAATGAGGGCCAAGAGATACGAATCCCTCCTTCCTGCTTGGAACCAGCCACCTTCATCCTCTGGAAGCAGAGCCAGGCCCCGTGAGGCTGGTGGTAGAATGGATCGGTGAGAGCTCAGGGCTTGCGTGCCAGGGGCTTTCTCCCCCTTTTCTCTGAGGCTGCCGTGGGATCACGCTTTGTTCTTGCATCTCCAGCACAAAGGGCGGAAGCAGGGTTAATGCTGATACAGGCAGGCAGTGCCCAGTCCCAGTTTGTGCCATTTCCTGTGCGTGCTGCAGGTCGGGTGCCTCGCACAAAGGGTTATAAACACACAGCCCTGCCGAGCCTGCGCGGAGGCTTCCAAAGGAGAGATTTTACTGTTCTGGAAATCAGGGGAGACCCCTCTGCATCGCAGGAGCAACGTAGAAATGATCAATGCAGCACCCCGGGATCCAGCACTGGAGCTCTGTAGATGGGACCAAAATTTGGCCAGAAGATTCAGAAGTCTCCTTCTTGCCACATTGAAATCACCTGGACTCAGATGCCTGACGAGCCACCTGGAGAGCTGGTGGTTTGCACTGGTTTGGGAGGAGAGGGAGTGGGCTGGCCGGGGCTCCAGGTCTGCTCTGCCTGCTACAAAAGATCCCTGTCCATCCTCCTCCCTATGGATTTTCTCACTCCTCTTTGTGTACACAAACACGCAGGCGAGAGATGCGAAAGATTTATGATACTCCCTTGGTTTTGTTCTCATAAAAAAGCAATCCGAGTGGTGAAGGAATAAATCTAGAGCTGCTTGGCTGCGAAACCAAGATGAAGGAGGCTCTGCTGATTAGAGTAATCAAGCCCCTATTCCCTGCAATAAATTAGTGTGTTAAAATCGTGTAACACAGAAGGGGAGGCTGGCGAGTGCCATCTGCTGGCAAACAGCTGCTTCTGGGGAAAGTCATGGAATCACAGGATGTTGTTGGGCTTGGGCTAAAGCTCCACACGCTCACTGGTTTCTAGATAAGCAGGGGGGTATCCCTGCCCTTCCAGACTGGTGTTTCAGCCAGGATATACTGGAGGGATGTGCCTCGAGCACAGGGTTCAGGGCGATAGAAACGCGTGACGTTGGGAAAGCACAGTGTTATGTTTCCTGATCTGATATTAAAATCCCTGCTGCATAAATATGGAAACAACTGAGTGCTGCAGGGTGGGCTTGGCTGAGTCAGCTTCTGTGGGGAAGCTGGGCAGAGGGGTCCGGAGGGGAGCAGACAGTGCTGAGTCCATGCTGGTCCTGTAACGAACTTGCTGTTCGTTAGTCACCCAGGCAAGTTTTCAGCAGCTCTGAGGAGCTTTCACCAGAATCCCTGCATCGGAGAGCGTGGGCAGTTGGATGCCAGGCTTCTGTTCACATCCTTAAATTACTCCTGCTGGCCCATAGGATGTAAATCCCGGGTCAGTGGGGAGCATGGGTGGCAACATCATTTTTTCTTTAGGTAATAGTTTTTAGACATAATGTGAGGTGAGTTTGGAGGGCGATGGCAGCAGCTGAGGAGAGAAGGAGAGGGGGGAGAGAGATTTTCTGCCCCTGTCTGTTGGCGTGTGTCAGAAGAGGCCAGGGCTCTGTCGCAGGCCTGCGGTTTGTCAGTCGTAGGAGTGAACTCGAGTGCAGTGGTTTTGCTCTTCTTGTCTTTTCTTGCCTTTTGGTTTAAATCTGGTAGCGTGAAGAGACACTGTGTGTGTGTACATCTGCCAGAGGCATTATATATGGATTCATACAAATACATATGCTTATAGCAAGTACACAGTCAACTATCAATGTATCTCACAGCATCCAACAGATACGTTAATCAGAGTTTTCTTTTGATTTCCTGGATGTGCCAATACTTTCTGGTTTTACTTCTTTTCTGTGTCGAGAGCCAAGAGTTGATCCAGGCGAGAGGTGAAAATAAGGAACAGAGACAAGGCGTTTCTTCTGAGTAAACCTTCTTTAAACAAGGACTTTGCAGACTCGTGTCGTGACAAAGCGTGTGAGTTTGGTCGCGAGTCAGGAGGCTGTAGCTGCATTCCTGTTGCGTGAATTGGCAAAGGCACGTGGCGTTGGAAGGTGTCTGAGAGGCAAAGCAGTGCTGTGCTTCCCAGAGACCAGGAACGGAGGGAGGCTCTTTCTGCGCAGCAGCAGCAGAGCCAGGTCTGGATTGGGATTTCATGGAACCCTCCATTGAATGCGTTTGGCGCTTTGAGGGCAACAGGGCACGTGTTGCCTCATGGGTGGCCTTTTTATGCTTGAGGTTGTTGTGTTCCTTGCTGTACAGCCCCCGTGGTGACTCTGGTACCATTACTGTTCAATGGCTTATTTCCCTCCCCGCCTTTTCCTTAATGCCCACCTGTTAAAACTTTCTGGAATTTTATCCTTTTCACAGAAAATGGTTGTTTGTGGCACCAAGCCAAGAATAACCTTTCTGGGGAGCACAGCTGCTGGAAGAGCGAGACCAGAACGGGGCAACATCATTTCCTCAAGAGGACAATACCTTTTCATAGCCGTGCCATCTCAGCCTCCTCGGAGTGACGGTGTTGGGGGGCTGGTGATGCCAGGAGAGCACATGCAGAGCTCTCTCTGGGGGGGTGTCAGAAACGGTCTCTAGGTCAATTCTTGCATCTGACTTCATGGAGCCATTCAGAGGAGTGGCAGCAAGTGGAGGCACAATCTTCATGTCTTGTTGGTTGCCTGATGTCCAGTTTCCTTTTGGTACCATGCTAGATGAATCGGTGTGAAACCCAAGTGCAAATCTTCCTGGGATCATGGTCAGTTGTTGATGGCTCCCGTGTTTGCCTGCACACAGCCGCTGCGCAGAGGTGTGCAATAAAAGCTGTGAGCAGCTCTTGAGTTTGTAGAGAAACTCCATAGCAAGGAAAAATGCTGTCTGCTGCTGGTTCACCCTGCTGTTGATGGCATTGTTCATTGTGGTGTGAAGCTGAATGGGAGAATAAAGCTCTGCCATGAAGCATCTTACAGAACAGAGTCCTCTGGATGAACAGGGACGGGCTCATCATCTGTGTTATGAAATCAGGGCAACCTGGAGTGGCCCTTGGATTTCTGCGACTGACCTCTCGCTTGCCTTTTGCCCACAGGAGCTGCCAGAGCATGACCAGTCTGTTCAGCAGTACCATGTCTCCTGTCAAGGATGGAACATCATCTCTTCCGAGGAGGCAGACTTCCTTCACCAAACCCCCGCTCCGTGCGCTCTACGACTTATTGATAGGACCTATGGAAGGAGTAAGCCTTTGGCAGGGACAAATGTGGGGTTTCACTGACCAGAATCCCCTGCCAGGGTGGGAAAGCAAGAGTGGGCAGCTTGGGGACTCTGTCTGAAACGTGGTGGTTTGCACTTGATCTTCCCAGATGGTGGGACTGGGTGTGTTGGGAGGTGGAAACAAGGGATGTCACTGTTGATACCACTTCCACTCGGCTGCTTTTGATGGACCTAAGCAGGAAGTGTATCCTTAATTCACTAATACTGTTTGGCAGTGCCACGCTGGCAGCCAGCTGCAGCCAGACAAGCTGGGCCTTGCTCTTTCTCCATCCCAGCAGCTCCTGCTGGTGGATCACGGGGTGAACGCAGCAGCCAGGGGAAGCTGTGTGGCACAGTGTCCCATGGCAGCCCTGCCCAGTCCCTGTGGCTCCAGTCTTACAGAGCAATGGCAGGATAAATTAAAAAGTCCTGTCTCTGTCTGGAGTATCTCTAGCTGGAAGAGACTTTCTTTTTGCCACTTTTGGGGCCCAGCTGCATGTTCCCTACTTATAAATCTCTCTGCCTTCCTTCTCCATCCATAAGATACTTGCTGTTTAGACCTATTTGTGACTCTGGGTTGATTACAATGTCATGCGTTTTGAAGTGCAGGTCATAGACACAATCTGTCTGAGGATTGTTTGCTCTTGTGTAAGAAATTGCTATTTTGAAATTCAGTCTCAGAAAGGATATTCTCTTTCAAAGGATAAGGTGATAATAATATTGACAAGACATAGGTGCATGGTTTTAACAAAGATTTTAACTGTACTGGGGTGATGCTGGTCCCATTCCGCTTGCTGAGGCTGGCTGTGGCAGCCAAGATCTGTGTGGCATGTCACTGCTGTCGAGCCTCCTTCACTCAAATGGGTTGTTTGTGCAGAGATGAGCAACAGTCCAGCTATGTAGGTCCATTCAGTGCCAATATGTGTTCACACAGAGCGTAACTCTGATACTCCAAACCTGATGTGGGGTCAGACTAGAGCCTGATGCTTGGGAAGTGCAGGCTGGGGCACTGACGGAGCAAAAGGGCCGAACTGATTCTCTCTCTTTGTCTTGCAGGGTTTGATGCATTCCAGTGGGCCTGTTGGCCGCCACCGCCAGCTGATCCTTGTTCTGGAGGGAGAACTGTACCTCATTCCTTTTGCTCTCCTGAAGGGCAGTTCCTCCAATGAGTACCTCTACGAGCGCTTCAGCCTCATTGCAGTGCCCTCCATCCAGTCGCTGAATCCCAGCTCCAAGGTCGGACATCACCTATAAAACCTCTCTCTCATAGAACCTCTCCTGTGGGGTGCAGGTTCCTGGAGTTTTCTATACTAACCCCATTTTCTCTTTCTCTCTGTAGTCCCATGCGAGGAAGAATACTCCTGCTTACTCCAGTTCTACCTCAATGGCAGCTGTCATAGGAAATCCCAAGCTCCCTTCAGCAGTCATGGACCGGTGGCTGTGGGGACCTATGCCCTCTGCAGAAGAGGAAGCGTACATGGTGTCTGAGTTACTCGGCTGCCAGCCCTTAGTTGGCAGCGCGGCAACAAAAGAGAGGGTCATGAGTGCCCTCACTCAGGCAGAATGTGTCCATTTTGCAACCCACGTCTCCTGGAAACTGGCTGCTTTGGTCCTGACACCCAACACCGACAGCAATCCGGCCAGCAGCAAGAGTTCTTTTGGAAACCCTTACACCATCCCAGAATCCCTTCGGATGCAGGATGATGCCAGTGATGTGGAGAGCATCTCAGACTGCCCTCCTCTTCAGGAGTTTCTGCTTACAGCAGCTGATGTCCTGGATCTGCGGCTTCCTGTCAAATTAGTGGTTCTTGGCTCTTACCAAGAATCCAACAGCAAAGTCACTGCTGATGGAGTCATTGGCTTGACACGAGCATTCCTGGCTGCTGGGGCTCAGTGTGTCCTGGTGTCACTCTGGCCTGTTCCTGTGGCTGCTTCCAAAATGTTTGTGCACGCCTTCTATTCCTCCCTCTTAAACGGGATGAAAGCCAGCGCGGCCCTTGGAGAAGCGATGAAGACCGTCCAGAGCAGCAAGCAGTTCTCCCATCCGTCCAACTGGGCAGGTAGGTAGGAGGAATGTGCTTTTTGACAAACCAGATAGGGCTTCTCGGAAGCGCTGTTGTGCCAAATTGTTTGAGTTAAGCAAGGAGCGGCGCTGGCAGGTGGTCGGGAGTAGTGTGTGCCCTGTGCTCTCCCACAGTTCAGCCCTGTGTTTCAGACCCAGATTCGGGTGAGTGTGGCTGAATGTCACTGTGATGGGTTATGAATTCGATAGAATTTAAAGCAACTGTGAGGTAAAGTCTTGTGACAGCACAAGGGTTTAACGACTGGTAAGAAATAATGTGCAGTACAATTCCTCATTCCCTGTGTTTGAGATCTATAGGGTCAAGTTTCCTGTGTCCTTGGGGTGGAGTTGGCTGGAGCAAATGTACAGAATTTAGTGAAATTCTAACAAGGAGGCAAGAGTAGTCCTTCTGGAGGTAGCAGCAGCAACCAGGAGCTGCAATTTCTGTGACATAAGCCTTGTGGGGCTTAATCCTTTGGTCCTTTGAGGAGAAAGGTTTCCCTTGCTTCAACTGGAGATTCCTCAGCAGGGTAAGCTCCGGGGTGGAGAGCTGGTGCTTGCTCCCACTCAGTTACAGAATCACAGAATCTTAGATGAGTGAGTTGAGATTCAGAGAGACAAAGTCTTGGAGTTCCACAGTGTTGTTACAGGGATATGTACAAATAACCTGCTTTTTTTTTTCCCAGCACAAGTCCTGGTTTTTTAAAGCTGCATGCATTCCCCAAGTGGGTTTTTTTGCACAGGCAGCAGTACCATGTTTTTTCGATCAGGAAACTGTTGTGAGTATGACTCTGATGTGAACTGGAGGAGCAGGAAACTTGCTAGAGCTTGTTAAAATGAGCAGTCAGTCTGACAGAGCGATTCCAGGCTTGTTGAGTCCAGCCTTAGGACATGATTCAGACAATACCAGATGGGAGCTGAGTTTAGGTTACAGTCCACAGCTCAGTTTCTATTTTACTTTCCTTCCAAGATTTTTCTGTCTCAAAGGAAAGAGCATTAAAGGGAAAAAAAGCCACTGCTTCCTAGGCAAAAGAGAATGAGCATGGAGATGGGTGTGAGGACAGACAGGCGCATACCTCGCTGCAGTGGGTGAGAAGGGGAAGGCAGAGCTCCTTGTGCTGACGTGTGGAGAATCTGGCATTTGGAGATGGAGCATTATCCAAGATAGGTTTCTGACCGAGACAGGGAAAGCTCTCAGTTGTCTGAGTCCTGTTTCTGCGAGCACAGTTTAGCATCTATTGATTTCCTCTGCTCTGAAGGAGACATGGAGCGTGCTAGGACAAGGTTAGCTGCAATACAGTGTTTTTCCACTTGCTTGAACAGGAAAACACTATTGATTTAATAGAGGACGACAGTAAGAAGCATCTAGAAGCTCTCTGGAAGTTCAGTCTATGGGACTGGGCATGGAGTGGGCAGCTGCTCTGGGAAAAGAATACCACTGTGCAGGGCACAGTAACCCATCATTCCGTTAGTCCGAGTGGGCAGAGGGGATCTGCTTGTTTTGGGCAGTCTCTGTAACAGAAGGAGCTTGGGCATCTCTTACTCTGTGTCCTGCAGGTTTCATGCTTATTGGGAGCGACATGAAGCTGAACAGCCCTTCTTCGCTGGTGGGACAGGCCCTGACGGAGATTCTGCAGCACCCTGAAAGGGCACGGGATGCTCTGCGTGTCCTGCTGCATCTGGTAAGAGAAAGGAAACCCTCCCACACCCTGCGAGCGTTGCAGACCGTGTGGTTGTGAGATAGTGTTACCTGTGGGTATGCATGGGTAAGTGATGAACGGGGAGAGAAACACCCTGATGTGTAACCACTCACACTTGACTATAAACCTTCCACCCTTCTCCCTTACCTCCTGTGAAAGCTCTGGGTCAGTGTGAAAAGACTGGGACACCTGATGAAGTGTCCGGAGCAAAAAGAGGCAAAATAAGCAAAGTCTTATATTGTATTGTGGCAAAATCCTCCCCATCTGGTTTCCATTAGCTGTTGAATTGGGTCTCTGCTTTAAAAATTAGATAATCACTGGGGTTAGTTGTTTCTCTGAGAAAACAGCTCTGAGCCTTGCAGTGGTGGAGAGGCAGAGCACAGCCACTGCTGTCTCTTTGAGGACTTGGAAGAGGCACCTCTGTCCCCAGATGTGCAGCAGGGCTGAAACCAAACTGCCGGATGGCTGGAATAATCTCCCATGGCTTTTAAAACTTTTCTTTCCAATGTGGTCCCACAGGAATGGGGAGTATCCATAGGATGCTGGAAACCTATGAATATTCCTAGTGATCCCAGTTGCTGGGTTTTGTGGACACACATCTCTTTACTGTTTGCCCTAGAGCTGCAGACTCTCCCCTGGTAATAAGCCCTGTCCTGGTATTAGGTCCAGCAAGAGGCTGGAACCAGGCTTATAGGAAACAATCACAATCAAACTGGTCCTTAGTTTCCTGTGGCACAACTTTCCCCGGAGAACATTGCCACTCACCACAGAGATAGCAGAGCTGTGGATGCTGAGTTGCTGGAGCATCTCTTTTCAAGGGCTTCCTTCTGTGTAAGACAAGCCAGGTTCTCCATCGGGTTTGCTGTCTCTCAGCCTGCTATTCCTGCTTCTTCACTGAGTCCAAAGAGGCAGTTAGTAAGCATCTCTCCTAAAATAAGCTAATGCTGTGTTTTCCCCAAAGGTGGAGAAATCATTGCAGCGAATCCAGAACGGGCAGCACAACTCCATGTATACCTCCCAACAAAGCGTGGAGAATAAAGTCGGTGGCATTCCAGGCTGGCAGGCCCTACTCACCGCCGTAGGATTTCGCTTGGATCCTCCAGCCAGTGGCCTCCCGGCAGCGGTTTTCTTCCCAACCTCCGACCCTGGCGAGCGGCTGCAGCAGTGCAGCACCACCATACAGTCCCTCCTGGGTAAGGACCAGCCCAAGCTTCTGGCTCTGTCCTCACCCATCCGAGCAGACATCGACCTTTCCCTGCCTTTCTTTGGCGCAAGCCTGTAAAATGGTGATGTTTTACATCAACGGAATAAAAGTATTTAACGGGGCAGAGGTCCTAGAAGTAAATGTTTACTGAAAATTTTGTCATAGATGGGAATCATTTACTACTTAGTCCAGCATCCGAGAAGCGTGATGTGACTGTTCCTTTCTCCCAGCTCTCAGACAGAACATGTATAATCAGATGCCAAGTGGGAAAACTGTTTGTTTTCTGGAAAATGCTGCTGCTTCCAGAACCATTCAGTGATTTGGGGGAGAGGTTTTAGGCATTTTCTGAGTTTGTGTTCTTTTCAGGTTGTTGCATTTTCTGACCATCAAGAGATAGGTACTGAGCAGTCCCCGTTTCTGCTGCTGTTTTTCAGGTTTGCCTAACCCTGCACTTCAGGCACTTTGTAAACTTATCACAGCTTCAGAAACAGGAGAACAGCTGATCAACAGGGTGAGTTGGGAGGTTTTCCTCCACTACTGGTTTCCAAATGGTTGTTCCCAGGCCAGTGCACAGAATGGTTTATACCCTGATTTATCAACCCAGAGTGTGCTAGGATTCTTCAGGGTTGAAAATCTAAACTTTTGTGTTTGTGTAAATGAAAGTCTGGGTCCAGAAGAAAAAAATGCAGATGTGTTACTGGGCTGCATGGCCTTGGGTCTCCCGTTCAGTGACAGAAATGAAACCATGGGCACCTGCTGCAGTGAGGGGGAAGCAAAATACGGGAAATGAGTGGCAGAACCACTAGTGGCTGTTTGCCCATCCTGTCCTGGGCTGCTCTTTGTCCACAGTAATTTCCAAAGTCCCAAGGTATAATTGACTTTGGACAATGCAAGGTCTGTCAGAAAACCACGGAGCCTGTGCTTCTCTGGAAGGATTTGTGGTTGTCAAAGAGAAAGGCAGTGCCACCAGTGGTGGTGGGACTTCCCCAGTTCCTCCCAGTCTCCTTCCCATTCCTCCCTCTCCCCAGCCTCTCTAGCATGCCTAACCCAACCTGTCTCTGTGCCACCTGCCTGGCTGGCTTTCCATTGCACATTTCTTACTGTCCTGATTGCTCCTCTAATGAGGTTTATTTTGTTCATTTGCCTGCTTCAGTAGATGAACACACTGCACATAGCGAATGGGCCTGTAACTCACTTTATTTTCCCCTTTCCCCGTGCAAAAGTGTCCTAGGGCAGTACCATGGTGGGTAACTGGGATTATCTCTGTGAGGCTTCAGGGGGCTTCCCTTTGTTCTGTCACATTGAGTCTCTGCACAAAATGCAAAGTAAGAGCCCCGGCTTTGCTGTTACCTGCTCGGAACCTGCTTTGTCGATCCCTTAGACTGACTCTGCTGCAAGGAGAGGGTTTCTCGTTGTGTTCTACAGTAGCTCATGGGGTGTTTCTAACGGCTTGTCCTTCATGGAATTTTGCTTTCTTGCCTTGGCTCTTTTGTCACTGCCTGAGACTTCTGGGGTTGAACAGCAGGGTTATTTTTTACCTCATTGCCACCAGAGGGAGGCCCGGAGCAGAAGGGATGTAATGAGTAGAAGACAACATTCCGATAGATGGGAATGTGGTATAAGTGTCCGTGAGATTACTTCACAATTATCTTCTTTGCCTCGGATAATTAAATCACCCAAGGAGGAACATTTGGGTGGTTGTACACAGCTAACAAAAGACGCACTCGCCGTTTCCTCGGCCGCCCCAGGCAGTAAATGTTGGCTGGGGTATTGCATTGGGTTTCCAAATGTTCTTCTAGAGCCTAGATCCCAGGTGGAATTTCCTTTTGCACAAGAGTCTATCCAGTTACGAGCTGGGGTTTTGCAGCTTAGCTCTCCCTTCCTCTGCGGTTACATGCTTTTATCCTCCTCCTTCCTCTCTGCAGTTCAGGGGGTGAGCAGTGATGGCCCTGCCTGTCCCAAAGGAGAGAAGATTTTATTCCAAATGGGAGCGTGATGACTTGACAGTGCAGTCCGTGGCTGTTACTCGCTGTCTGTCCCATATGGATGATGGGTGTCATAACGGAGCAAGCCTCTTGGCATGGGTGAGGCAGGGAGGCAGGGAGCCTGATCTTTTGCTCTGGATAGAAAACACTTAATTTTAGTGCAAAACAGAAGGCAGGAACCACAAAAGAGAGAACTTCAGTACTACCACATGACAAGGAAAAGTTAGGGATTGCTGAGCACATTAAGTGCCAATAACGTATCCCAGAGAAAACAAGAGAAGGGCTTGTTTTATGCTCTGCCTTCTGCCAGAATGTGGGTTGGCCTGAGTATCTGCCTGCGAAGTGTCGGAGTTGATTGTAAGGAGCTGGGCACTCCCAGATTCCAGCTGCCTATTCCCACGCTGTTGGACTCCTCGAGCCGTTTCCATTGCTCCCTTCTTTCTCCGGACAGAGCATCTTGCAGTCAGGATGCTGCTTTGCATGTGGATGTGTCACCGCAGGGCTCCCTCTCCCAGGCATTTTGTAGCACAGAATAACCTGTGTTCTTTCTTTTCTTGTCTCCTCTCTTTTCCTTTTTTGTAATCTGCTGCCCGAAGGCTGTTAAAAATATGGTGGGAATGGTGAGTATGACACACGCTGGGGAATGACACTGCTGTGCAGGAGAAAATGCCTTGGTCACTGCAGACCCATTTCCCTGCGCTGCAGAGCAGTGTCTTCAAGCCGCTTTCAGGCCTGGAATTTGCTCCATAGAGCTACTGTGGAAAAAAATAAAAAGCCTGTGTAAGCTTTTGTGGGCTGTGAGAGATGGGTGGTCCTGAGGTTAGCTGCTCCCCAATTAACGGCTTTCCATCCTTCCTGCCCTGGCTGGGTTTTTGAATGACATGGGATCCTGCCACCTCAATTTGTGTCAGATCTTCATAAACACATTTTTTTTCCTCTGTTTTTTGCTACTCCTCTCCCTTGGGCACAGTTGGGAAACTTCTTTCCTGGACCCCATAGAAGTATTAGGAAAGTCTTCCATGGTTTCATATGACTTGTTCTGCCCAGTTAAACGCTGAGAATGAGTTTCTTGGGATTTGCGTAAGGAGTATGGCTCAGTCATGGAATGGGCTTTAGTGTATTTCTGTGAGCAGCCCCGAAGTATCTGAACTTTCCTTTTCTTTCCCTTCACAGATTTTCCTGCTGTGCTTCCTTCTTGCTCAGTTCCCACTGGCCACACTCCCCCAACCCTCACCCCTTCCCACCCCTGCCTTTGCTGCTGTTTGAGTTTGTCCATCGTTGCTGTCCCTGGACTGTCCCTCTGCCCAGTCCTTGTCATCTCCCCGTTCCGTCCAGGAGCAGCGGCTGAATATAGGGGTGTAGAGGGAAGGGGATGTTTGCAGTGTGTTTCCTTAGCTGTGGCTGTTGGAAAAGCAGTGATGGGATTTGTCAGGAATGGCTAATGGTTTGTATTGTTATCTTCAGCTGCACCAAGTCCTGGTTCAACTTCAGGCAGGCGAGAAGGAGCAAGATTTCTCTTCTGCACCCATCCAGGTTTCCATCAGTGTCCAGCTCTGGAGGCTGCCCGGCTGTCACGAGTTCCTGGCGGCTCTAGGTAGGAAAACACTTATTTCCATTGGCTTTCTGAAAGTATTGTGTCTCATACGGGGGCTTGAGGTAGCGCTGAGATTCACAGCTTTACCCGCGTTTGTCTGGGTGCTTTAGATCTGTTTGGCTTTGCATCTCTGGGTGTGATCCCTGACTGCTCCGTATGTGAACCAGGCATCATGTCTCACCCAGAGTCGTGCCTCCTGCAGCCCAGCCCTCACTTCCTAAATTCCAAGGCCCATTTCTGTGAGAAAACTTCAGATTAAGGATGAATGGTAGGGGCATGTGGGACACTGTCCCCCGGGATGTGCTTAGTATGTCATTCCCAGACAATTCCAAATAATTTGCAAGTGAAAAAGTTCTGATTGGTGCATTTTGCCTGTCAGTTGGGACAGGAGTGATTTGTTTTACATGTGTGCGCTCAGTCCAGCACCATCAAGCTCCCAACACCCGCTGGAGAAGGTGTGCTAAATGGTAATAACAACAAACCAACAAACTGCACGTTGCAGGTGAAGAGTCATCATTCCAGGATGTGACAGGATCTCATACCTCTCTCTTCTCTTTGTGTTATAAGTGAGATGTTTAAGACGTTGGATCTTTCTGAGGTGTGATTTTTCTGCTCCATGTTCCACTGCAGGTTTTGACCTTTGCGAAGTTGGCCAAGAGGAGGTGATTCTGAAAACTGGGAAGCAAGCTAATCGGAGGACCATGCACTTTGCCCTGCAATCCTTGCTGGCACTTTTTGGTAAAGCTACTTACAGCAGTTTTTGCTCCCATATCATCTGATGATTTGATGAGAATGGCCTCTATTAAAATCTCATACTCTTGCCTTTTGCAGAGCTCATACATACCTCATCACACACGTGTCATACAGACCACGCATGACACCACAGGTGCAGTGAATGTTATTTTTATGTGGGAAACACAGACACTAAGACGTGGCTGAGGCTGAAGCTGGGAGTAGAGTCCAGCAGCTGGAGGGTGTATAACTCACTCTTGGTTTTGAGATATAAAACAATAAGGAATTGACAAGTTTCACCCACGGTGCCTGGGTGGAGGTTCCTGCCTGTGTGTTTCCTGGGCTGTGCACAATTTTTTACTCACCAAAGTCATAATTGGGTTTTTCGAAGTAACGTAGAGTCTGAGTGCATGTTTTGTAGCATTCCCTCTCAGTTCTGATAGAACACTGTGTGGTTTTGTTTGATTTTACTGTGTATCTAGGGGCCTGTTTTTACATATATTTTTTTCTTTTTTAGATTCTACAGAGCTGCCCAAGCGTCTGAGCCTGGACAGTTCCTCATCACTAGAGTCACTGGCTTCTGCTCAGTCTATTTCCAACCCCGTACCCCAGTATCAAAACCCTCCCTTCTCTCCTACTTGCCCAGAGAGCATCGCATCAGATGCCATTTCTGTGTACAGCCTGAGCTCCATCGCTTCTTCCATGAGTTTTGTTTCCAAGCCAGAGAGCGTGCCAGACGGCGTGGCACACCGAGGACGCCAGGACTATGAGAGGCCCAAGAACATCTATCCACATAGGTCTGCAGCGCAGAGCCAGTTGTCACCACAAACCAGCACTGTAGCCAGCAAAGAGGAGGAGGAGTATGAAGGTTTCTCTATCATCAGCAACGAGCCTTTGGCCAGTTACCAGGAAAACATAAAACCGGGATTTTCCCCTGATCACAAACAGCCCAAAACTGCTCAGACTGGAGGCATTAAAGAGTCTGTCAACTCCAAAGGCAGCATAAGTACCCCAAATTCTCCTGTCAAAATGACTCTTATTCCCAGTCCAAATTCACCTTTCCAAAAAGTTGGGAAACTTGCAAGTTCTGATACTGGGGAATCTGACCAGTCTAGCACTGAGACCGACAGCACTGTCAAATCCCAGGAGGACAGTAATCCAAAGCTTGACCCGCAAGAATTGGCCCAAAAAATTCTGGAGGAGACTCAGAGTCACCTCATTGCTGTTGAACGTCTCCAGAGAAGCAGCAGCCAAATAAGCAAGAGCAACAATTCGGATGACGGGGCTTCCACCCCAGCGGGTGTCTCTGCCTTCAGATCCTCAGAGACCAGCGCGTTCAGTCGGCCCATCAGCTCCAGTCAGAAGAACCAGTCTTCACCTCTCGGAATTAAACCAAAGCCTCCCACGAGGAGTTCATCCCTTCAAAAAGTGAGTTCTGGCTACAACAGCCCCACGACATCGGAGATGTCAAACAAGGAAGGCACAGGCCACTACAGTGGGCAGCCCTCTCCAAGTTGTGATTCACATGGGTCCTTGACGGAGCAGCCTCACTTTAAACTCAAGTACCCCAGCTCTCCCTACAGCGCTCATATTTCTAAATCACCCAGAAATATCTCTCCAAGCTCAGGGCATCAGTCTCCTGGTGGCAGCACTCCATCTCCTGCTCTTTCTTATTCCTCAGCTGGTTCTGCTCGCTCGAGTCCAGCTGATGCCCCGGACATAGACAAATTAAAAATGGCTGCCATCGATGAGAAAGTGCAAGCAATTCACAACTTAAAGATGTTCTGGCAAAGCACTCCCCATCACTCCACGGGCCCGATAAAGATTCTCCGAGGAGCTCCTGGAACAATGACTTCTAAGAAAGATGTCCTCAGCTTGCTCAATTTATCTCCACGGCACAACAAAGAAGAAAGCGCGGATAAGCTGGAACTGAAGGAGCTGTCTCTTGGGCAACACCTCGCTTCTCCACAAAGGAACCCTCCAAACGGACACAGGCGCCCTGAAACTACAAATGCAGTGACATCGACTCATTCTCCACCTTCCACGAGCACTCCAGGGACCGCACGCCCCCTCAGGCTGCCGTCTGGGAACGGTTATAAATTTTTGTCACCGGGAAGATTTTTTCCTTCCTCCAAATGTTGAAACGTTCTCGAGTACCAGCTGATGACTTGCAATCTCGTTAAAAGTATTTGCTTCTGCCCACTTGCCTTTATCAGTACAGGACCGTTATCTGAGAAGCCGTGGTGGTACCCCCAGTTGGCGATGCACAGGAGGGTGACAGACTGGCCCTGTCTGTCACTGCGCGGGAACACGGGCCTTACACAGATGGGTTTTCCTTTCCCTTACCAGGACCTTGGCCAGACTCGCTTGAGAAAAGGTTCTGTGTAGTGTTCAGTGTTTGCAGCAACAGGTCCAATGAATCTGGTTGTCTGTTCGTGAAACACTAGCTCTTAAAGTCACGTACTCGTATTCCTTAACCTAACAGGAGGTTTTCCAGCTGGCTTTTTATACAGAAATGATACATATCAGGGATTGGAGAGGGAAGCGAGAGGAGGCAGAACTTTCACGTGTACCACAAAGAAAATATGCACAAGTTTCTGCTTGGAGAAGTACAAGCCATTCATTTGCTTTCTTTCAAAGGCTGACAGAGAGGACAAGGTAACATACCTCGAGATATTTCTGCCAAGTTAGCCAAACACAAGAAATTGCTGTCAATAAGCTCCATAGCAGCATGATACTGCAGTTCTCTTGCATCATTTAGAGGCTGGTGAAACAAGGACAAGAGGACAGAGGTGCCCGAAAACCTGCATCTCTGGTAATTCTTTTCTGGAGGGAAACCTTTCAGGTGATGCTTTGCTGCTTGGTTTGCTCAAAAGGAACATTTGGGGCATAACAAGGCAGGTGAGCCTCGGCGCGAGGTAGAGAGTGTGTGTCAGAGAGATGAGTTCTGCTTTTGCTGAAGGCTCTGATCTTCCTGGCACACAGCCTTAGGGTGGGGAAGTTTTCATCTTGTCAGGCAGTTGGGCAGCACAGACATCTCCTGTTCTGCTGAGCACGCGCGGAAAAGGGTTACTGAAGCTCAGACCGTTGTTTTGCAGTTCCAGGGTAGGCAGGAATGTGGCGCTGAGTGTGTGCGGTGTAGGAATCACCCGAGCAATCCCAAATGGTTGTGTAGCTCCTCACGGGCAGGTCTGCGAGCCTCTCCCCTGCTGCGGAAGCGAGTTTCTTTCGGAGCGAGTAGAGCGGTCTAAGGAGATGTCAGTGCAGTCAGAGCACGTCCACGGGAGCGAGCGGAGCGGCTGTGCACGGGACCCCTGTGCCCTCTGATCTGTGAAAGAGAACCAAGGCCCCCCCGGGGGTGACACATAACGTCAGCTTTCCTCAGCTAGGTGGGGGTTAGGTGTCAGGCATCAAGCTGGAGGTGTTTCTTTCCAGCAGCTGTTGAATGCGGTGGTGTAATCGGAGTCAAAATAATGGAATCAATTAACTGACATGCACTGAGAACTGTGGGCGTGCGGGAGCGTTAGCTCGGCCACGCCGCGCACTTGGATCCGAGCAGAGCCTTTCCCAGGCCGTGTGCTATGAAGTCGGAGCACTGGATCGCCAAGGCTTTTGGTCTCTCTTCTGCACTCCCAGAATTGGCTGGGTGACTGAAGGCTCATCACTTCACCTCTCCGTGCCTCGTCTTCCCTTTCTATCTAAATGGGGATAGTAATACTTACCTACCTACCTCACAGAGGTGTTGTGAGGCTTAATTAATTAGGCCCTGAGTTCTAGCTGGATCTTAAGTCAACTTCCAGTCTTGCAACTGGCTACCTGGATGGTGAGTGCAGTCAGCTCGGTCACGCGTTAGGGGCACATTGCTGATGCAGATTAATTGTTGCACTTATCGTGTCTGGATGCTCTTCTTGAAATACGGATCTGACCGTTTGTGATTTTCTTAGGGATCTTGGAGGAAAAGCATGATAGCAGGACAGAGGATTCAATTCTGATACCAGAATATAAAATCACTTGGGCTCAGCTTACCCGTGGTGCATATATCAAATGCTTGCTTTGAGTGTATTCCAGAATCCACTGGTTTCTGGAGAATGTTTTCCTTTTTGCCGTTGCGAGAAACCAACACAAGCACTAAAGGCAGAGAATTCGGGGCTGTGTTGTTACAGGCAGCTCACAAGAGGTGGATGATCACAAAAGCTTCAGTGCAGAAAGACAACAGGAGCGGTTATTCCTCTACTCCTATTATGCAATGTAGCAAAAACAGTTGAGTAAATCTGTTCCGACTCATCTGATGCAAGTTACTTGTCTGTCCATTACATCTTCCTGTGATGGTTTGGTGCTAGATATCATCTTCTCCTCATTTGGCAGGAAAAAAATTGGAATAGTGGGCCAAAATGAGTCAGTGCAGCGTCTGCCCGTCGGGTAGACGGTGATACTGCTGATCATGCAACTGGCTGTGGCCACAAGGCGGCTGAGGGACTGCAGGTGACCTCATCTGTTTCTAACCAGCATAACTGTTTCAAAACGACATCCCAGGAACACCCAGGATGGAAGTGGGCAGCTTTTTGTTTATAGCAACAGCAAATACTCCCTGCAGTGCTGCATAACATGCCAGAAATAAGCCTCTTTACTCGTAGTTTACTTCCGTAACTAAAGGCTCTTTTTAATCTGTAGAGATTCTGTAATTGCCATTTTGGTACAACCCGTTTTCATGCTGCCAGGAGGTTTCACACTGGCTTAAAGTTTTCAGAAAGAGCTGAATCGGGGCTGGCGGGGGGAGGGTGGGGGGGATGGTTCTTCAGTTGTTTTTTTAAGGGAGGGGGGGGAGCATTAGAAACGGGGAAGGGTTCAGATGTAGAGGGAAGTTGAGTATTTGGGAAATCGGTGTTGTGTAAAGGAAAGGTGAGTGTCACTAGAACAAGTCCTTTGGGAAACGTGTTTCCATCGACTTGACACAGGGCACCTCCCTTGGCTTGATGAGGGCCATGAAGATGCATGTTTGCTCATGGCTGGGAGACGCTTCACACACCTCGTGCCTCACTCCTCCACCCCCGGAATGAGAAACAACCCCTTTGTGAGGAAAAAAAAAGGAAAAAAAAAAAAAAAGAAAAAAAAAAGAGTTTTATCAGGTTTGCCCAATATGTGGAGAAATTCAGGAAATGAAAATAACATGTTCTCCCTTTGGTATTAGAATTCCTTCTGTGGAGTTTAAATGCATTTTGTCGTCGTTGTATTTGTGCATGGTACAAGTGACAACACTGCTTAATACA
>JAOXNH010000005.1:31979354-31997867 GCA_028566575.1 Bartramia longicauda | reverse complement strand
TGCTGAGTATTTACTGATACTTAGAATTCTTAATAATATTTATAATTGTAATAAAATTTTTAATTTAGTTTACTATAAATTTATAATGTAATTTATAACTATAACACTTAGAATTCTACTTCCTAATAATTATAACAAATTAATGTGACAAGTAAATTAAAAAAAAAATAATTAAAAATTCCTTTTTCTTCTCCATAAACAGAAAGAGCTAGCAACTGATGAAGAGTGTCCTAAAATGTGCGCTTACAAGTTGGTGACTATCAAATTTAAATGGTGGGGACTGCAGAACAAAGTTGAAAACTTTATACAGAAGGTGAGTGCTGGTTCCTTGCTGTGAGGTGTCGCTGGGGGGCAGGTGGGGTGGTTCTGTCTTGCTCTGGGGGTTTTTTGAGGAGAAACAGTAGTGAAGTTTCCTGTCGGTTGCAATTTCTGTTTGTTTCTTCAGCAATTACAGCCATTTGTGTCTTGATCTGCCAGCGATGGCTTTTCATTGGTGGCAAGAAATGACTTTGGCAGTTAAAACGGCAAAGAGTCTGTGTCGTGTAGGTTTAACACTCAATTTTGTAGGCAGCAACATTTGACAGGAAGAGAGTTCTTTGACTTTTTTTATTTCCTCATAATCTGAAAGTTGCATACAACATGTGCTGGTGTTTCTCCAGTATGTTATGGGTTTTTTATTAATCTGTTCTTGTGTTTTCAGACCTTTTTCATTGTGCTAACCAGGACTCTTAGCTCAGAGCAGACCACACGGCTAACTGCATTCAATGTGTATGAATCTCAAATAGGATAGCAAAAGAAAAAACTTCAAGTAGTTTATGATGGCCACAGTACAAAGTAAGGGCAAGTAGACACTGGAGACTGTCTCTAGTGTGGTGGTAGTTTTGGAAAGGAACTAGCTGTTGTGAGGCTACTTTTATTCTGTTTTATGCTACCTTGGAGCTCGAACAGATTTTAAAAGGATTTTTCAGCACTTTGCAAGTAAGGGTGGGTTAGATTTGCTCAGCGTTGTGTTTGAGGACAGTCAGTACCTTGGGCGGTGCAAAACCTGTCTTAAAGCACTTGAGAAATGAGGTGACTTTAAATTGGCTCCAGGAAAGTGAGGAGGCTGCACCTGACACAGCGTGCACTTAAAGAGCATCACTTTTCGAGCTGAATGGCTGCATCACTTCACCAGACTTTGGCAAAGTGTAGGGCGCTATTATCTAATGTTTATTTATCTTCCTAAAGCAAGAAAAAAGGATATTTACCAACTTTCACCGCCAGTTGTTCTGTTGGATTGACAAGTGGATTGATCTGACTATGGAAGACATTAGGAGAATGGAGGATGAAACCCAAAAGGAGCTGGAAGCGGTAAGAGCGATGGTTTTTTCAGGTTGATATTTGTGTACTATCAACCTGTAGATTTCTCTGGTCAGGAACTGACGAAAGTCAGGTGGTGTCCATCCCCTTGTGTGTGTTTGGGCAGTTGCTGATGGTGTTACAGCCCCGTTAGCACTTCTCCTGGGCAGACCCTGCTCTTCAAGCTGCTGCGTTCTGTCTTGTGTCAGGCTGGAAGGTAAATTCACCAAATCCACAACGTCTGCCCCGACCATCTCTTTATTTATGGTGTCCCAGTCACACCACACTCACACCGAGTCCCATCCAGTGCCTTTTTACCTCTTTCTACTCAGAACTCAGAGCTGTCATCTTGCTTTTCCATCATGTGTCTTGCTTTGTTTCATTTCTAATCCTCATCAGATCTGATTACTTTTTCTCTTCAAACGTGTCTTCAGGCAAGCTTGTGTGTGTCACACGACAGCTTCTCCCAATTAGCACATCAAAGTGGAGAAATTCACTTGTAAAAAGGAAGTCAGTAAAATTCACAGGCTTCAGGTAGCGTCAGTTTTCATGCGTTAGTGGCCCTGAGGACCAGATACACACAGCCTGATCTGGCTTTGCACCCATGTCTAGAAGGAAACTCTCTCTCTGCTCTTTCCTTGAAGAGGGAGAGGAACATCACAGATTAGGCAGGAAGCCTTCTTCTCTAGCATCTTTCCAGAGCATGACCTTTGGCATGAACCTTTCTCATTTAAAACATCACAGATTAGGCAGGAAGCCTTCTTCTCTAGCATCTTTCCAGAGCGTGACCTTTGGCATGAACCTTTCTCATTTAAAATCCTGCAGGTTTATGAAGTTCTTTGCAGCCTTTGGATTTGCAGTTCTGTTTCCTCCCCATTTTTCCCTTCATGCCCCAAACCCACTCAGCTCATCACTCCCCTTCCATTGTCTTGGTTCTTTCAAGACATGATGTGTCTTTAACTAAAACTTGTTTTTTTGGCATGGTTTAACTCATTTCAGCTGCCAGACATCTTTAATCAGGTTGCCTGGTGCTTTACTCCTGTTGTTGACCCTGGTTCTGAAGTGCATTTTGTGGTTTGAGCCTCGCACATCTTTTATTTTAGTTCCAAAATCAGCTGTAGCTCCTCCATCCCTACTTGTGCTCTCCAGATTTGGGCTTTAGGAACTGTGTGGAGCCCTCCTGCATTGCCTAGAGATGTTTTTTGGGTTTGGAAGAAGAGTTTCTTCACTCTTCTGTGTGTGAGCAGGTCCATGTTCTGAGCTGGTAGAACCAAACTTCCTTTTCAGAGAAGCTGAGAGTTTTGTCTGCTTTGGCAGCAGAGCCCAGGATGTGCTTTGGGTGAGAGTGATGTTCTTGCAAACACTCTGCTCTCTCTTCAGTGTTTGGATATTTTTGATTATGGCAGGTGTTCTCTCAAATCACATGGATTTCTTCTTTAATTCCACTTTATTCCAGAACCCATTCCTAGAGCCCCCCGTTCCTGGGTGTCTGTGAAGGAGGCAGAGCAGCTGCTTCCCTCCCTATAGCTGATGTTTGTCAGAAGGGTTCTCTTTCACACGCCTATAGTTATTTATTTGGAAAGAAACACATTTCATCCAGTTTCTCTGACAAGGGGTGGTGGGAGCGTGAGGAGAACGCACAAGGAGGGTGTTGGAGAGGCTGGGCAGCACTTGACACATCTGTGTGTGAGAGAAACTCCCTTTTGTGTCTCTGTGAATGTTTGTCTTCCTGTAGAGAAAGTTCTGTTTCACATTTTGCACTGGTAAGTAACTGCTTTTTAAATACTTTTTGCCAAATGTTTGCTGCTTTTTAGTTCTTACTTTAACCCAAACCCAGATCGCATCTTCCTGGGTATAACATTTATCCTCGTTTTTAAATATCAAACATATTTATTTACCATTTTGGTAACTGTACCATGTACCAGTTTTGTTGTGTAAGATGTAAGCATCAGGAACTTAAGTGTATTGTTGAAAAAGTCATTTTTTTTCCCAAGAGAAATGTATTGGTTAGTTACACTAACCCAGCTTTTCTGTGTGTATTGTGAAATGTGAGAGGAGTGGGGACCTACTGTTAAAATATGTTGGTTTTTCTCAGCTGTTTTAATAGGGGTATCTACAAAAACCTATAAGTGATGCATTTTCAAGGTTTTTGTGGTGAAGTACATTATTGGTGAATAACCTAAAGACAAAAATACCAGTGCCAAATAAAACAGGAATGATAATTTTATCCCAAATAATTTGGTTTTATGTTTCATATTCAACTGCCTCACCCATTGTGCTAAACAGTAGCTTCCATTAAATCCTGAGGATACCCCAAATCCTTTGTTTCACGTCCAGGAGCTGTGGGAAGTGAGTGCTTAGTGATAGGACAAGAGCATCTTCCTGCTCCCGTCCCCGCAGAGCAGCCGTTGGGATTTTGGTGGTGTTGGTCCCTGCAGTTCTGTGAATCATAAAACCAAACCGGTGCGGAAAGCATGCCCAGCGATAGCGGCAGCACCCCATCTCCTCACACCCCCCATTCCTCCTCCTGTCCCTGTCTCACTAACACCTCTTCTTTCTGGCTTGGACTAATCTTTCTCCTTGGATCCTCTGCACATTCCAGTTTTCCTTGGTGCCGTTCTTCGTCTTAAGACCATTTTTATGTTTTGGATCTCTGTTTCTGTTACTTTTTTGTTACTCTGAGTCCTCATCAGCGTTCTTCAGAGTTTCTCTGTCCCAGCTCATCCTTTTCTCACTGTTTCTCTTTCACTTAGTGCTTTATGTATCTCACTTCTGGAGCTGAGAAGCACCTTTGCTTCGTTAAACCCATGTCAGTTAATCAGTGCAGAGTAGAAGAGCAGCTGACCCTGTCAGAGCACTGTGACCAACCTCCCTCGGGTCTTCCTGAGGGCAGAAATGCCACGTTGGGTATTTTGGGCAGCGTGGCTCCACGCTGAAGCATCGTGGGCTCTTAAATTTAAGCAGCATCGTTTCCAGCTGCTGTACAGTTCCCAGGCTTCCTCACCAAACAGAAATACCAAATACCCCGTTCTCCAAAAAACCCTCAGCTGTAGCTGAGGCTGCTCCTGGACCTGGTCCTGGCCAGGGAAAGGCAGGTCCTGGTGATGTAGATCGTTACTTCTCTCGTACTAACCAACAGCGCGCGAGGTTCTGTGTGTGGTAGCTCACAGTTTTATTTTACGTTTAGATGCGTAAGAAGGGTTCCGTTCGAGGCACTTTGGCTGCTGACGCCTAGAGGAGTTCTCTGTAGGTTCTGAGGCAAATCAAGCTGTGTAAGTCAACTGCTGGATGGCAAAGGAGAAAAGGGATTAATGGTCTGATGGATGGGAATTGCTGGCAGGAATCATCTACAACCATAGTGTAGTTTGGGTTGGACCTTTAAAGGCCAACGCCCCCCTGCCGTGAGCAGGGACATCTACAGCTACACCAGGTTGCTCAAAGCCCCGTCCAACCTGGCTTTGAATGTTTCCAGGGATGGGACATCTACCACCATTCTGGGCAACCTGGGCCTGGGTTTCACCACCCTCATTGTAAACAGTTTCTTCCTTGTATCTAGTCTAAATTTGCCCTCTTTTAGTTTAAAACCATTCCCCCTTGTCCTGTCACAACAGGTCCTCCTAAAAAGTTTGTCCCCATCTTAGAAGCCCCGTTCAGATACTGAAAGGCCCCAGTAAGGTCTCCCTGGAGCCTTCTCTTCTCCAGGCTGAACAACCCCAACTGTCCCATCCTGAATGGAAGTATATCCAGATAACGCTTCTGGGCCTTCCCTCCCTCCTGTTTGATAACCTCTTGGTGATCAAACGGTTGCAGATGACCCTTGGTGTCATCTCCAGAGTTCAAACAAGACCTTCTCCACAGATGGACACTGTGGAGGCTGGGCAGGTGGCAGAATGCTGGAGGCGTTGGCCACGTAGCCCGGTTCCTTGTGCCTAGCTAGTACAGGAACCCAAAGGGGGTGACTCTGAACCTGCAAAGTAGCCTTTTGGGCCCAAATCAGAGAAGTCAGTGAGCATCGTTTTGCTGCACACTCAGCAGCAAAGGGGACCTGTGGACTGTCATCTTCAAGGCATGTTAAGTTCTTGAAGTCCAGTTCCACACAGACATTTATAAATACTAAATTGTGTTAAAACTCTTCCTGGGGGAAGCAGGTTGTCCCAGAGTTACCAGGTTTTAAGTGTTTATGCCCAGTACTTTAATGGTGGTGTTTCCCACCGTGACTGGTTTAACCCCGCGGGTGGGATCCCCGGCCAAAGCAGGTCCAAAATCCTGGTGATGAAGCGTGAGGCTCCTCGGAGGCGGGAGCTGCTGCCCACCAGCGAGGGCAACTAAAGATTCCCAAATTAAGATTCCCTGCCAAGTCTTGCATTGCTTTGGTGCCATTTGCTGGGTCCTGGTGACGTTCTGACCGCCCTGCCCTGTCTCTCTTGGAGATAATAAAACTGCCTCTTTAAAACTCACCCTTTGAGGACACTGTTAACCCTTCCTCGTGTGTTTTCTTTCTCCGCAGTTACGTTATCAAGGCCAAGTCAGAGGAACAAGTGCTGCCAACGATGAATGATGATGGATTTAACCGTCACATGCAGTGTTGCTATACAAATGTGTGTGTGGATGCATGATTATCTGTATATAATTATATATACGCACATGCATACTGAAGGGGTTGTTACAGTGTCTCCAGGGTACCCTACCTGTCCTCAGCAACGATTCAAAGGAAACTGCTTTCATTCTGTAAACCTGAAGCAAATAAAAAAAAAATCAACTGAGTAGTGTCATTTAAAGGACGAATTAACTGCAGAATTATCCTAACTGGTATGTTTCATGAATGTCAATACTGGACCAATTTATTCCCTCCTTGGTTTCTTTCCCCCCTACCCCGTCTCGAGTCACTCTGCTCTAACTCGCCCGAATCTCACTGTAAAGAAACGCATTCAAATAAGTTCATTTCAGTTTTGTGTCTTCCCTCTGTGATTATTTTTGGAATAGGAACAATGAATGTATTTATAGCTATTTATTTCTGGATTGTCATTATCCTATAGTCAAATCAGCAAAAAAAGAAAAATATTTCTATTAGTGGAAATTGGAAGCCTTTTACTGCTGAGTAAGTTTAACCCAAACTTTACCCATTCACTGATTTAAAAGGAAAAAAAAAACACAACATGTTTTATTGGACTTTTGTACATTGAAATGCTAATGGTTTTTCTTCATTAAAATTGGCAAGATTAAGGAAAAAATGGCTTGTGATTTATAAAAATAATTGCAACTTGAAATTTTCCAGAGGCTGATTTTATAGACAGAGCTCCTGACAATACTTGTAGGATATTCTGGAGTATCAGGCCGGGCAGTGGGAGTGAAGGGGGGGGCACAGCCCTTCCCAAAAGTAATTCTTCTGTTGATGAAATGGCGATTTTTCCAGAGTTTGGCTTTGGAAGCTATGCAAATGGTCTGGATTTCACACCCGTTAGGCAATGGAATATAATGGTGATTTTTTTTTTTAGCTCTTTTCATGTTGAAAATACACTTTAAAAAAAGATGTATACTTTCAGATATGATGAAAGTTTAAATTGTAGCATCTGAGGTATTTCTCTTGATGTTTGTTAGGAGTAGACACATAAAAGTCAAGATGGTGTACTAAAGACCTCCTGTAGATAACTCTCAAATAGGGAAAATGTCTTCAGCGTTTTTTAAGGGAATATTCAGAGCATATCTAGATGTACATTACCCAAATCCTTGCTAGAGCAGAAACAAGTTATTTTAAAAACACTAGTTAGATGAAGTTCTATTAACACCTGGTTTCCTCCCAGCATCGCCAGACACCTCAGGGGGACAAGCCTTGCTTTTAAGCTTCTGTCTTCTTAATTTCACCTAAATCCAGGTATTTTTGGAATGATTTGGGACCTGCCTTGCTGACAAATGGAGGGATGGGATTTCCATTAGGGGCAGTGACAGAATTTCCCAAAGCTTGCAGGGTGGGCTGGGTGTGGGGATTCCGCCCCCTCTGCTCTGGAATTGCATCCCGTGCTGCAAAATCCATTTTTTAAATTTTGTTTTTCCTTTATTAATTTGCAGTTAAACAGTTATTTGTCCTCTGTACCAGCAGGGGCTTGGATTTGTAAATATATGAGGGACATGTGCACACACACACACATGCAGGTAGGATTTTGGAAGTGCTGACAGCCCAGGGGGGGCTGCATCCCTGCCCCCTCCAGGGCTCCGTCCTCTTCGGTGCTGGGACACGAGTCCCGTGGGACACAAACTGAGGGAAAGGGACCCAGAACTTCCAGGGTTTTGGATTAGTTGTGAATAATCAGAGAGAATCTTGTAGTGAATGTAAAATGTTTAGTTGACTTTGGCAGTCTCTGGTGTGACCTACAGTAAAACAGTCGATGAAATTTAATTCAATAAATTTGATCATAAAATGCTCTGTCTCTTTTCTTAGGTGTTAGTTTTTGCAGTTTGCTAACGAGCTGGGCGAGGAGGCTGGAAGCCCTCTGAGGACACGCTGCGGCCCTTGTGAGCTCAAACCTGGCTTTGAACCTTAGTTGTGAGTTGGGGAGGGAGGGAAGGGAAAAGGGCTTGTTGGATTTTTGTGGTGTCTTAGGATTTCAGGACGAGCAGCACAAACTTCACGGGAACAAGGTAGAGTAGGGAGAAGATGTTGTGCTGTTGTGGTGTGTTCTGACTGCCCACCTTAACCTGCCCAGCTGAGTTTGAGTGCAAACACTTGTGTTTGATGCTCAGCAGCTGTGGCTGTTTCTGTGGGTTCCAGCTGCTGCTAATTGAAGGAAAATGCAAGGAAAGGCTTGGAGATGGCCCTGCTGTGGGAGAGCCGGGGGTGGAGGAAGGAGGTGGCTGGGTTGGAGCCATGGGCATCCCCTCGAGTGGAGCCAGGGCTGGTTTCCAACAGCTTGGATCCTCCAGACCGAAGGGGTGAACAACCGCTCCCGCCGAACACCTGGGGATGTGGCACGTAGATCTGTGGGGCTCTTGGCAAGGATCTCTGAGGAACCTTTTACATTTGTGCCCAGTTTTGGGCTCCTCACGACAGGAAAGACATTGAGGTGCTGGAGCGTGTCCAGAGCAGGGCAACGGAGCTGGTGAGGGGTCTGGAACACAAGTCTTATGAGGAGAGGCTGAGGGAGCTGGGGGTGTTCAGCCTGGAGAGGAGGAGGCTGAGGGGAGACCTTCTCGCTCTCTCCAACTCCCTGAAAGGAGTCCCAGTCACAACCTAGTGTTTGTTTTGAGTATTTAAAAATAACCTAATAACTACTGGAGCAAGGAAGAGGTGATTGGAATTGTGTCAGGAAAAGTACTCGGTTTGGTCCTAAAATGGATAAATTAGAGAAAGGCTTGAGGGTAAGGGCTGCTTATTGGCAGGTACCTTTGTGGTTCTTACGATAGTGTAACTTCTCATCTTGGGTCCTGACTTTCAGCGTTTCCTGATGAAAGATGGAATTAAACAGGCATCTGCGTTGCTGCTTGGAATTGTCTGCAATAAGGCTTTACTCCTGTATTTTTTCCTCTCTTCTCAGCACTTGTCCCCGGTGAGTCGTTGCCGAGGGGGCTGGTGCTGGGTCTGCCTGTCCCTGCTGCCTGGGTACCCCTGGGGTTTGCCCCGGAGCAGAGGCTGCCGAGGGGCTTGGAGCGCAGCGGGGGCGGCTGGAGTAGGAGCCTTCATCACCTCTGAGCACTGGGATGTGCGCTGGATGTGTGTTCTGGGATGCTGGAAGCCATTTCCAGGGATGCTGTGGTCCGGGGAGGGTACTGCAGAGACAGTGGTGGGAGTGAGGGCAGAGGGTCCGGCATTGCCGCGGCTGGGGAGCAGCTCCGGGGAAGAACAGAGTTGATTTTTTTGGCTTTCAGCAGGAAGGATCCTTATTTTATCCAAACAAAAGCCACAGAGCTGCATGGCGCATGGGAAGGAGGACACACGCTCCTCTGTCCCTGACCTGGGGTTGGAAACCTCCAGCGGCACTGGATGAAGCTCCTGGAGGGTGGCACCAGGGCAGGAGATGGTGTGTGGAGACCCCTCTCCATCTGGGTGATTCACGGCTGCTACTTGGTGTCTGGGGAGCGGGAACTATAAAGGGGGGGTGTTGGTGCCCGTCTGGGTGGTACCGAGGGCGGCAGGAGGACCCTGCCTTGGTGACACCCTGACCTGGTGGTGATGGGCAGCGTTGTTCACACGCGGTGTTTTCATGGTGGAAGGCTCAGAGCAAGGAAACACCAATTCCTTGGGGTGTTTCGGAACATAACAACAGGATAAACTGAGCGGTGCCAGCGGGAAGGGTTTCCCACGAGCGAGTTTCCAGGCTGCTCTCTGGACCGATGCTCTGCTGTGAGATGGGTTCTGGGAGCCCCTCGTGGCTGCGTGAGCTGCTCTCCCACCTGGATACAGCTCCGGTTCTCCGAGGGCAGATTTCTGCCGGCCCGGGTTGGTAATCGCCCGCTGTACATTGAAACTTGCGTGGCTCCTTTTGGTAAATGCAAAATTGGATTCTTTTATATATTTTTTTTTTCCCCTTTGCTACACAGCTTGTTTAGCTTCCAGATGGCAAACCAACAGGAAGTAATGGAAGTGCAACGTAGTTTTGTTATAATGGATATGTAAACGTGATATTTATTCACTGCGATAGACTGCTGTGAACCATATTCCGGCAGTAACCTTTTAAATCCATCACTTGGCTGCACATAAGTGTCCCCCTAAAAGGGACTTGTATGGAATTATGTATTTTTTTCTTCTAGAGGTTTTTTTTAGTCATTGAAAAGAAAGGAGAATGTTTTCCATTTTTTGCCTTCATGTCCAGACTGGGAAATGTCAGGAAAAAAACCCTGTGGAGATGTGTGTGTGTTGGGATTGTGGGTGTTGGGTTTTTCCACCCTGAATGCTTTTTGTGTGCCCTCTGAGCCCTCTGAAAATGTCTCCCATCAGACAACTTCCCATGGATTTCCCCAAACCCAGTTGATTGAGCCGTATTGAGGAGCTACACCACGTACTTGGAGCTGTTCTTGCTCCTCTGTGTCACGCTCCACCGGCAGGGGTGAGCACAGCCAGGTCCTCCGCCCTTCCCATGGATTCCTGACTCCAGCATCACCCGAGACCCCTTGTGGAAGTATCCCTTGTGGCCCCCTTTCCCCGGGGCCGTGTCCAGGGGACAGATGTGGGGTGTGGGGGTGCCGGTGCCACCCCCGTGGGAGCTTTCCCTCCTGCTCTGGGCTGTTTCTTTTTTTTTAAGTTTTTTTCAAAAATTAGAGATGCTGGAGAAAATGAATGGGTTTCTGCAAAGGTGGCTCAGGCTCCGTGCTGCTGGGCGGGTGAAGGCTCCTGGAGATGCTCCTCTCCCTCTCAGCCCGTTTCCCGCCCCCTGCAGCTCCACTCCCTGGCCCCAGGCAGGGCTTAGGGATCGCTACTGTAAGACTGAGAGCCTGTGGGTACCATGCAAATCCACTATTTATGCCTCTATCATTAATTAATCTTCCCATGGGTTTCCTTTAGGGAATGCCCACGCCTGGGACGGTGCCGGGGTTTTGATGGCAAAAGTCTGAGACTGTAATTTCTCATGCAGTGGGTGCAGCTCAAAGCTCTTCTCTGTTGAATTGGGTCTCGATAGAGGCATCAGAAAAACATTTTCTTTGTAGTTTTGTAACTCCCTTTATGAAAGGCTTTCGACTCCCTTGAATTTATATGGAAAATGAATTTTAATCAACAGCAACTAATTGGCAGGAGTGTAGCGGGGCCCTGCAAGGTTTGACTCAGCTTTATTCACACTTGGGCTGGAAATTAGAAATTTTAAAGGAGGGTTCCGAAGTAAGGAAAGCGTCCCTTCCCAGGAGGAGAAGAAGGTGTCTCTGAGCCGTGAGGAAGGTGGGAAATGGAATGGAGATTATCCAGGGGACAGTGACTGCGGTGCCCGTCACCAGGGCATTTATCCACTCTCGAGACCCTCCTCACCTTCCTCCTACCCGTTTGGGCAGAATTCCATGTGCAAACTGTACCAAGACCAAAGTTCTGGCACTTGGGTTAGTTTAAAAGGACAATATGTCAAAGCCAGCTTTTGGAGGTGTATTTTCAGTCACTCCCACCTGAGGTGTCACCTACACGAGGACAAGGTGGACCCTCAGTTTGACTTGAGTGAAATTCCCGTTGTTGAGGTTTGGGCAGGGTCCTGTGTCACCGCCGCAGCCTCTGACTGAATCCCGGGTTATGGTTAGGATGTTCCTCCCCTTTCCTCCGCAGAGATGCCCCTGAAATGGCCATGTTAATGTGTGCAGCCCCCCGGGCAGCGGGGACAAGAGGGATTTGCTGGTGCAAGGTAGGTATTTCACGTTGTGCTTTGCCATGCGCTCTGCTGGCAGGACCTGGAAGCAGTTCTGCTCTTGCCCAATGCATTATTTGCTGGAACTCGTTCTTCTACTTGTTCTTGCACTTACTCTGCTTTGTCACTCTTCCCCCCCTTCCCGTTTTTCCTAGATGTGCTGTGGGTTTTTTGAAAGGCTCCAATCTCAGCGCGTGCCCGCACGATCCTCGAGGCGCTGGTGTCCTCCCCCTGCTCAGAAATCTGCCTCCCGTGCCTCAGAGCAGCCGTGGGTTTCTCATTGCTATAAGCCCAGAAAACTCAAGTTTGATTTTAAAACTTTTATATCCTCAGGTCGGAGACGTGTTTCTTTCTACAACCCCCGTCTACCGTGTTGCTTTAATTTTTCTCTCTAAGGCTCTATGGCTTAGGACCACATACTGGAGACTCGAACAAGAAATTCAAGGTGTTTGTTGAGTTTGAAGTTGGCAGTGCTTCTCCAATCCCAGTTAAAATCTCCATACGCTAATTTAACAAATTTCCCAATTTTCAAAGCTTGTTTTTAGCACCCTCTAGAAGTACCTCGTGCTGTTGCTCCTCTGGCACTGGGCTTCTCTGTCTCCCTTCTTTCTCAGGGCCACAGCAATGCAGTCCAAGGTACATTAAGGCGAGATGATCATAAGGACTTCTGAAAGCTCCAGCAGCCTCCAGCTAAAACCGTGTCAGAGAAAGAACCGAGCAATGCCAACAAGCGAAGCCCCTGAAAAAGCCTGGAAGCAAACCAGCCATAATTAAAACCTGAAAGCAACGACTTCATAAAGAAAGTAAACGAAGAGGCGGGCTCTTTGGTAAATGATGATCTGAAAAGCGTTCTGGGTTGGGAGACCTCATTTGGAATGTATTCATTAAATAATATCTGAATCGTTTAACAGTTTGAACCCTACTGCACTGCTAAGAGCTTCAGGGGATTGTTGGTTTTTTTTCCCCCCCCTGGTAACAAAGCATCCTTTGTTCCTGCCCTGTGCCGGGGGTATTAGTGGGAAACCCGATCGCCTGACATCCCCCCGAGTCCCCCGCTACAATGTGAGTCATCTGCAGCCGGGATTAAATCAGGCCTTTTGTGGGGAGATGCTGAGGGGCCATGTGATGCGGGAGAAGCCATGGTTATGGATGGCAGGAGATTTATTTTAACCCTTTGTGCCCGTGGTGGGGAGCCTGGGGGGAGATGTGGGGGGGAGTTTGCAGGGGAGATGGTGGCCGGCGCTGCGCTGGGGTAGCCAGGGCCATGGGTACCAGTTGCTGGTGCACCCGAGTGATTCCTGGTGAAACGGCAGATAATGCCCTGTGTGGAGTGGGTGGAATCCAGCCCTGGGTGAAGACCCAGGCCCCCTGGGCCCCGGGGGTGTACGGGCAGCTCCCCACAGCCCCATCCCTGCCCAGCCTGATGGGGGTGGCTCTGGGGGTCCGCGGTGCCACCATGTCCTGCTGCCGGACCGAGCACCCGCTGCTGCTCCGACGGCTCTTCAGTTCTTGTGGGAAGAGGAGCTGCTTATTTTTAAACTGGATAAATCGAGACCAGGAGCCAAGGTCCGCCAGTGGCTCAGAAACGTGGGTTGTTCTGTAAAATCTTGCAAGGTAAGGTGATAAATAATAAATACGGGAGTATCTTTATTTGCTGAGTGGCTTTGAATTCTGGGCACCGCATTCTCAAGCCTTCCTCTCGCCCACAGGGACCTGCAGCTTCCTCTGCAGCCCAGACCAGGGGGTTGGGATTGCCGGAGCGCCAGGAAGGAGAGCGTTACCAAAGCCCCCGAGTGCTGGCGCTGGGAACAGGCTGGCAGCCTTCACCGGGCGCAGGAGGAGAGTGGAAAGGGCTGAGACGCGTGGTCCCATGGGAGGTTCTCCAGGAGAAACCAGTCTGGTTCACGATGGGTGAGTTCCTGCGAAACAGTGACATCTAAAACCGCATCCAGCAGCTCCCTCTGCTCCCCCGGCACATCCCGCTCCCCCTGGGCAGAAGGACACTGTCCTGCCAGGGGCAGAAGGGAAGGGCTTGTGAAGGCAGGGCGGAAAATGTCCCGGGATTTCAGGCTGTAAGAGGGAAGCACTAAGGTGAACACTCTTGTGAAGAAAATTAGGGAAAATGAAGTCATCAGGACTTTACAAAATAGCCTCTGGTTCTCTCCTTTCACAGCAGTTCAATTTATAAGATGATGAAAAATGAATTAACTCCAGTGGTTTGGTGGCATCACCCATAGTGAGCCAGGCTTTCCAGGTGCTCAGGGATGCTCCTTCCTGCGCCACTGACCTCACATCCATTCCCACCTGGTTCAAGTTTAAGAAAACAACAGAACAAAGTCAATCACACGAACTGACATAAAATCCCGAGGAGTTAAATGCTGATTATCCACATAGAGAGGGGCTATTTTTTATTTATGTTTCTCTGAGCGATTTTAGGAAATGTAAAACTTTTACAGCTCCTGCAGCCAAACTGCTTCTTTTGTGCTGTTAATAAGAGCTAATTTATTTTTTCTTTCCCCCTCTCCAATCAAACGTGTAACCCTACGGTGTGTGTTTTGGAGATGGGAATTTGAAGGAAAAAAAGCAAAAAGCCCAGGAGGTGTCCTTTAGTACCATTATAACAGACTGGAAAATTGGCTTTAGCATTTCCGAGACTAACCATTCAATCTCAGGGTTGTATTATTTTAGCACTATCCTGCTTTTTTGGTGATCTAAATTAGAAAAATGTAAATGTGTTGAATGTGTGCACCTGAGTGTCCCATGTGCTGTAAAGGTTTTCACCCAACTGACATAAATGGGACCCAATACGTACTTAATTGATGCCAAAAAGTTGTCTGCAGCAATGGAAAAACATACCAGGACTGTGAAAATACCTGAAAAAACAAAGAGGAAAAATACACAGCTTAAGGTTACAGAGAATGTAGAGAAGCTCAACTGACTGACCAACCCACCAACTGACCCACCACCCAACCCACCAACCTGGCAGAAGAAACAACCAGGAAAACCCTTGAGAGACACCAAGTTCTGAAATCGCTGCCGATCTCATCTGGAAACGACTGGAAGAGTTTTTCTCCCCTCGCTCTTATTATTCAGTTATGCATATATTTTTTAAAATGGGAAGCAGTCAAGTGTCTGAAGGAATTTGGTTCAAGCTTTCCAGAAAACAACATTGTTGGCAAAACTAAGCCTGAAATATTTACACGGGGAAGTCGAGCTTTCCAGAAGCTGAATGCAGATGGGGTTGTAGGGGTGAAATTGTCGTTAATCTCAGTGACAAAAGTAGTCACCTCCAGAGGTACAAGAAGGGACAGGGGAGGTGGGATCCCAGGACATCTTCACACGCTGCCTTTCGGTGGTGTGACCATCCCCGGAGCAAACTCCTCGGGAGCCCACCAGACCCCCGTGGGACACAGCCCTTCGCTCGCAGCTGGTCTGGCTGCTGTGGGGAGCCAGAAAAGAGCCTTTGTGTGCCCAAAACTCCCTGCTGCTCTTGGGAACTGAAGCAGGTGCTCACCAACAAACAGCATCTCCCCTGGAGGAATTCCTTCCCTTGTGATCCTGCCCTGCAGTCACCGCAGTGTTGAGCTTGTCTAAGGATTTTACATATTTCTCTTCTGAGTGGGAAGGGAAAATATATATATAAAATATATATGTAATATAAATATATATATAAAATATATATGTTTCCTATAGTTTCGAGCGGAGGAGACACAATGGTTTCCTAGTTGGGGGAAAGGCAGAAAAGTTAAAAACCTTCCCGACGGTGTCAGCCACCAGGCTTTGGAGACCTGTCCTTCGAAAATATTCAAATTCCTTTTGCCAAATATCCCTGCTGGAGCAGAAATCGCTGCCAAGAAAAACTGATCAGCTTTTTTTTAATTTTATTTTTGTGCAAAGTAACCGTTGGGAGCCGGCGCTCCAAGGCCGGGACCCATGGCTTTGGCTGGAACACGACGTGGAGCGGCAACCAAATGCTTTTTTGCATTGTTCCAGACGGCGGGGCTGGCAAAGGCTGCAGAGCTTATTTAGTGGCTAAAACTTCTCTACCTGAAGGCTGAGGTATTAATGAGATGGCAGCTTTGTGGAGCTGGGGGGGGGTATAAACACCCCCGAAAAGTGGGCTGTGGTTTTGCCGGGTGGGAGGGTTGAAAGGCTTCTCGCTAAGGGCCAGTGGGGCTGGAGTTTTTCTGGCATATGGGCTTGTTTTGTGCAGTTTATGTGGTGGTTTCTTCGTTAGACGCTCAGTGGTAATGAGCCCACACAGTTGATTGCTGCAGGGAGGAAAAAAAGAAAAAAAAAAATCCTTCTGAATAGGTTTGCTGAATAATTATGAACTGAGCTGAACTCTTACATTTGCTTACTAATTGTATGGTTGGTGATGTTTTATGTATGATGCATTCATTTTGTTAAAAAGGAATTTTTTTTATTTTTTTTTTTTGCTGAGCAGCAACTTTTCTCAGTGCAAGTTGAACTGGCAGAGGGGAGAGGGCTGAATTCAAGTCTGATCAATTGATGGGCTTTGAATTATTACTTTTTTTTTTAAAAAAAAACAACCCCATCCACCCCCCCATTTGCTTTGGAGAGCTGGCAATACGAGACCCAAAATTGTGCTATTGTCTCGAGAGTCGAAACAAATGAATCCCCTCCACTTTGGATTTGGCAGGAGCAATTACTATTGTTAATTTAGAAAATAATCCCCTGCAGCTACAACTATTTAAATGATGCCTTTCCCTGCTTCCCCCAGGATGACCAAAACCCAGAGATTGAAAGTAAAAATACGGTTTGTAAAAGACTTTTCACTACTCAATACAATTTGAGAGAGGCTTCCCTCCACTCGGCAGAGCCACAGGGACCCTTTGCGACCCAAGTGCTCCCAACAGTGCCGGTCCCGGCCCAGGGACACTCCATCTCCAGCGCTCCCCGGGACCACACCGAGAGCCCACGGCTGTTGGTGGGTTCAGCCCGGAGCACGTTCCGAGTCAGAAACCAGGGTCGAGGCGTCTCCCGGCGTTTACGCCACATGGCTGTGGAAGGCTGCAGCTGGTGCAGCACCTTCCCACTCCCGTCAGCTCACTGGTTTCCCTGTCAAAATATTTAGGCTGATATTATTTCCATATTTGTCATGGGGCAGTTACACGCTGCTCCCGAGCCGCAGCCGGGCAGCGCTGCCGGCGAGTTACCGTGCTGAAACTCTCAAGTCCTAAAACTTGGCAGGTAGTTATGTCTAGGCCAGCAGTGGAGGAGCAGGAAAGCCCTCTGGAGAAGCAGTCCAGGGAAGGACCAGCCAGAAGGGCTAGGGCTAGCCACTGCTTGCAGCATCATAGGATCACAGGATGGTTCGGGTTGGAAGGGACCTTGAAAATCATCCTGTCCCAACCCCTGCCCTGGGCAGGGACACCTCCCACCAAACCAGGTTGCTCAAAACCTCATCCAACCTGGCCTTGAACCCCTCCAGGGAATACAGTGACACGTCTCACCACTGGCCCTGGCAGAAGCCCTTTCTGGCTCCACCAGAAAGCAGGAGACAGGAGGGTGAACGTTTGCCCAGACACGTTTGAGATGGTCAGCCCATGGAAGTCTCCATCCCTCTAATTGTATTCTCCTTCACAGCACCATTCTGCTCCTCCAGAGAGACAGAGCTTGCTCCGATTGAGGAACAAATGGATCCCGAATGTTCCAGGAAATGCAAGGTAAATCATCTTAATCAGTAAAACTCTCTTTTCTGAAGCATTTGGTCTCTTCCATGGAAGCCAAGGTTAGAGGACATACCCGGGAAAGGCACGATTCCCTGCTTTAGAAAACAGCTGCAATTTCAGGGAGGCCCCAGGTCCTTTCACACCAGCAGAAGTGATTCTTCTCCGCAGAAACCTCACCTCCTCCCACACCACTCGTGGGACAACTTCCACCCTATCCCTGGTGCAGAGAGAGAGACCGTTTCCCCAGAGAAGTGCCTGTACCTGAACGTGACAATAAGGGGCCAACTCCGAATGAAACCCACCTGATTGCACCAGCAACTAATTACCTCCTGACAGACAGATTGTCCAACTGGCGTGTGGTATCTCAACCAGAAAGTATCTTTTTAGGCCACCCTAGAGTGGACACACCACTAAAACATGGATTCCAGCCCAGACGGACACAGTGGCACTTGTCCCAGGTGGCCAGTCTGTCCCAGGGAGGGCTGGTCACGCTCCGTGCCCACCGTGGAGAGTCACCATCCAGAGCCTTGGCCCCGTCGTGTGCTGCCCTGCTGGCAGGGTGGGCATTAAACACCAATATTGTTCTGGTTTACAATGCTCTTGTTCTGTTGTGCTCACTCTTTTAATCGGCACTCTCCACATCCAGCCACCTTTTTTCCTTTTTATTTATTTATTTTTTAAATAACCCAGTTTTAAATCGGGTGCCATTTTGGCCAGAAATGAAAGTCAACAGAAGTTGGTTGAGTGTGGAAAGAGTGGTTCTGGGACTCTCGGGTGAGTGGGACACAGCTGATGGGTGGTGTTCATTATGTTAATGATGTTAATCACCGTCCTGCCTTGATGCCTGCAGCCCCAGGTGAAGGTGTTCGCACCTGAGGAGGAGCGAGAGGGCACCCCGCTGGCACTGTCCCCAGGCCTGGCTCGGGGACCTCCTGCCCGGGCTCCCCCCGAGCCGCCCCCGGCCCAGGGAGCTCGGCGGGGCGCCGGGATGTCCCCCCGGGGCCGGGGAGGGTCACGGCGGAGGGGAGCCGCGGCGCCGGGCGGGCCCCGGTACAGCCCCACAGAGCGCCTCCCTCCCCCTGTGCCCCGCTTACCGGCTTCGGCATTTTGAGGGCTGCTGGTGCTTCTCCTACTCCCAAGACAAACGTTCATGCAGCGGCTACCAC
>JAOXNH010000005.1:31934797-31956136 GCA_028566575.1 Bartramia longicauda | reverse complement strand
AAATCTAGAAATAAGGATATTTTTATACAGATATGCCATAATAAAACCCTTAAATTCCTTAAAAGTCTTGTTTTTAGGCAACAGCAGCCCTGGCTGGTGCCGAAGTGGTAGCCGGGGTCCGGTGAGTGTTTTGGTTGGGTGACTCAAGCTGTGCTACCTGCATCTCGCCCCGCCTGGGCAAATGAAAGGGATGATTCAGCCGTGGGGTGGAGGATTTTGTTTGTTTGGTGCCTTCTTTGCATTTGTGTCACGGCAGCGAAGCCGGTGCTGAAGATCCAGGTCTTGCCTAGTTTGACAGAGCTGAAGGTTCCAGCAGTGCCCTGCTTGGGACGGTTGCGGGTGGCGATTCCAAGGCAATCCTTGTGCTGGCACGTGGTGGCTTCTTCCCATTTGGCTTTATTTCGGAAGTGAGGTGTTTGTGTGGAACTTGGACACATTGAGCTAACGGGTGTCTCTGAAGGGGCAGGATGGGTGGGGGACACGAGGTGACAGTCATCCCCATGAGTGCCAGGGTTATGGTTGAAAGTCATTTCACAAAGGGGTCTTGGTCTTGCTGCTTTGTTTTTGGTTTTATGGATGTGTCTGTAAGCGTTAGAGGTCCTGCAGATACACGGGCATGGAAAGGTTATTTAGCTGTTGCCCCACTGCTCACCCCCACAACACCGTTCCGTGCGACACAACCGCCTTGTAACTCACGTGGGGTAAGGAATGGTGTTGTCTGTGTCCGGTGGATGAGGCCATCTGGGGCAATGTTCCCCTCCAACGAGCCCTGCCACATTGAGAGTGTGTCGGGGATCCCTTCCCTGGGTGCCGTAGGGCAGAGCCCACACAGCTAATTGCCTGCCATTTTTTCATTTTCCAGGGATATTGAAATTGTTGTGGGTGATAAATCCCATGAGCATAGAGGTAGGAAGAGGCCCATATTTCAGCTTTGGGGCTGAAGATGAAACTGCCCCCCCCTGTGTTGTGCTGGCCCATTGTGTTGATTTACTGGCCTGTGAAACTTTAGAGTTAATTTTTCGTGGAAGAAGTGAAAGTCTGTCTCCCTGTGACTTTTCCTGCTTGAAGAGCTGTTTGCTCCTGATTCGTTGCTATTCTGAGAATTTCGTGAAGACTCTCCTCAGTGATGTGACAATTGGAAGAAAAAGATGAGCTTATATTTTTCTTATCCTAATAGTGGCACTTACAGACGTACCTAAGAAAGGCAGGTTTCTTTGTGTGCCTTTTTTTTTTAAGGTGAATTTCCCTCGCTGCCATTCCTCCTTCCCATGGCTGTGTATTCTATCTGATGATTATTTTGCTTTTCCTTCAGATATGTTATTTTTAAAACATGCTGTTCAAACAAAGCCTGGTCCTCCATCAGATTTATGACCCCCAGCTGAATCACCACACCTTTCTGCTGCTTTATGGGATGTTTCTCAGTGTGCCAAATCCATTATACGGCAACAACATGTCCATCTCTTTCTGTAGCCAAAATACAGGGTGTACAAGAATTTGAGATTTTTCTATAGCAGAAAAGATTTAGCAAGAATTTACCCAGAAAGTGCATTTTGAGTTGATAGCAGCAGGTATCGGTCTGATTTGCAAACATTTCAATGTTTTCCAGCAGAGATTTTGACCCTTCTTTAACAAACTCAGGCTTCCTGGCAATTCTGCTTTTTTAAGTTACTTTCTGTAGACTCTTTAGAGATTGTCCATGAATTACCAGGGACTTGCAAACTGTGGTTTGAAAGCCGTTGTTTCTGGAGTGTCACAGCTCTGCCTTGTGTGTTCTTCAGCACAGAGCGGGCCGAGGGATGTCCATCCCTGAGCCCCATCCCTGGAGGTGCCTTGGTGAGACCCAGCTTCCTTCTGGAGTCTCTGCTTTCCTTTTTCTCTGACTCTGTGAGTGGTGAAATTGTTTGAGCTCCTTTTCATCTCAGGGAGGCTGTTTCCCAAGATCCCCATATACAAGCCGCGACTTCCAAGACACCAAACTGCAGTTGGAGGTATCCTAAAGAGGAATGGGGTGTATTTCGAGTTAATGCTATAAATAAATGGGATAAAAGAGCTGATGATGCTGGATACTGTTCCTTCTCACTTACTGTTAGCCGTTGGGAAACTCCAGTTGTATTTTCACGAATATCCTTGAGCTCGTGTGGTTTAACCCAGAGCGTTAATGCACATGATCACCATTTCTTGGTGTGCAAGAGCCTCAGATGTGTGAGGCCCCTGGGAGAGATTGACTTTGCCTGTGGCAGTTTTGCATTACGGTCCCTCGTAATTGTGAGTTATAGATCGGGCAGAGGCACCTCCAGGAGCTGGAGGCAGAGCTGGGGAGGAGATGGGAGGGATGGATGGGCAGCCAGAGGACCCTCCATCCCCAGCCCTGGCACCCAGGCTGGGTGCAGATCCAGCTTTGGGATGTGAGGACACGGCTCCTGTTGTTTTCTGTGGGAACGAGGTGACTAAACACATAAAAGTCTTTGCCCAGCTGTATCCAAGCCTTCGCCTCACAAGAGCCTGATAATATTTCAGAGGCAAATTCCCTTTTTTACACTTGGCTAACGAGTGCTCATTTAATTTGCATCCTGAAACTAAGCGACCGCAAACAAAGTTCTTTGAAGAGAATCTTCTTCTTTCATTCTGTTTTCACTTCATTTAAGGAAAATAGAGATTTCCATGTGTAATATGCAGGGCTTAAATATCCTACTTATTGTTGTCATTTCTATTTTTTCCCCAGCAATTATGGAAAAGCTCTTGCACAAATCTGACGAGAGGGAAAGCTGGAATTTATATGTTTCCTCCTCTGTTGCGCTCTGTGCATAATCACCAGCTATTCATTGCCTTTACAAACTCCATTAATACACCCACTTCCCTTGCCAGTGTGAGTGGGCATTTTCAGGCTATTTTTGGAGGCCTGCTCTGTGCCTTGAAACTCGCACTCAGCTGAGGGTGATACTGGTACTTTTGACCTGCGTGTCCTCAAGAAGAAACGAGTGGCAGCAAAATTTACTAAAATGATACGACGGGATACAGAGTGAATTGATGGGTGAAGTAAATATTGCTCTTTTGGGCACCATCTCCGAGCGAAGAATCGAGCTGGTGGTGATGGTGGCCAAGCTCAGGGCAGCTCAAGCCATTTTTTCAGTATTTAACACGCATTAAAAGGTTCTGATTGGTAAACCTGGTGGCCCAGGACACCGTCTGAAGGAGGTCTGATGCTGTTGGAGGCTGATAATGAGCTCTTGGAAGCATGGACCAGTGGTGGCCACTTGAGCGGTGCCTGCGGGCAAGGGCAGGTCTGTGAGGCCAGCCCGCGCGGGGACGTGGCGGGCATCAGTCACCGTTAATCAGCTTAGCTCCTTGTTAAATGTCAAGGTGGCAATTTAATGCAGAACAATTTAAATAGCGTCTTTTTTCAATTTTGGGCCTGTCCTGAAATAATACCAGACAGCGTCCAGCAACTGGTTTCAGTTAAACGAGGGCAGGTTGAACCATTTCATACGACTTCTGCGCAGGCAGAAAATTCCGCTTTGCGTTTTATGGAAACCCTTTTATTTGCTGGCGTGTTCTGCCTGTCGGGAGATGGATTTCACACGGGCTGGAGCTGTGCGTGAAGCTGCTGTGGGATCGTTTGCGTGCACATGAGATAAACTGGAACCTATTGGGTGCAAACCCCAGCATTTCCTTACTCATCAGGGATGTGTGGGTTGTCACCATCGGTGAAAATAGGCTCCAAGCCTTTAGTTAGTGCAAGTGAGCGATGTACGCCAACAGCAGAGGAAACACGGGATCAGGCAGCCAATATTCACTCCTACCGTGGAGATCTCCTTTTCATGTTATGTGCTGGATGCAGAGGTGGGGACACAGCTGAGACCTCTGCAGTCCTTTGGAGGGAGAGTCAGGAGAAGCTGTTTGTCCCTATGATGGGTCCAGGTACAAATCTGATGGAGCTGGCAGGCAGGATTTAGGCAGTTAACTCCTTTGTGAGATGAGCAGAAGTGCTTGGGTTTGTTTTTTTTTTGAGGGGAGGACAGGCCCTGAAAAATAACCCAAAGCTCCCAGAGGATCCACTGGTCCTGGTTGGCAGTGTATGAACATCAGAAGCATTCAGTTGGCTGCGCTGGGGTGGGTTGTAGTTGCTGGACTCCTGTTTCTTTTCTGTTGGAAGCACCCAGAAATGGTTTAACTGTTGGTGGCAGTTGGTTTGGTTTGATTTTTTGAAGCCCGTTTTCCTCACTTGGGCAGGGTTGTAGCTTCTCCCACCCTGCAGAGCTTAGGAGAGCACGGTGTCGGTGGTGGCACTGGGAAGCCTGTGTGCTTGGGTTGGGTTGAGTTGGGTTAAACCAGGGTTGAAAGTTTGGCCCTCAGTGGCTGTTACACACCAGCCATGATGTCTCTGGGTGGGAGAAGGCTGGATGAGAGCAGCAGAAAGCAGCAGCGCTGGAGTTGTGGTGGAACCTGGTTTCCAAGAACGGGGTTTTAGTGTGTGAGAACCAAAACCCCAACCAACATCAGCCTCCTCGCCCGGGGGGCAGGCAGAGCTCCCCTCTGCGGTTTGCTTATTTTGCAGCAAAGCCAGCCTGAGAATAAATGTGTTAAACGGAAAAGAGGAACTGGAGGGAGCCAAAAGAGAGGAAGGATATGAGTTAAAAACAGTCCGTTGTCCCCGTGGCCGTCTTGCAGGGCACAGGAGTGGGTGCTGTCCCAAGGAACGGAGCTTCTGGCTTCCCCCTCGGACACAGGGCTTATGTTTCTTCCCAGAGAGCTGCGGAGTTGGAAAGCAGTAATTTAAGAGTAGCTTCCAGAGAAATAAATAGGTGCAGGCAGTTTCACACTTTCCCGTAAAACCATGGACGCGTGTTGCTCTCCTGCTGGGCAGTGGGCAGCAAAGTGGGGAACTGTGTGTCCCCTCTTTCTTGTCTCCCCCCGGCAGGGTGGAGGGGACACCTTTTTTAAAATAGCAGTGTCTTTCTGCTCATCCACACGTCGTTCCCTCTGCATCTTCAAGGTCGTGCTACGCGTAAGATGACTTGCCGCCTTTTCCACTGGTAGGGTTAGCGTTTTTCCTGCTTAGCGGTGTTTCCACCAGTTTCTCCAGACACCGGCACGTGGCTCACAGTCTGAGTTTGTCCTCAAGCGATGTCCGCCCCCGCTTGGTGCCGGAGCTGTAGGGTAGGACACTGCAGTCTGACTGTAGCCCTACAGCCCTAACAACAAACCCTTAACGCTGCCGTGGGTCCGGGCAGCCTCCCTGTTGTGACGCGCGCATCCTTCCGTTGCTCCTGGTGAAAACAGGAGCATGAAAAGAGGTCAAAGGGAGGAAAAAGAAAAATATGTATTCTCAGCAAGCACCCTGTGTCTCCTGTTATCTAAATTCTGTGCGAGCAGCGAGCGCCGGCGGAGCTCCACGCCAGCTACGAGACCACGAAAAGCAAAATAAACATCTTTGCAGCACGGGCTGATGCATGCTCCCTTTAGAGTCACAGGCACCTCCAATTAATCATCCTGTCTGTCTGTGCAGGAAGAGGCTTTGAGGATCAGAGGACGTTGCCAGACCTGATGGAGGGGTGGGCACCGCTCAGCGTTAAGGGTAAAGGGGCTGAGTTCCCAGCCTGAGGGAGCAGGGATGGCCATGCCTTGCCCCTGCCTTCAGGTGAGCGGTGTCCTGTCTGTGCAGAGCTTTAATCCTGGTTTTTGGGATGTATGAGTGGTGTGGGGCAGTGCTCGGTGCTGTGCACACGCTTTCGACTAAAGGGCCTTCCCTTCTCAGTGAGAAAGGCTTTCATGGTGCACCTCAGCTGGATGGGTCTCGGCAATAAATCCGTGAGCTGACCAAGGCAAATGACTTCCTGAAATGTTAATGAGTGAGACGTGGCCGATACCCTAGAGTTTTGGGGTGTCTCTGCACAGCACCCCTGGTCAGCAAAGAGGAGAATTCGCCTGGTCCCCCTTTCAGCTGTGCTCATCGTTAGGGGTCCTTGGTGCCAGCAGTTCAGAACCACAGACAATTCTGACTTTTCCTTTAATTGTGTTCATACTGAGGAGGGCAGCATATTTAAGCATTTAAAAATTGCATGAGTTACACCAAATAAATGAAATAAAATCAGCGTAAGGAGAAGGTCTTAGTAATGGAGCAGAGGGGGCTTTTCCCTGAGCACCAGCAGAGTTCCTGGTGCTCCAAAGCTGCTCCAGAGTCCCTGGAGTCCAAAGCCAGAGGCAGCCGTTGCTCCATGGCATTTAGAGTAGAAGAAACAGATCCAGCCCAAAGCAGGGTACGGGTTGCCAGAGGTGAAGAAAACTCAAAGTGGTGCAAGTTTTAGGGAGAAAGCAGGTGGCAGGGACCGTGTTTGTGTTTATAAACAAAGGCAAAACCTTTGCTTCCTTGTGCTGCCAGGTCAAGAAAATGCCTTTGTCCAGGATTTTGTCAGTGGTGCCTCGGTGAGGGAGGAGATGCCTCATTTGTTTATGGACACAAAGGAACTAGTTGTGTTTAAAAATAAAGATTTAGGAGTAAATTAATCTGTGGAGACGAGGTCCAGCGTGCAGGGAAACATGAAATGTTTTCAGACCTTATTTTTCTTGAAAACTGAAGAAGATGGCTCTGTAGTGTGTACAAATGCAGAGCTACGTGCCTGAACCAATATGTCAAACTGTCATGTGGGAGATTTGGTGAAAAACATCTTGTCCTAAGGGAATAATTTTAAACACTATATGTAGGTTTGCTGCCTCATAAGAGATCATTACTCAAATCTATTCCCTCTTATGGTAGCTCGGCCTCTGCTTAAGGGGCGCAGAGTGAGCAGGAGCCTATTAACGCATCCTTTAAGAGTGGTTATCAGATGGTGGAAGGGAAACTGATCTCCGACCAGGGAATATAGTGGTTTTGGCCAAATCCTCTGCTCTGGCCTTAACAAGATGAGTAGCAATGCAGGGGCTTCACGCTCGGCTGGCCATCGAGGGCGGCGGCGGCGGGGCCATGCTGTGCCGGGCGGCCGGACCCTGGGCAGCGCGGGCGGCTGGAGCTTTGTCAGAGCCGGTGAGGAAGTGTAAGGGACGAGCCCTGGGGCAAGGAGCCGTTCCAGGGATCTTCACCTCCTGTTTGTCACTTCAATCTCTCGGGAAGGCTGAAATGTGGAGTGGAACCCATTCCCGACCAGACCCCTGCCAGACTGTGGCTGCGCCCTCCCTTCCTGCTTGTCTCTGCCTCCCGTTCCTTTTGTTGGCAGTGGGTTTGGGAAAAATGCGAGGAATGGCAAATGAGCGGCACCTGAAGAGCAGCATAAACTCCCAGTGCCTCTGTGTAGCATCCACGGTTGCCTTGACTACACACCATCCCTCCCTCAATTAATCTCCTCTCTCTCACCAGACGATGCATGTAACGCGTGGCAGGTGGACTCCTTTTTAATGGGATCAGCTTCCCTAAAAATCGGGGCACATCTGGGTGTGCATAGTGCTCGGCGGGGTTGTCACAGTTAAGAGAACACGTTTATTTTTTAAGAAATGCATAAGGAGATGCTAGAGGAGGGAAGAGGCTTTATATAGCAGATTAATGTGGGTTAAGGGAAAAGGCGGAGTGCGAAGGAAGGTGGAGGGAATGAAAGTGTGTCTTCGGGAGTGAGGAGGGTGTCAGGCTCTAATCTCACTGGAGAGATATGTGGTTTTCCTGGGCAGCCTGTATGGAATTTTTTGGTGGAGCAGAACTGGTCCCCTCCTGGTGTCCCAGGAACGGACGGATGGCTGGGTTCCTGCCTTCCTTAGGATGCTGCCACTCGGGCTGTGCAAACAAACAAACAAACAGCAACCTTTTATTTTCTGAGGGCATCAGTGACTTTGCAAAGTAGAGCAGAAGGAAAGAGCAGGTTCCTGAGTGTGCGAGGTCAGAGCAGAGGATGGGGGGCACGGGAGAGTCTTCCACGGGCCCTGCTTTTCTCTCTCTTGGCGTGTTTGTTTGGGACTTAAGGATTGAAATGTGCTCGTGTGGGTAAAGCTTGTTCAAAAGCGTAACCTGGAGCTTTTAGCCAAAAGCAAACAAAGCAAACTTTATTTATTTATTTGATTTTTTTTAAGAAAAAAGAAGCTTTTTTAGTCTTTTGGGATGGGAAGCTGTCTGTGTGCGCGTCTGCCTCTGTGAAGGAGAGCTGGTTTTGTTCAAATTGATACAATTCTTACAAATTGCTTTTGTATGTTGTTGTAACTGATGAAGGTTCCCAAACTGTTCAGGGAATAGCTCAAAATATTTACTGAAAACATACAGCTTAAACTGCAATAAACAAACTTGCTGGAATCTTGGCTGAACACAAACATGTCCCAGTGAATGTTGGCAAATATTTCTTTGCCGTAGCCACCCCGCTCTTCCAGATGTTGTGGCTGGCTCTTGGAAGTGCCTGTGCCCAAGCTGAGCTAATAATATTAATCAAACCTCCTGTTAACTTCCAGGGCACTCAGCGATTATTGCAGGAATTTTCTCTGCTGTGAGCAGTTTAGCGCCGTGGGCTGGGACAGGCGCTGGTGGGCTTTCATCCTCTTCATCGTCTCCTGAAATACCGAGTGTGGGTTGCTCCTCCGGGCAGGATAATGGTCGGCTGGGCCATTGTAATCAAGGTAAAAGGAAGAAATGGTTTCCAGTGCTAGAAATTTAAGCTCGATCCGTATAATAGCTGGCTTTTGGGATCGCCACTGATCAGAGCTTTTTGGGGTGAGGGTATAATCACGGTTGGTATCATCGCTCCTTTTGGTCTTTAGTCACTTTATTGCTTGGAGTTTCATGCCGTCGATGTGAACACGTTGTGTGCTCGCATACAGCGTTTTATCACTTATCTCTCCTTCACCATTTGCACCCACTCTCCTGTGAACCGGGTGGTTTTACTTGTCCCAGGTTCTGTTGTGTCACGTCCGTCGGTTTGGAGAGGAAGTCTCCACCCAGACCATCTCGAGATGCTGGGTATGGAGCACGGCTCTTCTCACGAGGGTATCACTGTTATTAATAACACAACTTTTCTTGCGGTAGTTGCTAATCGAAGGCAGTTGTGCAATTGAAACATAATTTCTTTGAAAATTCCTTGCCTTCAATTAGGTGTGCTTCATGACTGACAGGGATTTAGCTGAAACCTGGCAACTGCCAGGCAGTGACGTGGTGACACCATCTTGCATTACCCCGACTAATTTTAACCTGCTGAGTCCCGTCAGTCTCCGCTAGCAACACCCCTCAGGACTGCCGGCGCCGCGGGAGGTGGGTGCTGGTTGGAAGGAGACAGAGGGGCAGCGAGGAAGCCTGGCAAAACATATCCACCGGGAGAGCATCACTGGTTTGGACAAGCACTGGGCAGCATCTCCTGCTTAAGAACCTAATTCTCATCAAGTGGATCGGTGCGACTTTAATTTTTTAATACAAAGGTGGTGGGTTTTTTTTCAGAAAAGCATCGTGGCTTTGCCAAGACAGAAATGTTGGAAAAAAAGTCAGTTGCACTGAATGTTTCCCTCCAGATTGGCTTTGAGAACCCTTGCGCCCATGCAAGCCGTACTGCAGGCTCTCCTCCTCTTTTGTTTCGGGTTTGAATGCGTCGTTTTCTGTGCTCGTTAACGGCAGACCGAGAGAGCTTGAGCTCCCACGCAGTGGTGTGGAGTTAAGCATCACGTGGAGGGTGACAATCAGTATTAACTTGGCAAATTTAGGGTCAGATCCTGCTCACCTCCATCATTGGGGTTTTCCTCAAATCCTGCTCATCACCACAGGATCAATTTTGCATTGATTCCTTCACCAGGAGTTGGCTGATGAATTTTATCCACAGGAAACGTTTTAGGAATGATTTACTGATTTAAAAGTAAATAAGCCTAATTTATTCTTTAGATGCTTCTGGCATATGAACTTCCTCGCTGAATCGTTGGCTGAGGACCTGATCCGTTGTGGGTACCGGTGCAGACATCACTGCCGGCTCCAGCTCCGGCTCTGATCCTGGCTGGATGCTGGGTGCTGCACTGGGAACGTGCTGTTTCTGTCACTTCTGTGGGTGTCCCCGTGTTCCCCCCTGTCAGTAAACGCTCCTTGCAGAGCCACCACCGAGGTGCCTGGGCCCCTTGTGACAGCAGTTCAGCACTGGGACTCTTTCCTCTTTCTCTGCGGCAGAGGAAGAAAGCTGCTGTCACAGGGACTAATCTCAAGGCTCTGGCTTTTCCTGTGCCCAGACCAGCATGTCCTGTACGGTCAGGGAGACCTAAGAATAAAAATATTGGGTACTGTGAGCAGTGGAAGGGATGTGAACAAATACAAATGAAAAAAAAAAATAAACAACAACATTTCCCTTTCTCAATTCTCTGCAATCCCATTTGAGTTTTAAACATTTTATAAATAAAAAGTTATTCAGGTATATTTCCATCCAGGATAGTAAGTTTAAATTGAACACTTTGTTCAGTAGCATTTATTTAGGGAGTCTTTTTTTTTGCCCTGTGATTTTCCTGAAGTGGAAATGCCATAGTGTGTGCCGTGCCCCCAGAGTGCCCCAGCTCAGCAGCACCCATGGGTCCCTCCTGTTAAGGGCTGAGTTGGAAATGCTCCCCCAGGGAGGTAAAAATGCTCGTTATTCATCAGAGGGAGCTGCAGAGCGTGCGGGGTCTGGGGGGTGATGAGGCTGAGGAGTAGCAGGGAGGAAGAGTAAGAGTTCCTGGCATTGGAGCCAAGGCAAAGTATGTTAATTGCTAATTCCACTGAAACTGTGCATTTGGGTATTTCACAGCAAACTCCGCTCTGTGCCTCAGCTCAGAGCCAGTTTATTTACCAAAGCTGACTATAAAAACCCAGTGCCCATTACAGGGAGACTGTAATCCACGTTGGAGTTTAGAGGACGTGAGCATCCTTGACCTGCTGATGTTGGATGCGTTGTTGGAGCAGGGAGTGAGGGTGTCAGGCAGAGATGCAGTCCCGGAGCGTGGCCGGGCTGGGCTGAGGTGTGTAACAGAGCTTCGTGTTGGGTTTGCACGTGGTTGCACGAACGCAGGGCACGACTGCTCCGGAGCCGTGCTCCTTCTCCCATCATTGACAGCATCCTGTCACCTGGTGCTAATTAGTTCCTCTGTATGGTCTTATGATGCTCTTTCTGAGCATCTCTGACGTCCTATAATGGAGCCCTAGAACAATTTTCCAGTTTAAATCAGGGACTTCCAGCTGACTTTAAGATTTATTTTTTAATCTCGCCGTGTGACAAGCTGCTCAGTTCCAGGTTGTACCCAGTGTGGCGGCCGCTTAAGTGACACAAATGCAACTTGCTCCAGGAAGTGTGGGAAACCCGCGCCGCTCAGCTTTGTGGAGCAGGAGGAAGAACGGTGTGAGGAAAGGTCTTAAGGAGGTTGAACCATTCACAGCCGTTTTCTGGGCTGTTTGGCACGCTCCAGTGTCACGCTCAGCCCTGCGCGATGGGGACTCCCGAGGATCTATCGGAGAAATCAGGGTCCCTGTGTTACTGAGTGCTGCAGCGGCTCCGCTCTTAGCGCTTGTGCTCTGAGTGAACGGGAACGAAATGGTGGATGGGAGGAAGCACAGGATGGTGTCAAGATGCTGTCAGCTTTTTTTGTCTTGCCTTGTACCCTTCCTCTATTTACTCACTGGTTTTATCTCACACAAAGCCTTCCTTCCAGAGCTGGGGGGGTTATCTGCATCGCCTGGGGCATCCTCCCCAGTGTGTTCCCCTGCGTGTGGTGGCTCTGAGAGGGTTTTCCGAGTTCCTGGGCTTGCTCCTCCTTGGTAGAGGGCAACCAGCTCCATCCTGCACTGGCCACCAGGCTCCCCAGCCCCACTCAGGGTGGGGAACAGCCGCTGCCTTGCCATTTCCGAGGGTCTTTGAGAAGGACCCCGTGCAGGGGCTGTTGAGGACGTGAGGAGTTACAGGGTGAGGGAGGAAGTTTGGGAGGTTTTGTCTTCGGGGATTTTGTTTTGATGATTTGACTGTGAGCAGTGGAGAAAAGCTAAAGAAGTGATTGATTTCAGCGAGGAAGAAGCTGATGAAGGAAGGATGGCCCTGGATGGGCAGGGAGAGGGCACGTGCACCAGGGCAAATTTTGAAGATGAGAAAAATATATTTGCGTCAGAGAAGATTACCTGAAAGTGTTAAGAATGGAAGGGAGGAAAAATAATGGAGTAACAGTGAGAATGAGTCACGAGTCCATGGTAGTATACTTTGGAAGGAATAATTCCAGCTACTCTTTGTGAAATGCAGAGGAAAAAGGCCTGGGACGTCATGTAGGATGTTTAACTTAAACTCCGTAATTTCTGTGGTTAACGGAAACTAATAGTGGCTAAAGATAATTCAAAGTCCTAAGGAATTGCAAGAAAAGTGTTATCATGGTGCTCCATTTCAAGAGGAGAATGGGGAGAGCCAGCCCAGAGACCGAGGATGGGAATGACCTGGAGGACAGGGGGGCTTTGGGGCTGGTTTCCTGCCGGGGGAGGTTTCAGCATCGATTCCAAACAGTGGGAGGGTGTGTGGGGAATGAAAACTCCCGATTGTGCCGCAATCCCGGACGCACAGAACCGGTCGTGTCCACATCCCCTGCGCCTGTGAAGGAGAATATTTTCGGTGTTTTTCTGGCGGGGTGAAATATCAGCCGGAGAGGCTCGCTGTGGGGTGGGAGGAGGGAGCTGTTCCGGTGACGCCGATGCCACGTCCCCGTGCCGGGGGACACGGCGGGTGCCGGGGCGCAGGGCTGGCGGGGCAGAGACACGGGTGCTGAGACGTGGATGGGATTGCGTGTCACGGTTCTCCTAACGCTCTCTCTGTGAACCCTTTCCAGCCCACGACCTTCCCCCGAGCAAGACCTCGGCCACGGCGCAGACCGGCAGCCACCTGCAGTGCCTCTCGGTCCACTGCACGGACGACGTGGGCGAGGCGAAGGGCCGGACTGCGGTGCCGACGTGGAGGTCCCTGCACTCGGACATCTCCAACAGATTTGGGACTTTTGTGGCCGCCCTGACTTGAACAAAAAGAAATTATTATTATTTTTTTTTCCTCTTTTTAATTTCAAAGGGCCGCTACTGCTAGGTGGACTATTTTTCTAGGTTGGTACCTGCTTAGTGGCATATGGACTGGAAAGGGTTAATTTAAAGTAAACCTCAACTTTTTTTTAATCTTCTGCCACAGTATGTTACCAGTGTTAACCCTTCTGCAGTTAGCACACTTTTGCTTAAGATTTTCCTGCTAGACCACTTCTTCCCATTATTCTGTAACCTTGGCATACATTTATAGATGAGGCCTTTTCCTTTTTCATCTCAGCGTATGTCCAAGTCACGTATGTCATAATAAGACAAAGATCCTCCTCCTCCTCTTCTTCCTCATTTGCTTTGTTTTTCTTTTCTTTTCTTTTTGTTTTTTTGTTTTGTTTTTTTGTTCTCTTGTTTTGCTTTGTTCAGTGCTTATTACAATGGTGATCCTGAAGAACAGCAGTTCAGGAATAAACGCCGGTTAAAGCGAAATGGTCATCATTATAGTATATATTATATTGACACCCAGCTTTTGCCAGTCACATACGAACCACACAGTTAATGCTCTATGGAATATTCAGGCAACGAGCCTGCCCTTTCCTGAGAAAATGATGTTCTGTAATAACGTTCAGCCTGGTTTGCTCTCCCCCTCCCTCTGCAAGGACGCTGTGTTTGCCCTGGTGAAGCCCAGAGACGGAGCTCTCTCGGGCACGGGTTGGTTCAGACACAGCTGGGGAAGGTATAGAAGAGGTGTTTTTCTTAATAAGTCTAACAGGAAGTTTACTTAATCATTAAGAGTCGTTCTCTCTTCCACTGAACAGCCAAGCTCCCTCTCTGTTGCCAGGAGGAGCAGGGGGTGCTCCCCGGTGTGTCCACAGCCTCCTGGTCCCGGTGATGCTCTCACAGTTCCCACTTTATAACTGCAGGAGGAAAAAAATCCCCCGGAGTCACCATGTGCCTCCTGCATGCGCTGTCCATGCCCATTTTTGCCCATTTTTTACCCATTTTTAGCTGAAGGAAGGTGCTGTCGATGGAAACAGAATGCAGCATCCTGTGCACGTATCCCTGGGGCACCCCTAGCTCCCAGCACGGCTGTACTGGTGCAGTGGCAGAGGTAAGGGGACGGCCCGGATGGGGGAATGTGGGGGGCTGTATGCCCACAGTCAGCATTTCCTAAGATGCCAGGGCAGGGAGACCCCCCCATTAGACCACCACCCCCCCCCCCCCAAATTTATTTGAGGCCCCGTTTTTGCCACGCAGTGAAGAACAGCGTTACTTAGATGCAGACAATAAAAGGAAAACCATACTTTCCTGCTCCTGAGAGATAATACTCATTCGAGGAGAAAGTTGGAAGCAAACCAGATAAAACCACGGCTGACACCATGATCCCACACTCCTGTGGTTTTACGTAACCGTCCCATTCTTTGTGTATCCTCCCTGTCCGGGGAGGGGGAGCATCCCGCCCCGCGCGGGCCACCTCGCTTTCCTCTGCTCCCCGGAGCTCCGTGACATCTCTGGAGATGGAGGATTTTAGCTGTGAAATAAAGGTCGGCCTCTCTAGGGTTATTTATTACTTCTGTCATGAATTCACAAAACGCGTCCCTCCTCAAGGGATGGAGTTTGAAGACTGCTTTGTGTTTTATCTTGGATGATTGTGCTGGGCCTTTGATTATTTTGAAGTAATGTTCTCAGTAGGCACCAACGGAGAGGGAATTCTGCCTAAAATGCCGATGGCATGGGGTGGTGTGAAATCCTCTCTCTCGGTCTTACGTGGCTTCCGAGAGACTCACAGTGTTTGGAAATGTTGGTTGAATGTGCTCTTATTACCCATGCATGGATTGATTCCCTCTTACCGGTCTGGTCAGACTTTGGATAAATTGGGGAGCTTCGAACCTTGATTTTCAATATTGTTTTACTTTGTGTTGAAGCTGGAGCTGCCACGAGGATGAGGATTTCTTGTGCCCATCCTGGAGCAATTGGCTGTGGAGCTGCTTCACACCGCCTTGGTTTGAAACAAAAAGATGGGATGTTTCCTACCTTCCGTAGGGGGGGGTGTGTGTCCTGCCGAGCGCTCGGAGACCTCCCCTGTAATAAAACATCACCGTCCCCAGAAAAATACCTCCTGGTAGGAAAATCATTTTCAGCCTCTGCTCTGGAAGCTGCCTCTTCGCCTGTGTTTTTTTTTAAGTTCCAGTTCACCCAAATACGTGTTTAACTTTAAATCCTGTCCAGCAAAGCTCTTGGGGGGCTGCTGAGCGATGCCTTGGTGTGTTCTCTGGAGCTCCCACCGCTTCCAGCCAGGTGGGTCTGGGAGTGACCCCAGTGAAACTCATGCCCAGACACAAGGGTACCGCGTTCCAGTGCTTGCAGCTGAAAATTTAGGAAGAGTTGGTGGTCTGGTGGCATTCCTGTACCCGAGTGCAGCCCATGGCTTACTTCTTTGTTTTTAGTTTTTCCTGCTGCATTCAAAAGAACAGGTTTTTCAGGCTTCCTGAGGTCAGGGATGCACACCCTGTGCTTCCGGGGAAGAGACCTCTGGGTGAAACGCTGCCCTGAACGTTTCGGATGGCTTTTAAAGAGAAATCCTCCTCTAAGCAGAAAGGCAGTGACTCAGTTTTCTCACCCAACCCTTTTTTATCTCTGGTTTGCTCTCTGCAGCTTGTGCTGCTCCCCTGGAGTCCACTGGGGACTGACTTTTCCACTTGCTCCTAAAAATACAAAGTGGAAGCGATTCCTTAAAACCCCGTGGAATTCTGACAGTTTTAAATCCTATGAAAAGGAGGGGACGGGCTGTTCTGAAGCTGCCGAGCGCGGGACTGCGGGAACTGGGGCACCGCTGGCTCTGCTCCCACAGCACTGGTATTACTGGGCAGGTGGGGTGGATGCAGTGGGAGGATGGGATCTTTAGGTAGTGAGGAGTTAAAATCAGTGATTGTCCGTCTTCTGGGCCTTATTGTCCATGTAGTCGTGGTGAATAATATGGTCACATGCAATCCTTTTGCTATAACCCCCCTATCCATTCGATCTTGCTTAATTAAGTGACGTTATCAACCGAGCAGAAGGAGAGGATTCAAACTACTCGGGGTGGCTGTGAGTGATGCTGGGGCCGACCTGGGTTTTTATGGTTTCTTTGCTTTTTGCCAAAGATGAGGACAGAGACGGTACATACGAGTGACCAGGACAGGCATGGCTTTGTGCTCACAGCCTGGTGTGTTTGGTACTGACAGCACATGCAGAAGGGGAGAGCTTTTTCCCAAAGCCTGTGTTGCCTGCAGTGATTTCATTTTACTCGTTTTCTCCATAAATTTGACGGTGAATGCACTGATTTTTGAATAATTTTTTTAACATATCTACGATATCAGCGTAGCCCTACATGGTAAGGATTGAAATGATTTAATTTTGTGGACAATAATGCTTCCAAGTGAAGGGTGTTTGAGAGCTGTAGGTAAAAGCCTGTTGTGCCAGAGGTAAGTTGTGCTTTTTTTTGTGGAAAGGGAAACTGCATAAACCCAGAATAACTTAATCTCACACCTGCTTTTCCTAAAGGGCTTCCAGGCAGGGGGGAGAAAGTACCAAGAAGTCAAAGATCAGTAGTAGGTGTGCTGTTAAGATACGCACGAATTTTGCTATGGATTGGGAACGACAGCTAAAAATGTGGCTTTTTGGAGCCTTTTCCCTGCCTCTCCTGGTGTTTTCGGTTCTCCCACGCAGCCCCCCCGCCCCAGGCACTGGGTACGGGGGAGCCCGGGTGTCACTGACCTCCTGACTCCTTTGGTATTTGTTAAATGAAACTCTGCACTTGGTCTTGAAGGTAAAATGTAGCAGCAAACCGAGCAAAATCTCTCTTGCATTTCAGTTGGGAGGAGTGAGAAAATATCTCTTTGCCAAAAAAAAAGGGAAAGAATAGGCCTTATTTGTTTAAATTACTCTTGTGAATTTTCTCCAGATCATTTTTTTCCCTAGTGTTACTAGTTCTCTGCTATTCTGTTCTTCAGTGAGAGGGGGGAGAGGGTCATTTTTATTTAGTTGCGGTGACTCTCATCAAATGGGGAAGGATTTCGTTGTGTGGTTAAGGGTGGAAGGGAATGAGCGTCGAAATTATGTCATCTGGGTCACTTAGGGACCTGTTTTGGATATTTTCTGTCTCCGTGGTCATTCCGAGGCTGCCTTCCCTTCCCACACCAAGCTCCCAGTCACCACCAGTAAGGCAAAACAGTCCCACCTTTGGTAAGGAGGGAGAGGAGAGCACGGGGTCAGCGAAACGCACCGTGGGCAGGGGGTGACGGGGGGGAAACGCAGACAGGAACAAAAACTGGTCAATTTTGATTATTTTTGTTAAGCTGCAGTGTAAGGTTTTCTCAACTACTAGATCCACAGCTGTTCAATGGATGCTGTATAAGAGCATAACCCATTTTTATAGAATTGTTTCTCCTTTATTGCTTAAGGCTAATGGAGGAAATAGGCTAATTTTGTCTTAGAAATTCTCTATTAAAATTGTTGGTTTGAGTCCATCCCCTCATAGATTCTGACTGATGAAACTGCAGGCTGTGATTTCCAGCAGTTATAACTTTATCACTATTCACTGCCCGAGAATATTACAGCTTTAAAACAGCCTTAAGCAAAAGGATGTTATTTCTTTGTACTAAATTTGGTCCATGGAAAAGGAAAAAAAAAAAAAAAGAAAAAAAAAAAAAGAAAAGAAAAAATGGCAAACACTGGTAAATCCGTACTGCATAGCAAACTCCTCTGCAAAATGTTATTGCACATGTAAAATATGGAAACTTGACTCTGCTGTGTGTTAGGCAATCCTGTAATCTTTTTTTTTTCTTTGTTTCTTTTTCTTTTTTTTTTTTGGATTCTTGTTAAATTCATTTCCTAAATGCTTGGTTGGAAGACTGTGACGATAGCTCATGGAATTGAGTGTTATTTTTCTTTCCTTTTTTTTTTTGTTTTTTGTTTTGTTTTTTTTTTAAATATGTAAAGTGCAGTCTTCTGTATTCATGCATATTGTACATATCTGTATATGTTTTACTGAGCAACTAAATAACAATAAATATGATGTTAATGGTGGCTATTGTATATTCCATAGCAGCTTTGTGGTGTGCCGTTTTTGTGGCCAGTCCCTTTTCCCGTAAGATGTGAGGAAATGAAGCGTCGTTCTTCGTATACAGGTAAACCCTGAGCCTTGGGATCATCAGGACAAATTTTGCCATTTTTCTGGGGAAATCCTCCCCAACAACCGGCTTCCCTGGCTCAGCGAGGAAAGGTAAACCTTCCCAGGAGCCGCTGGATTTCGAGGAGGCTCCTCCCTGGATCCAGAGGATCCCTGGTAGGAGAGAAGGTTATTGTGAGCCGAGGTGCTGGATCTGCCACTTCTTCTGGCAGGATTTTTGAGCTGAAATCTGCACAAATGGTAAACAGGCTAGAGCTCTTACAGGGATTCTCAAAAATCCCTTCATCTCTGCTTTTCAAATTTCAAACTCTTCATTCTTTCCCTTTCTTCGTCCTGCGAGTTTTCCAAGGAGTCCTTCAGGAGAAATGTCGTAGGGTATTTTCCAAAGGAAAGAAAAACAAAGCTCAATAGCCCAGGCAATGCTGGAACACGTCGTTTTTTGAACTGAAGGAACGCCCTTCCCTACCTGTCGTGCTCCCAGGATGCACTGGCTTCACTTGTCACCTGGAGAGGTTGGTGGCCCCTGGTGATGCTGGCTCGGTGCTTACCCCTAACCTTTGCCTTGGTGCCCACTGCTCCATGCTCAGGGTCTGCTTCCTGGTCCGTGTCAGCGTTAAGCAGGGATTATAGTTTATTAACTAAAGGGAAGCAAGGAGTTGGTCAGAGAGCTTTTATGGTGGTTGTTCCCTGTGCCCTGAGACTGTGCCGAGAGCTGAAATCTGGCCGTAGCCGCCTCTCTTTTCCCAAGCCGTTTAACTGATTTAATTATGTCCTTTGAGTTATTTTCTGCACGAGGCTTTGGCATTCCCGTCACGGAGGAGACCCTATAAATATGGATTGTACGTGCGGCAGTCAGGGATCCATCGGCAGCGCAGCTGGATCCCGTGTGCCGAGATCCCTGCCCAAAGCCGGGAACGGGAGCAGCCGTGAGGCGCTTTGGGCAGCTCGAATTCAGCTTTTCGGCGGGGCAGAGCTCTGGGTGGGTTTGGCCCTCAGGTGTTAGGGTTTGTGGGCTTCTGGGTGTGACTCCCAGGGCCATTTAAACCCCCTTTTTCCAGGGAGTTGTCTGCGGGAGCTGGTTACAGGGGCATGGCAGAAGGCATCGCTTTCCCTGCAACCCAAAGTAAATAAACACAGGAATGAAAATTTGGGTCAGTGACATCCTTCTGGCTGAGAAACTTGTCAGAAAATGGAATTGTGATGGTTTTATTTTAATATGAATTGTGTGTTTCCGAGAGTCTGGACGCTACATGCCTGAAGCAGTTACTTTCCTGCCTGGTGACCAGTTTGTAGTCTCCCCAGCAGTTTTAGCTTGTTTTTAGTTTGATGGCCAATAACATCGCATAGATTTTTCTTGTAAAATCTCTGAAAACTCTTTGCTGAGGTGAGCTCTGTAACGCTGTGCCTGCTGGGCACAGGTAGGAGTAGAGGGGAGGTCTGTTCTGAGCTCTCCTTCTTGCTGAGACGTTGACGGAGCTTATTAATGGTGGTGCAGAAAGTGGAGGTGACAAAGACCTGAAGAAAATCATTTAGGTCATCTTTGGTTAATTAGTGCTGGATTGCTCCCTGTTCTCTAATTCCCAGAGCTCTGACCAGCACAACTAAAATTGACAGAGCAGAGGAGGGGGGGGTGTCTTAACCTCTTAGTTATAAAAAAAATGAAAAAAAACAACAAACCAACCCTTAATCCCCAGCTGTGGAGTGGGAATAACATCCCAAATGATGGAAGGGGAAAAGAGCCCATGGGAATTACACCATGTCTTTCCAAGCACTTGCAGAGAGCGGTGGGTTTGTGGATCTGTCTCCCGGCAGGACCCCGGTGGCCCGGCCGGTGCCGGGACGGTGCGTGGTGCACGGATGGGATGCGGGAGGTGGGAACAGAGGTTCCTTCCCGTTCTCACCTGGCCATGGACACGTTGTTACCACAAGCCTGTGAGCCATCGCTGAGCTTTCATTATTTCCTGTTATATCTTGCTGATATCACCACCTGGGAAAGCGGCACACGGGAAAAACCCCGAGCCCTAGTTAATGTTTGCTGTGTCCTTTTAGGGGCTAACGTTGTGAAGCCACAGACAAAGAAGCTGTTGAAACGTCACCCTAAATTTGATGTTAAAAACATGAATTTCAGGCTCCTTCTGGAAGGAGGCTGAGAAGTTTGGTGTTGGGAAGGCTCATGTCCAGCTGAACCGTCCTCGAGGGTTTGTAATGCAGCGGGGTTAACTGGCGGAGAATATTCAGTGCCCAGCTTCAGGAGGTGGGAACTTTTCTCAATTTCCTTTTATCCTCTGCAAAATGCCCCTCTCTCCCTTCCCCCTTTCTTCCCCCCCCCCCGTTGCCATATCACTCTTTAAATTTCATCCCCCCTAAGCTATCACTGGGATTTGTTGTCTCGGGGAGCACAGTACAAAATTTTTAGGCAAATCTTTTCGTTAAAGTGAGCAATGGCTTTCCTTATCTGTATTTACTGCCCACTGATTGCTGTTATGTTCCCTGGGATCGTGGGTGTCCACGTCTGTATCTTTGTGTGTGTTTTCCCGCGTTGTTTTTCCCACACTGTGAGCTGTGGCCTGCCTTGATTTGATTGAATAACCCCTTCATGTTGCCGAACTGTCATGGGACATCCTCGAGTGAACTATCCAGGTGGTACCCTTCGGAATGGCACGTTCCCTCTCCTGGAGGAGAGTGGGGTTTGCCGCGATGCCTCTCACAAAGGGCAGGGTTTTCCTGCTGCTGGTCGGCTCTCCTCGGAGTCGGAGCGTGCATGAGCTGATCCGTTCAGCCTTGCAGAGAAATGCTGGATGCTGGAACCTCTGCCATGCCCCGAGAGCCTGGGAGGGATGTGCATGATGTGGCACCAAGGGCTGTGTGCAAGGAGTAGCGTGAGGAGTTGACCCAGTGTCCCCATCAGGACTGGGGACCTGCGTGGTTGCTGTTACTAAATGATAAGAGAGATTGCCAGCGGGTGAGCTCACTAAACGTGTCCTGTGGTGCTACTGCCTGCAGCTCCTTGGGGATAAATGCAGGACCTCATAGTTATTCTCCTGATGCCTGTCTGATCCCTGGCTCTAATTGCTCTTTATTTGTAGGTTGTTAAAGGTTGGGGGGAGAAAGGAAGTTGAGGATATTATTGTATGGGCTCTGTGTCCAGTTCTGGGCCCCTCAGTTCAAGAAAGACAGGGAACTGCTGGAGAGGGGACAGCAAAGGGCCACTAAG
>JAOXNH010000005.1:31899440-31913947 GCA_028566575.1 Bartramia longicauda | reverse complement strand
GGGTGGGGGGGGGGGGGGGACTGCTGAGCTGTGATGATGGCTCCTTCATCCCTGTTGTCTCCCCGGGTTCTGGTGTCTCTGCATGGTAAGCAGGATTAAATACATTGTGCCTGTTGTGAGGACCAGTGTGGCATTGGGGATGCCCAGGCAGGGTGTCCTTTGGTCCCCGAGGGGGAAGAGGTGCATGTCACAGGGGGAAGGAGATGCGCTGCGTTATTAAGGAGCAAGATGGAAGCTGTCCCTCTGCTCCGGAGGGTGATCCGAGCTGGGGACAGAGTCTCTGGTGGGCTCTGCCTGTTGCTCCCTGTGGCACAGCCCCATCAGACCTGCTGTTTGCCAACACTGAGAGCTGTGGGAGCTCGGCTGCCGACCACTTGTTGGTAGGTGCCATGTTCCGGGCGCTGAGCTGCACATGCAGATTGTACAGGACTGTACGGCTGTGCTCCCCGTCTCGCTAGTGTAGGGTCACTTGGGAGTTTAATTAAGCCAGGGGAAAAGGAGCCTATTGTTCAGAGCAAAGTTCTGCCAGAACTGCTTCAGGGACTTCACCACCAGTTACGAGCATCAGGAGAACCGGAGATGCCCAGTGCCCTGGCCCTCCCGTGTCCCTCCAAATCAATTTTGTGCCTGGACATTTCAGGCCAGCGGTCTGGGACTTACCTCCACCCAAGTGGGATGGATGTCATCCTTTTTTCTGTCTCGATGCTGTTGGCAAATCCTTCAGGATGTTCTTGCATTCATGAGCCGGGTGTATTCAAAAGGGCTACAACAGCAAAACTACACCGTTCTGCGTCAGGTTGCTGGTAAAGATGCTCATTATAGATAAGGAGCAAGGGGACTCACTGCCCCGCTGTCCTCTGGCTGAGTGGTGAGGGCAAAAGATTTGGCAACTTCCAAGAACTAAAGAAAACGGTGCAAACTAAAGTAATTTCCCCCATTATTTCACCTTTCGAATTGTAGGTCAGGATCCTGGAATATCCATTTCTAGGTACCTCCTTCTCAGTGTTTTCAAGCGAGCTCCTTGCCTTGTTTCCAGGCAGCACAAGCCTGGTGTGAGCAGGGGTGATGCCTCTCCCTCTGCAGGGCTCCCTGTCCCTGGGGGGATGCGCTCTGGGGACAGAGTCCGGTGCCGCTGCAAGGCACTGGGGAGCGATCCCGTGTGCTGGCCTCATCCAAGGATTTCTCCTTCAGGTGGTTAAAGGAATCCCCTGTGATAGGTATCTGCCCTGATACTGATCAGATGAGGTGAAAGATCCCTGCCGGTTACTGAAAGGGATGAAACAAATACCAGCCCCATCGCTTTGACTCACACTGACAGTGCAGAAAATCGCATTTCCAGTGTTCAGTGGTAAATGTCAGGTACAGACCTGGAAAACGGTGGATCTTCTTCCTGCCTTGTGCCATCCTGAGGGATGTTTGGGAGGTTCTGGATTTGTCCTCTCCAGCTCGGCTGCCTCTGTCACCCTGTCCCTTAGCACTGAACCCTGCCCGGATGGGGCGCAGGGACAGGCGAGGGCAGACCCCTGCCTGCTCCTAATGGGGTCTGTGCCTTGCTGTCCTTCACCCCCCGCTGTCTGCAGGACACGGGCTGCTCTTTGTCACTGTCTCATCACGCAGACTGTCACCAGAGATGCCCCTTGTCTGCTCTGGAGGAAGAGAAATAAGATGGGGAGTGTAGGGTGCAGCCTCAGTGTTGAGGGGGAGCCCTTTGTCCTTATGGAGTGGCCAAACCCTTGGTGGCTGACGTACCGGGACGTGGGGTGGCCCAGACCCTTGGGCAGCAGCCAGGGCTGGGCAGTAGCCATTTGTCTCCGTGCTCGGGGAGGGTCTGGCCTGGGACATCCAGCCGGACCGCAGCAGCTGCCACACATGCCAGCCAGGCTGGTGGCCTCGGTGCCAGCCCTTCCTGAGGCTGCGGTGCAGGGACCTGGGAGGTGGTTTCTATTCTGTGCTCTTGGCCCAGCTTTTCAGCCCCGGGGACCTCTCCGTCCCCTGCAGCCGACTGCTCTCCCAGCCAAAGGTCCCCTTCTCCTTGGCCTGGTCTGCTCCTGTCCCAGCTCTGTGCCCGGTGTCTTGTTTTCTCCTGGGGATTACGTTAATACCATTGATTGGTTTGTTTTAAATAGCTCTGGCTGCTAGGTCATTATTACTAGATGCTGATGCATAATTTATTGATAGAAATATTGGCTGCCTGGTAGAGGGGCATTGGCTTCCACCTGTTAACCCTTCACCTGCCCACTCGACCTCTCCTCGCTCCTGTGGTCTCGTAACACCCAGCTTTTCCCAGGCTGTAGAGGGTGGTTTTTATTTTCCACCAGCTCCCTTTCTCCCTTCCTCCTTGGGAAGGGGAGACAGGCGGGTCTGTGTTGGTGGAAAAAAACAACGTGGTGAAGCGGCTGGGCTGAAAGCAGAGCACGTGTTACTGCCCATGGCTGGCACTGGTTTATACTGGTCTTGCATCTCGCCGTTGCAGAGTGCTCCCCGTGCCTTGATTGCCTTGGTTTGGGGTTCGCTTGCAGAAATGGGCTGGGAAAAGCAGCTTTGCCTGTTGGCAGGCAAAGGGGGAGAGTGGGATGGTGCTGCTTTCCCCCCCGGGGAGCTGAGCCCAGCTGATGCTGCCACCACTGAGGGATGCTCCGCTCCGTACTCGGCGGGGTTAGAGCTCCGTCTCCAGCCTGGAGCTGGCAGTTTGCAGGAAACCCATTGGCACAGGTCAGGCTACTGGCAGCGTGGAGCGCTGTGTAAGGGAGCCGTTGGCTGGGCTCGGCTCGGGGAGTGCCTGATGTTTAAAAGATCAGAAACATGAAACCAGAACTAGCCAGTGAAAACAAGGGATTTTGCTCAGGCACCACAATTGCTGCCTGCTGCTCTGCTTCTGCTATTATCGCGCTTCCTACAGTGCCAGGAGCTAATCCAGGCTTCCCTCTGCGCCGGACTCTCGGCTGCGTGGAGCTGCCAAGCCCGCGGCCAGCGTGTCACTTGCTGGCAGGGTCCTTTGCCCCCCTGAGGACCCAGGACAGACTGCTCGGTCACGGTGGTGGACGAGGCATGCCAAGGCAGAGCCTTTCCATCTCTGCCCCGGGCACAGCACACCTCATGGGCAGCCTTCGGCACTCGCCGACCCGGTCCCAGCGGCTCTATAGCCACCGGTCCCTGCAGATGTGGCGTGCAAAAGCCCACGTGTTGTGGGAACCACCCGAGTTCCTCATCGGAGAACGGTGGGGCACGCACGTGTCTGAAATCTTTGGGACTTGGTGTCCCCCACCAAAATCTCGCAGCCCTCAGACCTCTCTCTGAGTTATGCCTTGGCTTTCGAATCAGACAAGCTGGCTGTATGGCGTTACTTTATAGGAATTATTTGTGGAACAACCCAGGACCAAGATCTTTTGTTTTCTGGAAGCTTTTGGATTTATTTTTTTTCCAGAGACAGAGAAGTGTGTGTGTGCTCACGCTGGCTGCCTGTCTGTCCTAGGGAGCACCCCCCAAAGAGGAGGAATAATAAACCTGGAGCTTAAGTCCCCTCGAAGCAGGGAGAGCCCTGGCTGCTGCTGTGTTCCTGGGTGAAAGAGGGGTGTCCTTGCAAGCCTTGGGTGATAGGGCTCCCATGTGGTGAATGTCCCTCAGAAAGGGGGTCTCTGCTTTGCACAGGCAGGGTTTTTTTTTTGTGAAACTTCTGTGGAAGAGACCTCCTAAGACCAAGCACAGGCTGTGGGTTGCTGACTCCTGGTTTATGGTCCTGCCTTCCTGTTCACATCAGCTCTAAGCCCAAATGCCTCCCCATGGCCCACCCTCTGATGTGGCCAAAGCCCCTCTGAGCAGATGCTCGTGTCCTGGCAGGGACCAGGAAGCTTCTTGCAGTGAAATGCCGTGGTTCCCACTTTAGTCCATGGAGACAAGGAAATGGGTGGCTACTTTCTCCGCAGGCCACGGCCATGAAATGTCTTTTATCTCACATTACCCTGGTTTTCTTTGCGGTGCTGACATTGGGGCAGATCCGAATTTCTGCGTCCCTTGCTTCTGCTGCCAGCATGGCAAAAGTCTTGCAGGCACCTCTCCAAGCACGTCCTTCGTCTTGCCTCATCTTGGGTTGATCAATAGGCTGCTCGGGGTGTGCTGCTGGCTGTGGCCTTGCTGCTGTCAGTGCAGACCCACCCATGCCCACCCTCGGCAGTGGAAGGAAGGCAACCAGATGTTCCTCATGGACTCAGGAGACAGGAACATGGAAACAAAGCTTGGCCGGCGTTCATGTCTCATACTGCTGGTGTGCTCTTCTGGGCCAAGGAATGCTGCTGAAGCACAGCGTGATTAAGGGCCTTACAACACTATTGTGCTAGGACTTCACTAAACAGGCCTGGAGTAATCCTCCTGTGGGTTCAGCGGGAAGTGTATGTACGTCTTCTGCGCTAGACTTTGGCTTTTGAGTGGGACACGCATGTTGATGAGATGCAAGGGTATCACAGCCCAGGTCTGAACGCTGTCAGAGCTTCCTCTGAAGACCCTTGGTACCCTGGTGTGCCAAGAAAATACTCCAAGAAAGGCTGTTTGCATGGTGTCTGGTGCTCCCAGCCAGGAGAACGGAAGGAGGATATGAAAATGAGTAATTAACTTTAAAAGTTATCCAGATGTACTTGCTGGCCTTTCTTTTGCGTACCCCAAACTGTTTTCCGTCTCCCTTGCTGTTGTAGGTTCTCAAAATCTTGGAGAAAGTGGATTTTTGGAGGGGGAGGGAGGCAGAAATCAATGAAGCCAGATGCTAATTTCACAACTTGGAAATGAGTCTCATTTGAATGGCAGGGGAGCAGCCAGCCCGTTTCTCCCGGTGTGTTTCTGCCCGTGGTGACAGAGCTTTGCAGCGCAGCGGTGGAGAGCATCAGGTGGGGCATGAGAGGGGCAGGGAATTAGCCCCTTCCCTGGATGGGCTTTCCTGGCTGCAGGACGTTGATATCCTGGCTCTGCTCCCTGTTTAAGACGGAAAGATTTAAGGTTGTGTTGTTTCTTTGAATCCTTCCCTGTGAAAGTTAATTTTAAGCCTTTCTGGGGTTTTTAATTAGTAGGTTTGTTAGTGCTGGTTCAGGCTTCCCTCCCTTCCCCTGCAGAGAGGGAACGGGGCTGTGTTGGAGGATGCTCAGGGGGTGGTCCCAGCTCTGGTCCCCAGGGGCCGGAGGGGTTATCGGTCGGACTGGTTGCTGGTGGAGGGCAATCCATCCTTCCTCCGAGCTGAGGCTGGGAAGGCTCTTGCGGGGCAGGGACAGTCCTGCACGGCAGGTCCGCTGCAGAGGACCATTCCAGGTTGGGGCTCGCTGCAAACTGCTACCCTGGTTCTTTGTGGCTTCCTTCAGGGACGGCACAGGAGGGAGTGGGCTTTGGTTTTTCATCTTGTCCCCATTTAAACCTCCCAGCCAGCTCCGTGTCAGGCCAGGGGCTCCTTTAGCACACGGCGTTCGTTCGCAGTGAAGCCTCTGGCAGCTGTTTTCCTTGGATGCGTTCCCTAGATCAAGAGTCAGCACATGCTCACCACGAGACCTATTTGGTAAACGGGTTGAGAACAGAGATAATCTTAGACTGGTTTGGTTTGTGTGCGAGGACTTACGCAGGCTCAGTTTATATTTGAACACTGCTTCGGAGCTGAAATCTGCTGTCGGGTTCGGTCATGGGGCTCTTGGTCAGAGGGCTGCCACATGGACGTGGATGTGCCTGTGGTCTGTGTCAGGATGATCCTTGTACCGCGGATGGGGAGGAGAAATGCAAGAAATTAATTCATAAAAATGGATAAATGAATCCATGTTCAATGCATACTCCAAGATCTTTATACGTGTGTCTTATGTATCCTAGAGAAGCAAACCTCTGAGCCCAGCTCCTCTGAAAACCCTTGCCTTTTTCCCAAAGCCTGTCGTTATGAAGAGTGTTGGATCTTCTCAATGAAGTCCCAGTGTGAAAGGTGTTGGGGAGTCAGTTTGTCCACTATCCAGTACAGATGTCCCCTTTGCACAAAGCATGGACGTTTGTCTCAGAATATTGCAGCTGGGTTTCTCTGGATGATTTTACCAGCAGCTATGTTTAAATTGCTATTATCAACACACAACTCTGCTTTGCCTCACTCAAAAGATCACGTTAGGTGATTTAACCTGATATTCTGGGTTTAGCAGGAAGATTAGCAGCTGTTAAAATGCAAAGTCATATGCCATCGATAATCTATCACCAGCAGCCATCCCCGGGTAATTGTCACTTAGTCAACATGAGGTGTCAGGTGTGGGACATGGGGTGCCACCAGTGGCTCTGCTGGGAGGGAGCAGGCGCCCTGGACGTGTTCCTGCTGCTTTTCGGAGCTCTCAGACTGGTGCTGCTCAATGCATTTCTTGCTGTGATGGAGGTGGTGGTGGCACAACCCCGGCTGAGCCCTGTCTGGGACCTGGCCCTCGGTACAAAGCGCTGTAGTGATGCTTTTCCAAAGGCCCTTCTCTTCCTCACTACTCCAGATGTAAATTCATTTTTTGCTGGAGCTGCCTGGGCGCTGTGGCTGCCAGTTAAATCAATTGAGACAAATCCGCTTTATCTTAAGGAAGAGCTGAGCTGGGCTGTGTGTAAAGTGGAGGAAAAGGGAGGTTCTGCTGTGTGGGTCCTCGCACTCCAGGCTGTGTGCTGGCTGGGGAGGTGCTGGCTGTTGGCTCTGCCTGCTTTGTACCATGGAGCAACCCGGTCTTCAGCCCCCAGAAATGCAGCTGGAAATTGCCGGCCGCCCTTCTAAAGCTGTGAGTTGCTCAGGAGTCGCTCAGAGAAAATCCAGCTCCGGGAGCCGGTTTTACAGAAAGGAAAGAGATTTGTGCCTGAACGCCCACGCGGTGTGTTGTGTGTTCGCCCACTGGGATCGCGGGGGATTGGGCATCCCATGGGAACAGCACCACAGCTCAGCCCTGTCCTGCCCGGGATTTGCGGGTGCTTAACAGCAGGAATCAAATGCTCCTGTACCAGCAGAGATACAACCCAGAGCTGAATGCACGTTGTCCTTACCATGTGCCGTTCGTATGGAAGAATAATCCATAAATCAAGATATTACAAGGTTATTTAGTGATTCTTCAACTGTTATGTATGTGTCAACAACAAATAAAAGAAGCATTTGATAGCATTAGTCCATGTGCCAGGAAATCCTCCTGGTTCCTTTCCTTACCTAAAGAAGGGGAGACCTAAGGCTATTTGGATTAGCACGCTGCGCTGCGATGCTCCTGCACAGGCAGTGCCTTCTTCCTCAGCACTGCCAAAAATATGCTTGTCACAGAGATGTGTAATGTGATTGCAGTGGAAAATACATGCAAATGTTTAGCTGCCTCTTCTTTTTTTTTCTTTTTTTTTTTTCTAGAGGGGAAGAGATCTTGATTAAACAGTAATTAAGAGTGTTTTGGACAACACGAGGCAGTCTCTCTCCCAGGTGCTTAATAAGTGCCAAGACTGTTGAGTGAAGTGTTTATTTAGCATAGTAATAGGAGGCAGCCACTGCCAGGCTTACCAGAACCCAGTCTCTATTGTGTATACGTAACCCTGGGCAGCTTGTGCCACACATCTGGGGCGATGGAGATGCCCAGGTGGATCTGGATCTGCCCGCATCGCTGCCTGTTTGCCCCAAGAGGAGGTGGAGGATGAAGCTCTTCCTCCCCAGGGAGGATGACTGTGGGTATTCGGTCTCAGGGCAAGCCCAGCATCGCAGGCAGCAGCTCCGAGGTGATGGCCGAGTCTGTCCCTCCGTGTATCTGTGCTCCGTGGCTCTGCCTCTGGTCCTGGCCCTGCTGCTAGGATGAGAGAGACGCTGCTGGAACATGTTGCCAGAGGGTTTTCTGCAGCACTGGGGTTAAAGAGGTGGAGAAAGCAGCTTGTCTTGGATTGCTGATGTTTTTTTCAAAGATGCTGTTTGCATTGATAGATTTTCGGATGATGCTCTAGAAAAAAAAAAAAAAAAACACCCAAAAAATCAATGCCCCAGTGATTGTACCAGGAAGGGCAGTCGATTGGGGAAAAAGCTGCAGCAGCCGTATTGGGAAATGGATTTTTTTTCTGCCCTCCAGACATTAACTTGAAATTCTTTGAAATGAGGAGAAAACAATCTGTGTCAGAAATGAAAAATTAAGGAGGTTAATGTGGTGCCTTTTCCACTTTTAATTTCTTTGAATTCCAGGATGTCCTTGGAGGCTGGTGGGGAAAGCGGGGCGGGAGAGCTCCATTCCCGAGGCTCGCCCTGCCTGGGCAGGACCACCGGGCTCTCGGTAGCCGTGTCACCGGCCGGACGGGCCAGCAGCAGGGCCGGGAGGCACACGGTGTCCGGGGAGGCTGTTGCCCTCAGGGTTGTGCAAGATCATTGTTGCTGGGTGTGTAGGAACAGACAGGGAGGACGTGTTAGGGCTGAGCTTGCTGTGGGTGTTGCAATAGCTGGGTGTCTTTAGCGAGAAGCTGCTTGACCGGGGTCATTTGCTGAGCGGTGTTAATGAGCAATAATTTAGGGTCTCTGAGGGGGGAAGCGGTGTGAAGTGTTTGGGCAGGGAAGTGTTGCCCGTGCCCGAGTTGCTCCCTGTCCTTCCATAAGGACACACGCTGGTGGGCACACACGTGTGCACGGACACACACACACTCCTGGTCCCCGCTCCGGTGCCGGTGGCTCCATTGCCCGTGGCACAGCGCGGTGCCGGCCATCGCTCCTGGTCCGGGCTCTCGGAGGGGAAAGCTGAGCAGGAAACTTCATGCCGTTGTTTTTCTGCGGCGGGTAATTGTCTGCGCTTCAGCCTTTCTAAACAAAATGCCTCTTTCTTTCCTGTGGGGACCACTTTTCCCAGTCCCTTGGGTGGTCTTTTTATGCAGGTTTTTATCCACTCTGTGGTAGGCTATAGGCAGCTCTCCAGAGAGCTGGGAAAAAAACCCCTCTGCTCGCTTTTCCCCTATTGCAGAGGGGGGGAAAAAACAAACTCCCTGAGTCTTGTTTTGGGGAAATTAAAAAAGCAAGACGAACATTAGAAAGGAATGTAAATAACAGGAGGCTTTTCATCCCCACTGGGCCGTGGAGGGGTTGATTCCTCCATGCCCCCAGAGGTGGTCTGTGTGAGCCCCCTTCTCCTGGAGCCACCGCAGCCCTGCCGAGGCCGGGGGGGGGACATGCAGACATGCTCCCCTTGCAGAATGAACGCCTTGCTCTGGGTTCACCGATGGCTCCCGCTGCCTCCGTGGAGGGCACTTTCAACTTCCTGGAGCCGTTTGCGGATGCTCCACCACCAGACCCTCCAGAGACACAGGCTGAAAAGCTCAGGTCCTGCCTCGGCAAAAGGCCAGGCAGAGCAGGCAGCCTTCTTGAGGGAACGCTGCCTCTTTTGCTGGCCAGGCATTATCCGTCAGCAGCCCGTGATTGCTTCAAGTGCATTTATCGTTGGGAATTATTGCAGAGGGTGCAGTGTGAGTCAGCCCAGCAGCACGCCCCGGCACTGTCCCCCTCCAGCCCTTCTCTGAACTTCTGCGTCATCCTGTGGGGCTGGCTGTCGGTGCCCCCACGGTGTTTATCCACATTCCTTGTGTGCTCTTCGAGGCTTCCTCTTCCCTGTAGAGATGGACCCCAGTGCTGGTCCCGGGGAAGACTTGGATGTCTTGTCCTCCATCAGTGCCTTTCTCAGCCCCAGGCTGGTCTAGCTGGTAAGAGACCAGCCAGGATGGGGTGAGGATGCTGGCATCTTTGGGATGGTGGCCAGGGTCAGGATCTGTTGGCTGTCCTCTCAAGGGGACTGTAGTGTTTGGTGGCCACGCATGGCCAAAGAGGATAGGGGATCAGGCAAAATTAATTACACTGTTAAGAAACTGCAGCAATCTTGCATATGTGCTTTACATACAGTGAGGGCTGTTCTAGTCAAGCCCCAGCTTGCAAAAAAAAAAAAGGCAGAATAAATCTCTCAAGAGGGCGAGAGGAGGATGAAGGTGGCATGAAATAGCTTGTGTGCAAGGAAGAGCAGGCCTGTCCTGCTGGGAAAGGAGAGGTGTGATGGTCCTGGGGGTGCTGCCAGCCGTGTAGAGTCCTGTGTGGAAGGCAGAGGGTGGGCAGAAAACAATTAATTGCCGCCTTATAACGCAAGAGCCAGGGGTATGTAATGAAGTTAGCAGTTTTGAAACTGAAGTACCTTTAATATCATGGTGTTTAACTGAGTTACTGAAGTTAATGGTTACGGATTGTCATAGAAGCCAAAGCAGAAATGGATTCCAAAGGGAAACGGGTGAAGTTCACGGGGCGAAAGTCCGTTTGTGGTTACTGGTGGTGATGGTTTGAGACACGGTTTGGCTCAGTCAATCCCTCAATAGGTAATCATGAGGCAGGAGGGTGTTATCCCCTTCTGGGGAAAGGAGCAGGAGCAATCTTCTGGGCCCAGTTTCTTGTATTATTTCCCCAAAGCTTTGGGATGGGCCATGGTTGAGGCAAACCCTGGCTGGAGAACCTTCCACCGGCCGTGGGGCAGAGGCTCTGGGGCAGGAGCACAGCTGGGATGTGCCCTGCTCCTGCTGTGAACAGCCAGGGTTTGGCAGAGATGCGCTTAAAGAATGGGTCTTTTCTCTCTTCACCTGCGCTGGCTGAGCTGCATTGGGTGTAAGCTCGGGCAGGATTTGGCACATTAAGTTTATAATGTGGATCTAATTAAGAGAAGACGTGTGTTTCCTCAACTTTGCTGTCGTTATTTATTGTGTTAACTGGAAGGCAGAGACAGTGGCCACTTCACTTGTTCCCATCTGCATCTGCATGAAAGTTTATCATTCGATTCATTTCTCTTTATTTTAGCTCTGCAGAAGTGAAGAGGAAAATCACTGAAGTTAACAGGGAGGTAGCAGGGAACAGCGAAGGACATATGGGTATGTAAGGGAAGCAGATGGCCTATCTGACTAAACCACATCATATAAGTTTATGAGTCAGGCAGGTGCTCTTTCCTGCTGTTTTATAGTGATGTCTTAAGGATTTCCCTTTTGATATACGAGGGCAAATCGTCAGCCGAGCCCTTCTCTATCAGAGGCTAATCCAAAAGTAAATCACTCTAAAGCAGCAGGAGAGGTCTTGCAAGGCACCCACTATAGAGATATTCTTTTGTTATAAATCATTGGAGTCATGTTCTTAAGAGATTATGCTGGAAAAAGCAAACAATATAAAAAGGTCAAATACAAATAGTAAAAATGAAATAGTTTGTTGCAGTCTTCTGTCTGCTCACAGAGGAGAGACCACTCAGCCCGGGAGAAGGGATGGCCCTTCAGTCTCAACCGGAGCGTGGCTGGAGCCAGGGATGGGGCAGCAAGTGGCAAGATGGATCCAGCTGCCGGTGGGCAGCTTTCCAGGGAAAGGGCTGCCCCCTGAGCCTCTGTGTCCCTCTGGACTCGGGGTCTGCCCCTCCAGACACTGGGGGGTCTGTTCCCCTCTGGGTGTTGGTGGTGGGAAGGGGGGAGTAGCCATTCCCACGGCCGCCCCCCTGCTTGTGGCTTTGCTAACGGGCTTGTGTTTGCTTTTGCTGGGAGCATGCAAGGTGTGTATGGGGCAGGGTGGGGGTCTGTGTGGGTGCCCCCCTCGTTGCACAGCCTGAAGCAAGGTGAGAGGTTTTGCTCAGATCTCTCTCTCTGGATTGAGCCTGGCAGAGCCTGGGTAACAGCTAACGCTGCCTCTCATCACTGCTTGTACTGCTGGTGGGGAAAACCCTCTCACCACGATCCTGCTACATGATCAGCCCAGGCATTAAACTGCTTTTCTGCAGTTCCTGGTATAATATCAAAACTTTAGGGAAATGTAAGTGAGAGAACATGCCCGCTGCCGGCCTGCCATATGGACGTGCTGTCTGCGAGCTGGTGGTGATGTGTCAGCTCGGTGGCACGTCCCGCTGTGCAATGCGCAGTGCTTCATTTTGCAGGAGAGATTTATTCCTCGCGCTTTAGTGCAGCCTGAGCCCCTGCCTCGCCAGGTAGGAAGCACAAATCCCGGCCCTGAGCTCTCCTGCTGGGAAGGTGCTCAGGAGCAGTGCCCTCCAGGGCTGTGGGCTATCTCATCAGCTTGCTGTTTGCCCTTCAGCCCTGCCACACGAGGCTGGGCAGCGGGGCGAGCGCCCCATTCCCTGCGCTTCCCGTCCTAATAATTGCCCGCAGTTAATCATGCTTCCAGAAAACTGGTTTTCTCGTTTGGAGGATGAGGTGGCAAACCACGCTGCTGCTGGTGGACATTAGGAATCCCAGTGACTGTCTGCACGAGTCGGGACAAGCCAGGGCATCGTTCCCTGCTCTCTTGCCTCTCCCTCCAGTTGCAGCTGGTCCTGAGTGGTGTTTCCCACGCCATGTCTCGCTGCCAGAGTGGATGCCATCCTGCTCTTGTACGTCTTACGCTCCTGGGGGCAAGGTGCAATGGCTCAGCGGTGCCAGTAAACAGCTGTGCCGTTTCCTTCTCCCAATCTCGAAGCGTAATTATTAATGATGCAAGTAAAACCACCGTAGCTGCTCTTGGGGGGGCTCTGACACACTTTGGCTCTCTAACATGACATCTCCGCATGGGCGGCCTTGAGCTCCGTCTGGCAGAGCGGCGGGTACTGCACACCCCGCTGCTGCTTTAAAATAGGTATAAACACTGCTTGGCTGCCCACGGGCTGAGGCAATCCCTTTTCCGTGGCATCCCTGCTTTCCCTGCCCTCCGAAAGAGAGAGAGCTTAATTATAGCGAGGGTTTGGGCTGTGACCTGGCCCCCGGCTGCCCATGGTGGGGGGGCTGTGGGATGGTGTGGGGCTGGATGGGGTGGCTCTGCCGGCGATGGGGCTCCTCTCAGCGCGGCGGGCGGGAGGACGTGATGCCCAGCCCCGCTGGCGGCTGCCGCCTTCCCCTGCTCCGTCACGTCAGATCAGTGGCAGCATCTCCCCTGCCAGACCACGAGCATGTGCCTCCCTGCAATTAGATTTAGGCCGTCGGCCGTCCCTGACACGGGCTCGGATTAGGAGTCCCCGTGCTGACGCGCTGACAGGTCGGCCTTGTTCGGTGTCCGGTTGTGTGTGCCGTTCATCAGCGGGGGAGCGCGGCCGCTCCTGCCTGCTGCCGGCCTCGGCCCCCAGCCCCACGTCCTGCTCCGGCTCCACAAAGTGGGTCACATGTGCAGCGGCGGGGGGGGTTCATCCAGCCTGGGGCAGAGCTGCTGTGGGGCTGGGGAGAGCTGCAGGGTCTGCAGAAGGTTGTGCTCTGCCTCCCAGTGAAGCCCTGCAAGCTGCTTCCCCCCCCCAGGGTGGTGTCAGCCTGTTGCATCCCCCCCTTGTTGCCCCCGGGGTGCATTTCCCATCCCTTCTTCCCCCCCGGGTGCGTTTCTCTTGCCCCCGGCATGCGTTTTCCACTCCGCTCCCCCTTCTTGCCTCCGGGGTGCGTTTTTTCACCCCCTTCTTGCCCCCGGGGTACCCCTTGCTCCCCAGCCCCACGGGGCTCTCGCAACCCTGGCAGCAGTGCCTGGGTGGCACCGTGCCCAAGATCCAGCCGTGGTGAGAACAGCAGGTAGTGCTCTGGGAAGGCACGGAGGCTTCCCTTAACCAAAAAAACCATACTTTTTTTCCTCCCATACACGCGCTTTCCAGCTCCAGCAGGTAAAGCTGGGCTTTCACGGCAGCAGCATCCAGCGCTTGGCATCTGCAGCTGGTTCACGGAGCTGCTCCAGCACCCCGTGCTCCGGCTGCACCCAGCCTCTCGGAGGAAAAGCAGTGTGACCCGAGTCTGTCGCAATCCAAACAAACAAGAAGGTCAAGCTCAGGTTGCAGAAGCAATCCCAGCTCTGGCATTTCCTAACTTCTGAATGCTGGATTTGAAATGTAGGAATAATGTCCTCCTAACGCGGTACTTAGCCTGTAATACACTTTTATGAGTCTACGGCAGCACAAATGGTCCCCTTGCTGAGTTTAACATTTACAACTTTAAAACTGATGAACTGATTTTCTTTGAATTGGGTTTGGCTTTAAGGCACTGCCTGCATTCTCCTCAGTCTTGGCCAGCTCCGTGGGTTCCGCTGGGGCCTCAGGAGCTTGAGCCTTTGGAGAGCTCTGAGGCCGGGGAGCTCGCAGCCAGCTGCAGGTGGGACATACTGGAGTGATGCTATTTTGACTGGAGCTACATTTTACTGCACGTTGTTTAGGGCTTAATGTGCCCAGAGTTAGAAGAAATAATTTTTTAACCTCTGCCAGTACCACAGATTCAGTTGAGTCCAGGATGGACTGACTGAGGAAGTCCTCAACGTGTGCTTGGAAGCGGTTGAGATGGTGACAGTCAGCCTGGTGGTGGCTGATTCTGGGCTGACTGGTGTCCCTCACCGGCAGCAGGATGTGCCACTGAGTACCAGCACTGATCCACGTTTCCCTGGCCATTGCCCATCAGGATGTGGACCTGGTGCTCCTGATGCTTCCATCAACTCAGGACATGAGTGTGGGGTGAGTCCTGCTTCTCCTCTGCTTCGGGAGTCTCAGCGGGCTCAGTCTCGAGGGAGTTTAACAGCTAAAATCTGAGAGCTG
>JAOXNH010000005.1:31883834-31899340 GCA_028566575.1 Bartramia longicauda | reverse complement strand
GAAAATCTGTGAGCTGGCAAGGAAGGGGAAAGAGTTTTTGGAAGACTAAGTGGGCAAGTTCGTGCAGTTTTTCAAGGGATGACAGAAAAAGGCCATTGCTGGTATTAAACCTGCCAGGGATCCCTAGTCCTTTTGGATCCTGAACATTTTTTCCAAACGCAGGAATATGTTTTTGCCCTGGAAAGTGGAGAGAGTGGGAGAGATGGAGAGTTCACCTCAGAAATATTTCTCAGAAATAACCAAGTAGTTCTGAATTAAATCTTCCAATCAATATATTCACCCCTGGCTGATGCATTTGCCGTGAAAAATTGGGGTCTGATCGGTTAACCCTTGGCAAATTTATAAGCAGCTGAAAATGAGGCTTTCTAGTTAGACCTTTCAGACAATTTTTGCTAACGAATGGGACTGTTGCCTCTGGTGGGGGCCGGTGCCTGGTGGGGATGCTGAGCATAGGGATGCTCCGAGGGACCTGGCTGGGTCTGGTGGGGATGCTGAGCGCAGGGATGCTCCGAGGGACCTGGCTGGGTCTGGTGAGGATGGGAGGACTGGAGAAGGCTGAGTTTGGGCTCTGGGGGTGCCTGATGGGTTTTATCCTGAGCCCCTGATGAAAACAAAGGAAAAATCTCCTGTAGCGTTTCTTTTTCCTTTTAAGAGAAACAAACCCAACAAAGCCTCCTAGGAAATAAGATGCAGAAGGTCAGGTTAATGAAGCAAGACTGCACGGCTAAGTGTGGAAAAGTTAAAATATGCAAAACTTAACCTCAGGTGCACAACTCTGACTCTGCCCCCTTGTGCATATTCATTAAAATACAGTCTCTAATTACATGTCGGAAGTTGTCTGAGCTGCCTGTGTCCTTAAGTCCAGAAGTGAAAACTGGGTGATGCTGCGGGTGGGTTATTGGTTTGAGGCCATGAGGATGCTAAGATTTAAGGCTGCTGCTGCCTCGCTGTGAGCTCTGCTGAGTCCCAGTGGTCACCGTGTGGCCACGTTCTGCTCTGCCTTTGGGTGGCCACAGATGAGATCCTGCTCCTCTGCTGTCACCGTGCTGGTACCTATCGATGGAGATGCTCCTTGCATCCATCCAAACCCACGGATGTTCGCTTTTAAGATTTGGGTTTGGTTTTTTTTTTCCATTCTGGCTATTTTGATGCTGTTGAGCTGGTGGGGACACTTTGCCCCCAACTCAATGTGGGCTGGGGGGGGTTCAGGCTGCAGACAGACCTTAGCACAGCCTCAGCTGGGCTCTGGTGAAAAGGGGGGCACTCCAGCCCGTGTCCTTCTGTGGGGCAAATGCAGAATGATGGACTCATCAGAGCAAGGATGATGCAGAGCTGAGCCCCCGTTGCTTGCCACGTGTCTCCCAGGCTCAGCCACCCAAGAAGCACCATTAGGATGTGGCAGTGTGTTCTCAGGTGGGCTTTCTGGGGCTCAGAAAAGGGATTTAGAGGATTTTTTAAAAAGATTTTGCTGCCGTTGTTCAAAATATCCCTCTCTGATTAGAAACAGCGTGTCAGACATAAATGGGAGAGGAAATAGCTTTGGTGATCTCCTGGAAACATTGGAACTATATTGGCTTTTTCATTTCTGATTTCCCACCTGTTCTCTCCACCACAGCATCTTTGCACTAACGGTGATCCCTATTCATATATACTGCCTGCACTGAATTTATATGCTGCTTAATGTTATTTAATCCCCAAAAGGGTATGGTATCTCAGTGGTGCCTTCGCTCCTCTGTTAAGAGCCCTGCCCAGCATCTCCAGGCAGCTGACAGGGGGTGAGTTCTGTTGATACCAAATTCGTATGGTGTTTCAAAAGAAATCCTGTGGATGGTACCTGAGGATGGTGAGGGCTTGCACCTCTTCACCGCTGCCCACCAGGGGAGTTTTAATCCATGGAAAGCAGTTAGTGACCAGGTGGACAGTGGCTGTTAGTTGCCCATAGCCGTGGAGCTGTGTTGATCAGCGTTGGCTGGGTTTTATCCTGATGTGTCTCCCTCAGCTGATAAACTTACAGGGCTGATAAATTAAAGCTCTGTCAGCATCGTGTGCAGGTTGTATCTGGTTGAATCTGGTAGATGCAATCAGACTGAGGACTTACCAGTGCAATGAAGAGGCTTTTCCTTAAGTTTAGAAATCACAATATCCCCTGCTCTGTGGGGAATGACACTGAAAATAATAGCAGGAACATCTGTGATGTGCGACCTGGTGCTGGTGGTCTTCCTCACAGGAGTGCCTGGATGAGACATTACTCAGAGTGTGGGTTGCTGTGTGATGGCCCTCTTGCTTTTCCAGTCCCTCTGGGATCAGCAGTGAGAGGGTTAATGTTATAGGTGGGGCCTCTTCCTGATTAACTCCAAACCAGGTATTGGTTAAAGCCAGTTGTATGGACTCCAACCAGAGAGGTAGGTGACTTACCCATTCCTGAGGACGGCTTTTAGATGTCTGATTCCTGTTAATTGAGAGGAACCCACCAGGCATATGAGCATCAGCTCTTCACTGATGGGAGCAGCTCTGGGCTCTGTCTTCAGGCCACCAGCTTGCCCCAAGTCCAGCACCAGCTTATATCCAGTATGGTTTAGAAACCAGTGCACAGTGCAGTACTGGTGTTAACAGTTAGAGCAGCACAAGGTGGTAGCAACCCAGAAGTGGTGCCCACTCCTGCTGAAGTCCAGTGACACGTTACCTCTGGAGTCCCTGATGGACATGTATACTTTGAAAAAAGTGTAATGATAAAACATCTGTCTGGGAAAGGATGTAAAATACCCTGTTTTCCTCGTATTTTATCATTTTGAAGCTCTTCTCAAGGTCTGTTATTCCTGCCGTGGGCTATTTGTTGGCAGACAGCCCTACGTACCCTGAACATCTCCTCTTGACAGCATCACGGCAAGGTGCTGGGATAGGTTTGAAGGTTCAGGCCTGTGTGACTTTCCCAACACCTGATGCTGAGCTGAGCTTGAACTTCAGTGCCTTTGCTCCCGTGGAGCTTGGGTTTTAGGGGCAGGAGGAGGTTAGACAATAAAACATGCTTTTTTTTTCTTCCAAGGTGACAGTGCAAACAAAACGCTCCCAGGAAAGAGTTAATATTGGTCTGTCTGCAGATGTCCTGATGGAGTGAAGGCAAGCAATGATATTTTATATCATTTTGATATCCGGTCTAAATTAGGCCTGAGGGAAAGACTGTGGCCTATTTAACCCAGCATCTGTCAGTTATCATTATTTTCAGCCAACTTTAGTAGTTTCAAATACAAAAATTTCTATCTGGGGGGAGGAGAGGGGAAGAGGCTAGTGGGAGCTGGATTTGGCTACCTCAGCTTTTGTTGAAAGAGTTTGCAGGGGCCTTTTAGGAGTTGTTACCTGAGATAAGAAACAAATTAGTGGGGATGGATGGCACTGTGGGTGAAACTGGCTGTATGGTCACCAACCAAGAGCCGTACAGAGGGTGGCACAGAGAAGACAAAGAAAGGATGACAGGTTTTCGAGGATTAGTCTTGGATCTGGCTAGTGCTTGGTTAATTGTATGGCAGGAAAAACTGGAATTCGATTATGAAATTTGATGATAATGTAACCTTGAAAGGCGTTGTTGACAGATGTGGATGGCTGCCCTGACGAGCAGGCTGTAGGTTGGGGACTCAGAAGTAGGTGGCCTTGCTGGTGGGTGCTTCTGCCACAGGGGAGAACATGGGCTGAGGAGCCCAGGGAGAGAAGGGCTGGTTTCACTGGGTGGTGAGAGGGTCAGGGCTTGGGAGCTGCTGGTGGGATGCAGCTGTGGAAGAGGCACATCTCACCTCAGTGGGAGTTTTCAGTAGAGACGTAGCTGAAAGGACTACATCTTTTGGAGGACTTCCATGGGTATGCTTGTGTCCTTCAGGTGTTGTGCTTCGCTCCATCCACCTCCTGCACAGGCAACAGTCGCTGGAGCGGAGCAGAGCACAGGGTGAGGCGCTGGTATGTGCCAGGACCTGCCCTGCCTTGCTGGGGGAGGAAGAGCCCTCTTGTAATTACCTGAACTTGGTGGTTCCCAGAAAACAAGGCATGTTCCTGTTCCTGCGTGGCCGCTCGGGTATTAAGCAGCGTGTGGAGCACAAAGGGGACTCCGTCCTGCCTTGTGGGGATGCTGCTGGCTGCAGTCAGGCAGCCCAGCCGTTTCTGTTACCTGCTGTCATCTGAAACCCAGCAGAAACCCTCAGCTCCTGATGACTGACTAATGCAATTGCCCTTTTATTTCCTGGTACTTCCTTGAGAAGCAGAGGGACTCCGAAGCCTACCCTGTCGTAAATCCTTGCTCGGGTGCAGAAAATGGAAACTTTAGCAGTCAGGGAAAAACTCAAACCTCATCCTTCCTGGCTGCCTTCTTCATGTGCTGCATGGTGGGGTGGGTGCTTGGGGGTTTTTTTGCACATTGGGATGTTGTGGTTTAACCCAAGCCGGCAACTAGAACCACGCAGCCGCTTACTCAACCCCCTGGACTGGGAAGAGAATAGGAAAAGGAAAAGTGAGAAAACTCATGGATTGAGGTAAAGGCAGTTTCATAAGCAAAGCCAATGTTCAGCCATCCACAGGAAAGCTGGGCTTCATCATGTGTGACAGTGACTTGGGAAGACAAAAACATCACTCTGAACATCTCCCCTTCCTTCTTTTTCCCCGGCTTTATACAGTGAGCATGATGTCCCATGGCATGGACTATCCCTTTGGTCAGTTGGGGTCAGCTGTCCTCGCTGTGTCCCCTCCCAATGTCTTGTGCCCCCCCAGCCCTCGCTGGCAGGGCAATATGGGGAGCAGAAAAGGCCTTGACCTGCCCAGCAACAACTAAAACCACCAGTGTTTCACACATCAAAAGCATTCCCATCCCAAATCCAAACCATAGCGCTATGCCAGCAGCTAGTAAAAAAGTTAACTCTATCCCATCTGAAACCACAGCAGAGGTGCTGGGTGGATTTTGTGGCAAATCAGACCAGAATTTCACAGCTGCTGCCTGGCAGCACCTTGCACTGCTTTTCCCTCTCGCAGTAGAGGGTAAGAATTGCCGGTGACCACACTGCTGCCTTTGTCACCCAGATTTGCAGACTTGTCACTGAAATCTGCAGATTGCATCAAACTGCTGCTCGTCCCTCCAGTCACTCTCTGACAAAAACATCTTTAAGTTATCTGAAAGTTAAATAAAACCTTTTTTATTTTTTTTGTCCAACAAGAAGGAGGTTCCCCGGTTCCTGTGATTTGGGCTCAAATCAGCCTCTTCCCAGCTCCTTCCCTTGCCTGCTGGCGTTCAGGTGAGCCGGGCTGTGCCCTGATGGGCTGCCTCCCCCCCGGGAGATGCCCGAGAGGGTCAGTGGGGAGGCACTGTGGTGGGTAAGGTGCTTTTGGGCCACCAGGGGTGGGTTCGCCGTCCCAGCACGCTGCCGGCGCCGAGGTTTCGAGGTGTGTCCGTCTGTCCTTATGCAATCCGCTGAAGTGCCGCCTTGTATAACCCCGTTGTGTAAGCAGGGCAGGGGCGGGTGGCGGGGTTTCGGCACCCCAGCCCTGCTCTCCATCCTGCTCCCTGCCTTTCTCCACCCGCAGCCCGGAGGGGATCCGTCCCAGGGACTTCTCCTCCGCTTTCCCAGCTGTGTTGCAGTAGTAGCTACCAGAGCTGTTTCTCAGAGTGCGCTGTTGTTGGTGGAAGGGTTGTCTTTAAGCTGGGGATGATTGGCACAAAGGGCTTTTTCCTGTTTAGCAGCAGCTTTTCCAGGGAAAACAGTAAATGTGGTAGGGGCTGAGGCTGTCTCTAAAGACAGCCTCGTTTCTCGCTGACATTACCACCACGCTACCTGCTGCAGAGCTGTCTCGCGGAGGGAATGCCTGGTCTTCCACAGCACCAGCACCTCAAAGGGGTGCTGGAAACGATCTCGGAGGGGAAATGTATCCCCCTGCCTGCCATCACGCCGCGGTGACAATGGCGCGGTCCGGAACATGGCGAGCAGGCTCTGAATGTCAGCGCATTGTTCCTGGCGAGATACGTGTCATGTCGCATTAGCTCAGGCCGACAGCTACCGGTGGGAAAATATTTCCGCGAGTTCCTCGGAGTGCCCCCACCTCCTACAGGCAAGGACTTGTGCCTGTGGAGGCAGCAGCAGAACCATCCCCAGCCCGTACTGGGGGAGCAGCGAGACCATCTGGTGTCTGTGTACGTGGAAAGTCATCCCAGCGTTGTGTCCGAAGGGCAAGCCCGCTCGTGCCTTGTGGCACGGTCATGGAGGAAGCGTCTGGCTGTTTAGAAGACAAAGCTCAGTTTTATTTCTTGGTAACCTCTGCTGGGGGGGGAGAGGAGATATGGGGTTAGCGTGACTTATCCGGTGAAATCCACCGTGCCCAGAGCGAAGGCAGCAGCTGGCAGTGCTGGGAGCCGAGGAAGCCCTCGTGCTCCTGCCCACAGGCTATGGAGGTCAGAAGCTGGGAATGTGCTGGGTTATCCATGAGCATTTAGAGCAGGACAGAGCATTCTTCTCTTGGGGGTGCAAGTAGCCCCTCGGTGCTGCATGGCCGTGTAATGGTGTGAGGATGGAGCAGGAGGAGGGCTCTTGTGGGGGAAAGATGAGACATGGTGGGAGGAGGTGGGATCACTCATATGGAGGGACTGCAGCCCATGTGCTTTGCAGGACTGAGAAGCTTTTTGGTGATGCCCTGTATGATCCCTCTCTAAGTGGAGGGGACTCCAGTCCTCGTTCCTTCATCTGCAGAAGCATCTCTTGGTGGGGCGAGCTCATTTGGTCATGGACCACTCCTTCGGGATGAGCTGAGCGGGTGCCAGGCTTGCTGCTGGGCAGGCAGAGCTGTGGTGCCTGCAGGGGTACCTCCCCACCATCATTCCTCACCCTCTGGTTCCAGTGCTCTTCTCAGTCGGGTCCAGCCTCTAGCACCAGTTACAGGGTGCTACTGGTGGCGGCGGTGGGTGACAGCGAGCGTGAGGGTCTGCACCGGTCCCTGGAACTCCTGCACATCCCTCACAGCTCCCTCGGTGCCTTTCTGCTTCCTCCACACTCTCGGCTTCCCTCTGCCTGGGCTGGCTCTAGCCCTGCCTGGCCACCCCACGTCTCAGGTGGGCTACTGCCTTCACAGCGCCGCCGGCTCTCATTATTTTGTTACTCCAGCATCAGCTTTTCCGAGTCTCCCTCTCTCTCTCTCTCTTTATTTTCTTCCAATGTCAAGAAGGTGAGGAGGTCAAACGCTAATGCAGTATTTCTTTCCTTTCGTAAAATGTACCTAGCAGATGAGGAGTGTCAACACCAATTTGTTTTTCAAGTGTTTCTGCAGGATTATTTTCTTGTTAAAAGTGACAAGGAGGTGCAGAACTGTCGGCCTTTAGCCAGAGATGTCATCTCGTCTTTGAGTAGGTGAATGGGCAGGAGATGACAGAGCACTTTTTTGTGGGAAGGATGAAAAGTTGATCCCAATTTAATCACTTCCTTACAAACCAAAAGGAGAACATGCTCCTCATCCTCTTCTGGTCCTCAGTAATGAGGAGTTAGGGAGAGGAAGAGCCTGTTGGGCTGTAGTTAGTGCAGGGTGGTTCCCTCATGTGTGTTTTTGCCGAGCTGCTTGTGGTACCAAAGTGGATGGCTTGAGTGTGGTTACTCATTCTGTGGCCTTTCCGAGTTTCGCTGCATCTTGATGATGGTTTCAGCAAAGGTAGGGAGCTCCTCCATCGTAGTTGGCAGTATGGACCATGTGGGGAAACCGTTCTGGGTCTCATTTGTGCTCTCAGGACTTGCCCAGGAGGATGCCCTGTGCCTGGGAACCTACGAGCTGCTGCTCCTGAGCCATCCCCAATGTCTGGAGAGATGAGGAGACACCAAACGCTGCTCCCCAGTCTCTCAGAGCTGATGTTTTCTGGCAGTGAAGGAGACTAATAAATGACTCCCCACTTGATGTAACCGTTAATGGGTCTGTGGGGCTGTTAAAACCCTCTCCCCTCCCACCTCTGCGCAGCCTCCAGTGACCCTCCAGGAAAGGGAGTGCTGTTGATTAACGATGTCGGGTGCAGGATGGAGCCGAGGAAGCTGGACTTGTGTGGGTGACATTGTTTCTGGCACATGGAGCTGAGCTCCAGGAATGCAAATCAACATGGGATAAGTCCTGGGGCTGGCAGTGGGACTGGGATTTATCATCTGGGTCAGCAGAGGGGTGGATTGGAGAACCCAGGAGGGCTGGAGATGCGCTGGGGTGCGGGAGGATTCAGAGCCTTGGGGCTGGGCTGGTCCACGACTCCTTCACTGGATTCGTACTGGTTCATACTGGCCACCCTCCATGTGATGAGGCATCTCCAGTAGCTTGAGGCATGGTCTGCTCGAGCATCCAGAGACCTGTGGGGAGAAGCCAGGTGGTTTCTGCTGCTGTCTGGGCAGGAGCTGCTTTGGCAGGGTTTTTGGTGGGGTTTTCTGGCTGCAGTGTAGGCAGGGCATGGTCAGCCTGGCTCTGCTGGCCGTGGCTCTGCCTCGGAGCTTCCCCTTGCCCATGGAGTTTCCAAGTGTTTTCCATAACTGCCAGGTGTGTCAACTAAAACTAACCACTGAAAGCACAGAGACTGGGGCTGTGCCATCGGGACAGGTGAACTGTGAACTCGGGTGTCATCACCAAAAGTGGTTTTCTCAACAAATTCTCCTTTTCAGGTGGTCTGGTGGGTCAGTTTTGCATCAATTTGGTCCAAGTAAGGAAAAGAAAGACACAGTTTTAAGATTTCCATGGTGATACTGTCTGCCTTTTCTCCTTTAGCAGAGCCCTGCCAGGCACTAGCAATCACAGCTTATTCTTTTTTTTATTTTTAAGTAGGATGATGAAAATAACCCTGTGTGGCAGAGCCGAATGTTCCCAGACCCGGCAGCTTTGCGCAGATTCCAGAGCGCCAGGAGAAGAGGTTGCTTAGTGAAAACTTTCTCTTCTCTAATTTCTCCGGAGTTCCGCGGCGCTGCAGCGGAGACGCCGCTGATCCGAGCGGAGCGGCTCTTCCCGAAGCACGGCTGCTTCGTGCTTTTGTACCGGCTTTGAAAACCCTGACCCGTTGGACTGAAAGCTTCCCTGCTTTTTCCTCAGCCCCCGTGTGATGCGTGTGTGCGCTCAGACAGGTTGTTAAAATGGATTTTTGTTATTTATTTTTCTCCCCCATCAGTTGTTAATACCTCATCACGAGGACTGCGGGCTTTCAGGACAGCCTTGCTGAAGCCTTTCAGCAGCGTGCCTGTTTGTTCAAGCTGGTGATAAACAATTTCCTTACGTGTAAAAGACGAGGCAAAGGTAGCTTTTGGAAGAGAGCCAGCTCGAAGCTAAAGCAGGATGCTTCTCCCCAAGCCTTTTAGTTAAAAAAGAAAAAAAAATGTGCTCGTGATCAAACAATTTAGTTTTTCATAGGGGGAAAAAAAAAACAACACTGGGAAAAAAAAAATCCAAGCAAACTGGAGACAACATCAGAAAATGATCCCTGTAGGGAGATGTCAGACAGCGGGAGCAGACGGAGCAGTGTGAAAGTGGGTGAATCAGTGGATTCTTTTGTCATCGCTCCAAGTCCAGAAACTCAGCGACTTTGGAGAAAGTTGTAGTTAGAGGAGTAATAAAAAGGCAACTGACTCACATGGAAACAACATCAGTGGAATAAATCCCTGCAAAAACAAAGGGGGAGAGGCTTGGGCTGCTGCAGGAGAGAGTCTTTGGTGGGGAGTTGAGTTGAGTGTGCTTGTGCCTGTGGTGGTGGAAATGCATGTATTAAAGCACCTGAGATGGGTCTAGCCTTGTCCAGAAATTAATTAGCAGAAGTAAATAACGTACATCCACCTTCCCATGAGTTCTGCCTTCATTAACAGCGATATCATGCCTCGCTTTTGACAGCTTTTGTGATCTCAGGGGAAGGTTTGGGTTTTTTTTAAAAAAATCAAAATAATTCTTTTGTTTGGAAAAAAAAAAACACCCAAGGAAAACCTAAAAACCCTTACTAAAAGCCCTGAAGTGACCTTTTATTCTAAGTGAAGGAGCAGGCGGGCTGATGGCTTTTTCAGATACGAGGAGTCAGGGCAAAGCAGCCCCGACGCCGGCCAGCCCTCCTGCATGGGAGCGCTGCCGGCAGCCTACACTTGGCCCTATTGTCTCCCAGCTTGTATGGACTCGTCGGTGGGAAATGAGGTATTTCCTTTTCGCAGCTCCATGGTATTAAGAGTGCTGGAGGTGGGATCCTGCCCCGGCTTACGCCGCGGTGAAGCCCGCCTGACGCTGGGGATTTGTGAGGTTTACGCTGGTGCGAGGAGAATCGGATTGCGCGCCAGGTGTCTGGGAGACTCTGACCTGGTGGGTCTGCTGGGGCATCGTAAGTTAAACATGTTCTGATTAGCCTGCACTGTAAATCCAGCATTTTAATTCTTTCCATATGTAAGAGCCAGTCTAATAAGCCAAAGTTTAAGACCATGCAATCTATTTGGAATAACCATATGGATTAGGAGTCAGACTGTGCTTTTCTGCTTCTTGTATTTATACTGATGTAGAGACATTTGCTAATGCGCATGTAGCTCATGCTGGTATCCATTTTTTAAAAAATCTGACACCAAATGGCTTGCATTAAAATATTTGAAAAGCAGTAAAACTGTGAAAGTTTCTCCCCCAGAAACATTCTGTGAAACGAAGTGTCTCCAGGCAGCACCATTCCTGTCCCTCCCCTTATCAGCCGGGCTGAAGACCCCCATGAGGGGGTTCTCCATGGCCACTGGGCCAGCCTGATGCCTCCGAGACCCCCTGGGTACATGGAGAGAGCAGCCTTCAGGGCAAGGAGGACCTGGCTGGATCCAGACCCCTCATGGAATGCCTGGGACCAAACCAGAGGAGCTTCTGGCCATGGGGAGCCCAGGGACCGCCTGCAGTTGTCTGGACACGTGGTGTTGTCACCCCCAACGCTGTCAGCAGCTATTTCAGCTGGGGTTCACTCTGCTCACACCCTCTCATGTGCTGAGAGAGGTCTGGAGAGAAGAGCGGTGCTCGCTGAGATGCTGGGGCTTTTGCAGTCATCAAAGTCATGAAGGTTTGCTGCTCTTTTTCGTCAGTTTCTTGGTTCTTTGTGGGCCTGGTGACCCGATGTGGCCAGAAGCACCAAGTATCTCCCCTCTCCTTGTGGTGTTTCTTGTGGGATACGTTTTTGACTGAGGGTGGGATCCTGTGCCTCTGGTTATTCCCAGGGCACCAAAAGCATCTGGGCCAGGGTTATAAAGCAGTCGGCTTCTCATGGGAGCCAGAGTCGGACCTGGGCCCATGTGAGCCCTGGAAAGCATTTCCGAGTGGGAGTCGCACTCTGCCATCCGTCATTGTGCTCAGATGGAGACGAGGGAGTCAGCGTGAGACATGGCACCTTCTTCCTCCCTGTCTCCAGCATTAATCTAAATGCCAAAACGCAGACCTTGTGGAATGCACTGGCGCTGGGGAGAGCACCAGCCTCTAATTCCGTACGGCACGGAAATATCCCCCCAGGTAGCGCTTCCCAGACACCCAGCGCTGTCTCCCAGCTCGTAGGTCGATGCCGACAGCCTGGCTGCTGCTCCATGCTGGGTTTGGGCCATAGTGAGGAGCTGCTTGGGTTGGGCTGCCCGAGGTGAGGAGAGAGCCCAGGGAGAGAGGGGAGCACGGGGATGCTCCCGACGCTGGGCTGGAAATTGTTTATTGAAAGGAAAGGATCATATTGCACTCAATTTTTGCTGAGTTTATCTTGGTTTTTATCAGATTACACGCGGGATAACTCATCAATATTGTGATCCTGCTGACATGTAAGTGAGCCGCTGCATAATTCATGGCTGCTGCAGGGCTCCGGCAATGGGAGGCACATATTTAATTAGACACTTCACCGTTCCAGTCTCCTGGAGCAGCCCTGGGATTGTGCCCGCGGAGGTGGATGCTGCGGTAGCCCTGCCTGCTGCAGCCCCAGGCCGCCTCACTGAAGCCCTGCTGGCCCTGTCCCCAGCATCCCAGCTCGGTGGCAAAGGCACTGTGTCATGGCTTCACTTTGCGGGGACATCCGACAGCCCTCTGGGTGGCACGGTCCGTGTCAGGGTGCAGGATGACAGCCCTCTGAGGAGCAGTCCAGTCTGTGCTATCCTCAGAGGACCCTCAGCATCAGGCGATGATCTGCGGAGGCTGCCGTGGAAGAACAGCTCTCCCCAAGCTCTGCTGCCCTTGAGGTGACCTTGTTGGGGACAGGCTGCACTTCGTCCTCATGCACTGGCGCCCTTCCCGTGCGTCGCACCAGGAGCTGATGCCTGGCCTCTCTGTGCAGGAGGAAACTGGATGTGCCCATCAGCTAAAGCAAACTGTGCTGCTGTGACTGCTCGCTCTGCCTCCAGCCCCCCGGCAGGTTGCAGGGTGACTCTGGTGGTGGGTCTGGCCTCCAGCTCAGCTGTGTTTACATCAAACCCATGGTGGGACCTCTGGTTCCTGCTTGGGGGGGGCTGGTGGCTTCAGCCGGCCCCGGCTGGCCGGGACAATAGCGGGAAGCCGGGTCTCCGGCGGGCTGCAGCGATGGCTATTGTTCGGCTGGGCATTTCCACCGCCCCCCGCAACACGTGTGCGGGAGCCACGCTCTTACCCCTCAGGTGATGGCTTTACAGGCTGCCTGTTTTGCCTCTGGGTTCTATTTTAGGGGGCAGGTTTCTATTTTTTCCTGCAGTGGAGACCCAGCCCCAGGTGTCGGACCCCAATAGTCCTTACAGCCCGGGGCGGCGAGGAGCGGGTGCTGGAGTCTATGAATAAACTGACCCTTTTTCCAGCCTCTCTGAGTAAAACTTCCCACATCCTCTGAGTGTTTCATTCTGTTTTTCTCCCCAGCTGGCAGGGATCAGTGTCCCCTTGGTAATTGCACTCGATAGCTTCATTAGCAGCTGGGTTTAGACACTTGTGGTTAATGGTCCAGGTCCTACATAGCTAACCCCAGCAGAGCTGTCTCCAAGTGTATGGACATGAGCAGGGAACGGGATGGAGGCTCTGGAGCACCTTGCTGCCCTTACCTAACTTACCTGGAAAGAGCCCTGCCCAAAGACCCTGGGCATGTACCACCTCTGGGTGCTCCTCCAGCTACTGCCCTGCAAGCTTATCTGCCTGTGGAGACCTGACCCATGGCCTTTGAAGTGTGTGGGGGTGATGAGATGCTAGATATGCTGTGCCACCATACCAGTATGGCTTTCGTGCTCCTGGGGCACCTCTTAGCAGCTCTGAGCTCTCCCTAGGGAGCTGAGAAGCTTTCTTGACCCTGCGGGATCAGTGGGAGAAGGGAGTCATTGGTGAGTGATCAATGCATGTGTGATGTATTGCTGTATGGGACACCAAGATGTCTCTTGGACAGTGTTGGAGAGGTGGCCACTCTCCAAAAACCACCATGAGAAACTGAGGGGTTCCATATCGCCCTGCAGCCAGCACCCCCAATGAGGGGAAGCCCACGCTCCAGATGTGCTCAGCTGGCAGGAGAGCTGTGCGGTGGTACCTGTGTGGGTGTGGGAAAGGGCTGTGAGGGGCTGGTGTTTATTTCTGAACCAGCTCATCTGTCCAAGTGCTACGGCCATCCCAGCACCCCATCCCAATAGGAGCCTTTTCCGTGGGCTTTAATTGTCCCAGGAAGGCCAAGGTCCCCGGCACGGTGACGGGGTTGTTTGTCCTGTGATGGGGAAGCAGTCTGAGGAGGAGGTGATGTGAAGGGTATCATCTGCTGCATGATACTGATCCCCTCCCCAGCATCTGGGCTCCCACAAACCCTCCTGCTCCTGGAGACTTGTTTCCACCCCTCCCCTCTGCCCGGTCCATCCTTCCCACCTCTGCACTTGGCTTGTACTCACCACCAGGACATCCCCAGCCCACTCTGTGTCTTGCTCTTGCTCTTGCTCTTTGCTGGCTGCCTCCTGGAGCTGTGGGAAAAAAAAAGTGATCCCTCAGGAGGAACCACTCCCTGTCGGGAGCTGTGTCCCAGCCAGCTCAGTGAGACCATCCCTCTCTGTAGGTTCCCCTCCCTCATCCATGGCTGTCACGGGTGGCAGCTCCTGGTGGCAATGCGATGCTCCAGCCTGCCTGGCTTCTTCCTACTCACGGCACAGGAGCCTCCCATGCCTTTCTTTTCCACTGCTCTCCTGCTTCCCCAGCTCTCCATCCTTGGCATCTCTTCTCTTTCTCCTCTCAGCATCTCCCTCCTCCCACGCTCACCACCATCCCAAGCGGCTGTCTCAGAAACGACCACTGATTTTCCTCTCGCTTTCCTCCCCAGACTCATTGTTCCCTCTCGACATCGGCGCTGTGAAGAAGGACCACAGCTTCCTGGACCAGGACTCCCTCAAATCCCTGTGCAGGTAAGGCTCCCTCCCACCCTTTCATGGCTACAGGCAGTGGAGCCCGGGCAAGGACGTGCCCCAGGCAAGGGCTCGGGGTGGCTGCCCATGGGTGGGTTCAGCTGTGGGGGCTGTGGAGTCCCTGCCTTGCGCCCTGTCTGGGGTTTGGACCCTGCTTGGGCATTCTTGCTCCCTCTGCAAGGAGGAATTTGGATGCTTTAGGCTTTCTCATCAGGCAGTGTTGCTGTTGGGTGGTTCCAGGGAAACAGCAGCGTTTTTTATTTTGAACTCGCAGAGCTCCTGGAGAACGGAAGCGTTTCCCAGGAATAATTCTTCTCTTTGTGTGGCTTTCGGGCTGCATTTCAATTTCAAGCTTGGGTAACTCCAGCCTGTAGAGCTGGATTGGAAATGGTTTGGTCAGAGCTGAACTCTCAAACTGAGCAGAGGGGCAAAGAGAGACCCATTTCTGCTCTCCCCCCTGCTCATGGGTGGCATCTCGCTGGCTGTGGTCCCTAGGGTAGGGAGCCCTGTCCGCCCAGGGTGCCTTTTATGGTGCTTTATTTTGCAAGCTTGCTTCGTAACGTCTCTGAGGATGAAATAGAGTTTGGAAACCACGTCTCTGCATCAGAGCGAAGGGGTCTTGCTTGGCTGTTGGCGTAAGGCAGATTCAGATCAAAGTGCCTGTGGATGAAATGGTGTCCACAGACGGAGTTTCACTTGGCCATCAGGTGTGTGCCGCCTACGAAAGAGAGAAAACACACAGCGAGGGATGTGCTGGGCATTCCCGTGGTGTGAGGTGCTGCATGGAAGTCACACGCTGCTAATTAGCGCTTTGTGCGGGTCATTAGGAGCTGCGGGTGCTCAGGGCGGCGGTTGGGGAGCTGTGATTTGCTTTGCCCAGGTGAAGCCTGTGCTGGTGGGTCCCTTCTCTTTCCTGGAACAACCGCTCTGTCGGCTGCTCTGCCCGAGGGTTTCTGCTGGCTCGTGTGGCTTCGTGTGACGTTAGTCATCCCGGTGCCTGGCAACGCCGCCCTGCCGAACATTTTCCACCAGGACACGCTACTCCTCACAGCAGCGGGGCTGAAAATAGCTCCGGGAGATGCCGCCGGGTGTGTTGTGCAGCGAGGCAGGGGGTGTTTTGGGGGAAACTCTCCCAGTACTGCCAGCATAAGCAAGAGCAAACACCCAAAAGGAGAGACACCC
>JAOXNH010000005.1:31868906-31881682 GCA_028566575.1 Bartramia longicauda | reverse complement strand
TATGGGCCTGAGAACTTCATTTATTGATAGAATACAAATAGGACATTAAATCAAGGGAAGTGAATTTGAATTGCTGGCCATATATACAATTATGAACAGGACTGGCTACTTCTATCTAGTGTACCTTAAGTTAGGAGAATTATGTTAGAGACCACTAAAGAGAGCTTAGAGTGTCTTAAAATTAATGAGATTGAAGCCTGTCTAGGAAAAAAAATAAAAAGAAATTAATGCTAAAATGCAGCTCTCACATTAGGGATGAAAAGATGGATTTGGAGAAGTGGTCCTGCTTTGTGCAGGTGGAGGAACGTGGGGTGGGTAGGCTGTGTACCGGCATCAGATAAACATGTCTCATCCCAAAGTGCTCCTCCTTGTCCTGCCATCCTCACGTACGGAGGAGCAGCAGAGAGAGGAGAGGGGGGCTTGGCTGGGAGGGTGGCTGTGACACAGCCCATCGCCGGGTTTCCCAGCCTTCTCCCTTCCCGGTTCCTGCCAGCAGCTCCCAGCACTGCACACCAACAGACCCACACATCAGGAGAGCTTTCCCCCCCACCCCGGTTATGGCATTTTGGAAGGTCACCGGGGAGCATCCTTCTGTCCCCCAAAGGCTGTAGGTTTGTGTCCTGTGTCTGCAGCGAGGTGCTTTCTGGGGCGGGTTTTCAAGTGGCCACTTCTTTGTAAGGATGCTCTGAGGCATTTTGGACCAGCCACAGATGGAGAGTACGTTGCTTTCTCCTTGTGCCACGGGTCTGCCTGTGCTTTGGCAACGAGGAGGGAGGTCCATGAGGAGTGCACCTCAACCATGAGTTGAGGTCCGTGACTATGAGTACACCCATCTGAAACACACGGTGGGTGGTGGCAGTGGCCAGAGATCCCCACTCCTGGGGCTCACCTGGGCTCCCTGGGAGCAGGGACACGAGGGTTGGGCACAGACCCACAGCCCCACGGTGGAGCAGGGAGGTGGGACCCCCCGAGTGTCACACCTCGTGGCTGTGGTAGGGCAGGAGGAGCAGTGTCACCGCGGTGGGAGGCAGCTCCGCCGAGCCGAGCTCTCCGGAGATGGAGCGCGTAAAGATGTCACGAGTCAAGCACATGTAAAGGTTGCCATTTACAAGCAAGTAATTGCAAGAGTTACCGCGCAGCTGTCTCCCAGACAGCACAGGAGATTGTTATTTATGTCCCCACCGTCCCCACGCTGCTCCACCGCGCATCCCAGCCAGCACCACCTCGGCACGGTGCCTGGCCACCCCCGGGTGACAGGGGCTCTGCCACCGAGGGGAGGGGGGGGTTTCTCCTGCCCCTCCTGCACTGGGTCACGCTCCCCAGATTTTGTGTTTTTGTTTCCCACCACGGGGCTTCCTCCGGCGATGCCAGATGCACCTGATCACAGACACGTGTGTGTGTGTGTGTGTGTGTGCACCACCACCATCCGTATGTAAATACTTGTGCATTATTTTGTTTGATGAGCTGAATAATTGGGTTGTTTACAGATGGGAAAGGATAAGTGCGCTTCTGACCTTTCTTCCTGTGGGTTGTTTATAGTTAATAATGATCCTGCTAACTATGTCCCTCTCGTTAAGGGGGCTGTTCTCTCCTCCGTGCTCTCTGAATCCGAAATATAAAGTCCCTAATCTCTGTAGGGAGAGAAAAAAAGCAAAGAACTGACTGATCCCAACCATTCTGAAATAAGGAATGTAATTAAACATAGGCACTGTATTGATTCCCAATTAAGCAGCAAGAAAACAAATTATTTGCTAGCATAATAAAAATGTTGTCAGAGTGTTGACAGTATTCGGGCACAAAGCTTTCCTGAGTCCATTGTGTGTGCACGTTTATAAGTGTCATAAATAGCTGTGTTTTTCAGGGAGGAACCTTCAGTAGGAGCCGGCTGTTGTCAAATTGCATCCTTGTTTACATCTTTGGCCATCAGCAATTAGGAAGATGCTTCTTCCCGCAGTGATTGCTCACTGGTGTCCCCCTCCCAGAGGGTGGGCCGTGGCTGAGGGTCAGCTCGGAGCAGGAGTGGTCCTTCGCCACTGGTTTTGCACTGGGCTTGCTTGGCTGGTCACTGGGAGAGGGAATTGTTCTCTTTGGTGAGAAAGAGACTGAAAAAACACTGCGAACCCTAATGTCACCATCTGCTCTGCGCCCCGGGAGTGCTGCTCTGCTGCCACGTGGGTGACTCTGGGAGACGTGTATGTTTTCTGGGAAGAGCAAGGTCCCGATGTAGGTTCTCCATTGCCGTGGGATGGGGCAGAGCGTGAGCCTGGAGCCCAGGAGCAGGGATCTGGGGGAGGGGAAGGTCTCAGCAAACATTTCCTTACCAAAACAGCCCTGACCTTTGTGGGGCTGAGCTGTCTGATGCAACAGGCTGAACCTTTCCAGACTCCAGCTCCGACCTGAAATGCTTCAGAGAAAAATTGATGGCCGCTGCATCGGCCCCAGTGTTTACATCGGAGGATGGGGAGAGGGATCTAAAAGCCCCAAGCTGGGAGCTGAGCTCTGTTTTTCTCACGCGTAGCCCAGCTCGGTGTGGACTGATGCTGGTGGGCAGCGATGAGGGGAAACATGCTCTCTGTCACCCTTCGTTTGGGAAGCAGAGGGTACCAGCGTGGGGGAAAGACCCCATGTAGAGCCGAGTCGTGTGCTCCGGAGCAGCCGGTGTTGGTTTGGAGGGATGGGCAGAGGTGTTAATTTTGACTGTCGGTGCGAAAGTCTGCTTTTCCATACTAGGGACTCAAACTCTCGCTTGGTTTCCATGAACTAGGTTTATTTGTGGGAGCTGCTGTGCTCCAGGGATGGGCACCGAGAGGGGTCGTCGCTGCCTGGCTCTCTAGTGAACCGGCTGTTCGTTCCAGAGATGCTGTTGTTTCTGTGTCCTGCAGTGAATAAAATTAAACAACTCTTTATTTCTGAATGACAGCCCAGGGACCGTGCTTCTGCTCTGGCTCGGTGTGAAGTGGCTTCATCCCCACGCGGGTCCTCTGGGGCCTGAAGCCCTCGATTCATTAGTTGTCAGGCTTGTAGGTGGATTCTGCATTAGGCCTTTAATTTAGTGTATTGCCATGGGCTACTGACCACATGACACTGCTCAAATGTGAGCAAATCTAACGAGGATCCGGGACTGCTCTTTAATTTGGTGAGAATAACAGAGTGAGCAGGAGCCCAGAGAGTGTTAATCACGGAGGAAAACTTGCTGAAACCGGGTCAGTGGTGCTGGTTCTTGTGATGGAGAGGGAGCGCTGGGGATGAGGAGGATTGAGAGGGAGCCCTGGCACCCCGTGGTACCCCTAGTCCTGCTCTGCCTCCGTCGGGGAGCCCCAGATGGCCGGTAACAACAGGGCACCACCTTTACCATACCTTGCTGCCACCTTTTCCTCTCCCTCCTGCTTGACACTGTGGCCCACAGACCCCACGGCATGGCCACCATCCTGGCAGGGACCTGGCCATCCCCTCGCGTCCTCTGTGCCCATGGGAAGGTGATGCTCCCTGGCTATGGACCTCCCCCGCGCCTCGATCCTGGGACAAGACCAGGTCCTGCCGCAGAGCCCCTCAGTCCTGGCGCTGAGCATCATCCAGTCCCCAGGGCTGGATTTGTTTCATACAATAAACAAATTCACACTGTTCTCCTGCCGGCTGTTCCTGGATGGGGCCAGCTCCCCTCGGCGTGCATCACGCAGATTTATTGCGTTATATTGGAACGGTGCCTGAGCTTGGCTGGTTTCTTTAAATCTTTTTTTTTCTTTTTGGAGAGGGGTAGGCTTTGGGAGAGGGGGGCACAGAAATCCTCTGTAGTAATTCCTGTTGACTGCAGTGACCAGCGAGGCAGAACTGATCAACTGCAGGCTTCCCCGCTGCCGAACTCTGCCAGCAAAGTGCTTACATCTGCTTTTACGCTAATGGGAACTTTATGGACTGGTGTATCTCGCCCCCCCCATCCCTCCCAAGAGCAGATTCCAACAAGGTCAGAATCCAGAAAGTTGCCACTTGACACCGTCCGTGAAGCCCTGAGCCAGCCGGAGGAGGCCAGGTTGCACCGAGGTCCTTCTGGGGCAGGAGATCTAACGCTGGAGTGTGCAACTGATAGCCTGGAGACCTCCCAAACGCCGCTGCTGCCGCCCCGCTTCTGGGCTGCCACCCCGCTCCATCCCCAGGGCACGCTGCTGCAGGAACCATGCAGGTAGAGGCCGTGTCGAGCGAGGCACTGAGTTGTGGGATGAGAGTCCGGCCTCTGGCATCTTGGGAGGCTCCAGCCTCTGTTTGCTGCTGTGGTAGAGTCCTGCTCCAGGTCCAGGTTGTGGATGGCTCATCCTCGGGCAGAGCTCTCCGGAGCAACCCTTGCTGTACGTCCATGGTGGTGGAACTCTGCTCAATGCGGAGCAGAGATGGGCACCGTGTGTGTGCCTTGCACCATGGGGTATGCAGGGGGTTTGCCCCAGGTCAGTGGGTGGTTGGTGGTGACATGAGGAATGGGAGATGGTGACATGCTCACGGAGGGCATTTGGTGGAGACCCATTGGCAACCCTGGCTTTCAGAGGTGTGGGGGCCTTAGGGCACTAAAAATCAGAGAATCATAGAATTGTCTAGGTTGGAAGAGATGTTTCAGATCATTGAGCCCAGGCATCAACCCAACACTGACAAAAACCATCACTAACCCATATCTCTGAGCACTACATCTACTTGTCTTTTAAATACCTTCAGGGATGGTGCCTCAACCACTTCCCTGGGCATAATAACCCTCGGCACCAGTGTTGAGTTGTGAGTGTGCTGGGTGCTGAAATCGTGACATGATTGCTTTGAAGGTGTGTATTTTCCTGAATTTAATGAATGACCGTTCCACGTTAATGTTTATTAAGGTGATTAATACTTTAATTCGGGTGGAGGAGAGTTTGCAGAAACATAACTTGCTTCTACACAAGAGTTACTGTTCATTTTTCAGGAAATATAATCAGTCCAGACAAGGCCCACTGAATTGTGGCCTGCTCTGGCAGCCCGGGTGTGAAAGATTATGGACGCTCTCCGATTAGCTGTCTCTTTTTTAATCTAACGTTGCAGGGCCCTAATTGCTTTGACTTTGACTAAAGAGAAGATGGTTTCCCTAAGGGTGTCCCATGGACCTGTGCTCTGTGTGGCCACTGGCCCTGGGCATGGCAGTTGGGGTTGGATTCCCATCTTCCCACCATGCCAGTGTGGTTACTCGGTGTCGCGCATCCCATATGGCTCTCCCGGGATGTTGGTTGGGTTTTGTCCTACGTAGGGTGCTGGCGGGCCCAACTTCTCACAGCTCCTTGCCTGAACAGGGACCGGATGGTATTGAAGGAGCTTCTGTATCCTGCCCTGTGGGGGTGGTGTTCACTGAGTACTGTCCACCCAGTGGTGGCAAGGAGCAAAGAGCCTGGGCCATTTTTGCTGTTGAGTGCAAGAGCACCCATGCAGTAGTGTCTCCATATCCATACATCTGGGCAGATCTTTAGCCTATGGTGTTGATTTTGTTGTGCTTGGACTCCTCCTAGTTAAAGATGTCCCTGCTTGCTGCAGGGGGGGTTGGCCTAGGTGACCTTTAAAGGTCTCTTCCAACCCAACACATTTTATGATTCTACAAGGGGTTAACGAGGAATCCCTCTACCTGCACACAGGACACAGTGTTGTGCACATGGGCACCTCCGTTAGACCAGCCCCTGGGGAGGGGGGCTAGACCGGTGCCGGAAAGACTTGGGGAGAAGGGCAGTGTGACTCTGCTGTGAGGGACATGGGGTGTGATGTGTCCTGGCACCCAGCTGGCTCCTGATGTGGAGCCCCATAGGGACATCTTGCTCTGGAACAGCCGTGCTGATGCCAGGCCACTTGAGAGTGAGCCTGGCTCACACCCCTTAGACATCTTTGCTCTGTTTCTGCTGCTGTGGTGGGTGAAGACCATAATAAACTTGAGACACCTCTGTGCCCAGAGCAGCAGGACCCCTCTGAAGTGGAAGGATTTTGAAATTTTGGGGGAGGAACATCCTTGGAAGAGCCTTGTGCAGGCGTGCCATCCTCCGGTGGCTCGGTGACTCCATCCTGTGCTGCCTCTGCAGACCTTGGCCCTGATGTCCTGCTGGAGTGCGGGGCTGTCTGGCTGCTCTGGTTGCTGTGAGGTGGTGAGTGAGGTGGGAGCATCCCTCCCAAGCATGGTGCCTCTCCTTCTACTTTCACCTTGCTCCAAGCTCTGTCTGGTTTTAGCTCTTTGAAACAAAGCCCTCGCCATCCTCTGGCTCAGGGATGGCCAGGGTGAATGCGCCCATGCGCGATGATGGGGGAGGACAGGAAGCTGATGATCAGGAATGAAAGAGGCTATGGAAAGGGATGGCAGCAGGAAGGTGGGGATCTGTCGTGCCTGGTACCTCTGGAGTGATGCCTGGGGAGGTGACCCCAGGGCATTGCTCCAGCTCCCACCGCCCCAGCGCAGCTCTGGTACAGACACTCTGGACCCCCGTTCGCAGAAGGGATGGGCATCTCCCCACTCCTTGTCACTGGGGACGTGGCCACTGTGTCACAGCCATTGGGAAGGGTCTCCGGTCTCTGCCGGGTGCTGGTGGAGCCGGGTGCTTTCGGTGGCAATGACCCGGAGAGGCCAAACGTTGGCTGTGCCAGCCCGGCTCCTCCCTGCTGCGACCGCTGCCTCTTCAACAAGCTGAAAGGCCATTTCAGAGCAGGCAGCAATGAATGAATTCTGTTTTTCTCAAGCATTTAGTGTTGCTTTCAGTTTGCTTTGATGATGTCTTCTCACAACTAGTGTAAACAGACTGCGCTACGGGGAGCACTCACATGTGTACAAGAAGCTGCACATGAAAGACAGAGGCATCTTGAAAGCCATAATAACGCTCTGAGTGCCAGTTAAAGGATTTGTCACTAAGAGCACTTTACAGATAGAAAGAACTTATTAACTAGTGTGACTAACAGCTTGCAAGGTTTAATTGATGTGTGTTTGTTGTCCTTTTATATCTCTCCTCCTCGTCTTCCTCTTGGCACCGATTCCAGCAGTTGCTGGTGAAAGAGCAGCAGCGGCTGCGCTGCCTGAGGAGGTACCAGGATTAAAAGCGAGGCCAAACCCTGCTCCGAGTGCCCCCGATCCCGGGCTGCCATCGGGGCTGCAGTGGCCCCAGGAGCTCGTCCCTGCTGTCCTGTTACCCCCCGCCTTTAGGAACTGAGACCGGGCTTATTTTCTTGCTCCGAGTTCTGTTATTCCTCCCTAAGTGATGCTGAGTTTTTGAAGATAAAGCTTTTCAATGCATGAATAGTATGGATAATTAATGTTTCTGCCAGACAGACCACTCATTGCAAGATTGATTGACTATTAAGGTCATAACGCAGAAGCCACCCACACGAAACAAACAGGCTAATGTTAGACTTCAGCTTAAGCCCAGAGTTGGTCAGCTGTCCACGGTCACAGTGGGGGCTTCCAGTCATCTGTCAACAAGTGATTGATTGATGTGGACACCTTCCAATCTTATTCTGATTATTCTCAGCAGCTTGCCTGGTGGCCATTTTTCAGGAGTTGGCAGCGCTCAGACCTCCAAGACTCAATGCGGTGACTGCATGGGGGGGTTAACCCTTTCCTTTGATCCCAAACCTCTTTGTTACAGGCAGCAGCCACCGTGCAGGAGGGAAGGATGGTGTTTGTGAGCCCCGATCACAGAATATGCTGGGAGACTTCCAGAGATCGCATGCGGGAAGGATGCTTTGACTTTCAGACGTTTCTAATTGACTTGGCCTGAGTAACGCTGCGAGCGGGGATCTGCGGAGAATCCATCTGGAGCAGAGCAGATACAGCTTTGTAACCCAGCTTCTTTATCTTTTGTGGGCAGTTTAATGTGCCACAGCGTAAACAGGGTGCAGCAAGGCCCCAGCAGCAGAGAGGCAAACGCGAACAACTCGGGTAGGAGAGAGTTTGATATTTAGAGGGGAAAGGAATAAACATTGGGATGTTCTTGTTCTCGTGTGAGCGACAATGAGTTAAAGAGGGCTCCGCTGTTTTCAAGGGTGGCTCCTGGTTCAGTGCTTTGAATTCGCTCTGAGAAATATGTTGCCTGGATGCTTTCTGCATGTGCACATGAAGATGACTTAAATATATCTCTCCGGAGTGTTTTATGTACATGTTATACTTGGTGTGTGCCCACACACGTGTCAGTGGGAAAGTGAAATTATAATTATGGATGCTATATAGTGTACATTTCCAATATATAAACGTGTTCTAGAGTTCTTTTTGTTGCAGGCATGTACTGCAGATTTCCATTTCCTTGTCTGTTTTTCAGCAGTTGGAGTTTCACTGTTTTGGAGGCCCCTGACACCTGGCTTGTTCACCTTCCCATGCGCTTCCCCTCCATGGTTTTAGCATTCATAATAGTCCCCTTAAAAGCCTGGCGCAGGGAAATGGCAAGAGCCCTTTCTCCTCCAAGGGTTAGATCTTTATGTAACTCAAGTGCATCATTGCATTTTTATGGTGCAATCCAAGTGCTGTAGCGGAGCAGAGCTGGCACGGAGCTGTTGCACACGAGATTGCCACAGGAGAGCTGTGCTGAACTGCTGGTGTGTTGGTATGGACACCTTGGGATCCCAGCACAGCCTGAAGGTCCTTCACGGGCCCCTAGAAATGATATTTTTCCCATGGAAGATGCTGCAGCCGTCCCTGATCCAGCACCCCATAACATCAGCCTCTCCTGACCGAGCCGGGACTGGGTCTGAAGCCCAACGGAGCTGCTGGGAGCTGGACTTCTCTAACCATGGACGAGTTTTGCTAATCCCATTTGCTCTCCATCCCTTGCAGGTGGTGATTCGTCCCAGAGCCACACGGACACCCGCTCGGACAGTGCCCCCACACAGCACCATGCCAGCCTTGTTGCCGACTGTCTCCTGGACCCCAAGGACCACCTGCCAGTGCATGGCTGGGCATCTTCCCACCCCTCGGAGCTGCTGCACTGGGCAGGCTCCCTGGCAGCCGCGCTGACCTGCACCTAAGGGAGCACCGTGCCCGATGCCCGGTAGATCTGGTAGGCTCCCAGCGGGAGGCAGGACGGACACGAGTTTCAAACAGCCTTTGCCCACAGGGAGGTGCACCATGGTCACGCTGGTGGAGAGAGCGAGGTGGGGTGTATATAGGTGTGTGGGAGTATTTTTCTGGGGGCTGATAGCACTTTGGGAGGGCCAACTTCAATGCATGAATGTCACCAGCCAGCTGCTTTCACAGAGACCACCTCCCAGAGGTGTTTTCTGGAGTGAGGATGTGAAGGGCAGGACTCAGCTTTGGCTGGAGATGCTGACCAGTCCTTCTTCTCACCCACAGAGGGGATGCAGCTGGGACAGCAGCAGCAACAATGGTCTCCCTGGGTTCCATGCCCTCTCCTGCTCAGTTTCCAGGGTAATAGTGGGCTGGGGTCTGAGAAACAGAGACCTGCCAAGGTCCAGCGTGTAGGTCCTGCAAATCCATCCCCAAGAAAGGCCGGGCAGAGGCTTCTCCCCAGCCCTGCATCAACCCCTTGGCCAGAGCAAGCGATGAGGGAGGGAACAGAGTGACCTGTGCTTGTGTAAACTGAAACAGGGGACTGAAATGCCACGTGTCCTCCGCAGAGTTTTTCCAGGGCACAGCAGGGCCATGTGCAGGGCTTCAGCCCTCTCGTCCAGGGCTCCAAGGGCTGTTGATCTCAGCACATGAAGGAGCAAGAATTTGTCTCCGGGGGTTTTCACACCAGCACCGTGGCCTTCCCTCTTCTCCTCAGGCATCCCATGCTCATGCTTGTGTGTTTAGTTCCTGCTTGGCTGGGCAGAGGGACCCTTGTGGACCAGAGGAAGGTCTCTTATGAGTCCACAAAAAGCAAAGGGGTTAGTTTTGTCCACAGAGTTGTATCATGAATTGCTTTTTTTCCCTCAGGAGTCCTTCCCTCCTGGGCCTTGGCCAAGGGGCACCACCACTTGGTGCAGCACGAGGTCTTTGGCATTTTGAGTTAAAGCTCTCTGCCACCTTAACATCCGTGGGATGCAAAATGCTCTGGGATTGCCACAAAGTGCAGGGGAAGCACAGAAGTTGATGCATCAGTTCCCATGAGAGACTGTAGAGCTGCTCTTTTAGCTTTTGTCGAGCAGAAAGTGGCATGTTTGGGCACAGTTATGCCATGGAGCAGTGGAGAACCCAGCCTAGGTCCTTCATCCCTAGCGGCCTGTGTCCTCTGGATGTTGAGCATCAGCCAAGAAGGGATGCTGCTGAGTGCTTTTCCACTGACTGCAGGTGGTGAAGGGTTGAAAGGCACCAGCGCTGCTTGTTGACAGCTCCAGCTCAACAGGGTGTGTGGGATTTCCCTGGAGCAGCCCCGGGTGATGGACCTGGAGTGCTGCTGGTGGTGCTAACCCCAGGACACGTGGAGCAAAACCCCGCCGTGCCCTGGGGAGGGTTTACCAGGGCATCTCCTGCAACTTGTTAGGTAGAAGGGAGAGACACTGTACAGTTATTTCTTCCTCTCTGATCTCTAGCATGCCACGGCAGTAATTAAGATGGTTTTGTGTATTAAAGAGTCATTCTGGTAGGGATGCACTCAAGACCTGAGCCTCTAGGCTTCCCGTTAGGTCACATAAATCTAACAAAGAGTTTAAGTGACTGTGGGAAACAAAGCGGTCACCTGCTGTAACAGAAACCCTGTGGCCATGCTGGTTTTCTCCTGCCATGGCTGTCCCCTTGTCCTTCTGCTGTGCCCAGCTCATCCCTGGCTCCAGGGTGCTAGTCCTCTGCTAGCCAGGTCCTGGCAGTGCATGGCTCCAAGGCCCTTGGCCGAGCTGGTGGGTCGGTCAGGGTGGGTCCAGCAGCAGCAGGGTGGCCTTGGTGCCCCTCTTGTCATACTCTACTTGCCATTCCTTGGCTCAGTGTCCCCTGCGGGTTGGCCATCTCACTTGGGCCACCTGCACCGAGTGTGGAGCTGCGTTACCTCCTGCAGCCCAGCCCTGGTCCTCCTCCCTGGTACAATGTGGCATCCAGATGCCCCAGAACCTCCACTGCGCTGAGGGAAGGATGCCATAGCCTGTGAGATGTAGACAAGGGCTGGGGGAGAGCGACCTGGCGGTGCTTGCCTTCTCCACCAGCGGCTGCAAGCCTTGGTGTCCCCATGGTGTGAGCCCAGCCGGCGTGGCCTCAGGGCTTCTCCTGAGGCAGCGTTGGTATAATAACACTGATGAAAAGCTGATTAATCCTTGTAAGCGAGCAGCGATAGCTTCCCTCTAGAACTGAAGAGATTACCACTGATTTGTCATCCTGATTGTTTCAAAGAGAGGTGCAATTAGTTGCTCTAATTTAGCTTCGCTTCTCACTGAGTGGCGTGACAACCCAGATGTAATCAGTAGATCCGCACGCACGTGGTGGCAGCCACCAATGGGTGCAGCTGTACCCGCCACCATTTCACGGGCAGGGGGTGCCCACCAAGATGGTGGAGCCACCAAGATGGTGGACCTCGATGAGTTTGGGTTGGAGGGGAGAAGCCCCCTTGGTGCCACCCGACCATGGAGCCGTGGGATGGTGGGGGCAGCGAGTGCTAGCTTGAGACCCACATGGAGATGATGGGTTGCATTTGATGTGGGCATGACATTATATTTAGTTTTATTTAAAAATAAAAAAAATAAAAGGTGGAAGGAAATCTTGTATTTCTTCCTCTGCCTCCCCCAGCCCTTGTCCCTCTTCTTTGCCAGGTACAATTAAATCAACCCTGGGTTCAGGAGAGGGTGGGTATTTTGTGTGAGGCTCCCCCCTTTCTGAGGACTCTCTTCACGTGGGGAAGGGTCCGAAGCTGCTGTGGGAGATGAAGAGCCCGTGGGGTGTCCCCCCCTGGCCAGCGCAGCCCTGCAGCCCCCTGCGCTGGGTCAGCAGCCAGCCCCCCCGCGGGCAGAGAGGAGGGAACACATGGTATTTCAAAATGTGTCCGTTTGTTCAGTGAAACAAATCACATAAAAATTCAATTCAAAACGAACAAAATAAAAATGCTTTAAAAACAAAACCTGCCTGTGGCTATTTCTTGGTTGAAGCTGTCTCTTTTCTTTTTCTTTTTCTTTTTTTTTTCTTTTTTTCTTTTTTTTCATTCCCTGGGAAGGCATTTTGTTGTCGGCCCTGCTGCCTGGGGAGGGTCTTTGTTGGGGTGGCTCGGGGTGGCTCTGTGCGCTGGCCGCTGACTGCCCGTGCCCCTCGGCCACCGGCCAAGGGCCGCGCAGCTGCTGGGCTCATGTTCCCTGGCCACGGCACGGCCCCATGGCACGGCACTCCCCGTGTCACTGCAAGGTCGTGCTTCTCCCCGGCTCCATGGCCCCCGGCCCCTCCGGCTCGGCCATCAGCTGTCATCCCCATGGCGCCCTGGGGACCCCGCGCTGGCCGTGAGGACCCCATCATGGGCTACTTCACCCTCAGGGCCACACGCTGCCCTGCTGCTGAGGGACAGGCTGGTGCAGAGCCTAATCTGCTCCTCCATCACTCAGAACCTCTGCTCTGCTCCCCAACGCTCTACCGGGGACTCGGCTGCGGGCTCAGGGGAGAGCCAGGCTGGCCTCCAGCGTGGGGTTCACCTAAAAACCCCTTGGAAGGGTTTCCACTGCTGACTGTTGGTCAGTTGTTCATCACACTCTCAGCCCCTGCCCAGGGCAGGCGAGCCATGTAGAATCACAGAATGGTTTGGGTTGGAAGGGAACTTAAAGACTATCCCATCCCACCCCCTGCCCTGGGCAGGGACACCTCCCACCACACCAGGTTGCTCCAAGCCCCCTCCAACCTGGCCTTGAAC
>JAOXNH010000005.1:31838643-31852115 GCA_028566575.1 Bartramia longicauda | reverse complement strand
AGCAAACTCCAGGGTAAAGGTGATTTAGACCTCAGCTGTTGACTCTTAAAGTGTTAATTTCCTGTAGCATTTCTTGTAGCATGTGAAATCCCCCCGCTGCTGTTTGCTGCCTGTCAGGCACTCTGACCCGGCTGAGGAATGTCTGGTCTATTTTGTGTCAAAAGCTGTGTTTGTTTATCTCCGGCTCTTTGGCAATATTTATGTGGATGTAAATGATTAGTTTGTGTGCTGGCAAACACCTCCTCAGCCAAAGGCATCCCTGTTTTGAGGGCTGCTGGGAGCTGTACATGCCAGTGGAGCCTCTAACTGGTTTGTAAATGTGCCCATTCCTTGACAGCAGCTCTCCTTTCCTCTGGACATGGGGACGTCACTGATCCTTGATGCTGGGCTGAGTGAAAGCTTTGCAGAGATTTTCTTCTTTTCCTTTTTTTTTTTTCCCTTTGGAAGGCTGCTAAAGTTATGTGAGGATAATATCTCCACTTATATCTTGTAAAGTGTCCCAATATCTCCACTCATGTGGAGATACATATCCAATATCCCCACTTACGTCTTGTAAAGTGTCCCAATCCCATGCAAAGAGTGCTGGAAAACAGCAGGAAACGGTCCCCCACCATGGGCAGAGGTACTGGTTACCTGCCCTGGGACATGGTGGCTGCAAGACTCGGGAGCTGCTCCATCCCTGGAAAATATTGTTAAAAATTTAATTTGTATTGAAAGCAGCCTACACCGCAGACAGCCTGCGCTGTACTGGTACCTGACTGGAAAGAGGTGGGACAGCCAGGCCAGAAACTGGCTGTGGGAAGTTTAGGGTGTTTGAAAAGTGCATGTATCAGTAATACCTCTGCAGCCACACTGAAAATCTGGGAAGTGATTATAAATTCATAGCGCTGTGATGGGTGGCCTGTCCCCTCCCCTCGCCCACTCTGCCCCATGGCTGCTGGGGAGGTGGGGGGGGGAATGCCAGCCTGTTGCTTATGGCAGGGCAGAGCTTTCTGCCAGCTGCTGGCCCGGACTTGCTTGGGAAAGATGGGCTTCCAGCCTCATCTCAGCTGGAAGCTTTGTCTAACACAGGGGAACGTGCTCAGAATGGGCTCCCTGTGCTGCAAACCCACTAAAGGCTTGTGCAGTGCGAGCTCAGGTTGACTAGAAGCTACACCATGGTATTTTGCTGTAGACAGTCGGGACCAGCAGATGCTGTTCTTGAACCTGTGTGACCGTGTGTGCTGTGGGGACAACCTGCACATCACTGCTCTGGTGCTGATGAGGCTTGATGGTGTCATCTCTGCTGCTCTGGCCACCCCTGCCCTCCCACGGCCACCAGATGGAGGGATGGACGCTCACTGCAATGAGCCCCTGGCAGTGTAAGGGACACAAGGTGACAGGGGACATCCTGGCTGTTCCGGCACACGCAGTTGTGGTCTAGAAAAATGCTTCTAAATAGAGGAGACTGCCTTTCTTTGGGGCCACAGCCTGGGGTGCATCTTCATCCGTCCCTGCCAGCTCTTGTGCCATCTGCATTGGGTGATCAATAGGGATGTGGCGATGCTCTAACAGCCAAATCTGACATCCAGATGTTTTTAAGGAACTGGCTGTTTCTCACCATCTCCTACTGCTGTATTTTGGGATGATGTCATTTATCACTCTGCCGTGGTGATTCCTCTGTGGGATTCCTCTATGATTCCTCGTGGGACTGGAAGTATCCTGAATTCCTTGCAAGCAGACATGCTCCAGGTGAAAGCGTTTGGTGAAGCCACATTGTCTCTTACAGCCTGCCTTTTGATTTAGCTCGCCCACACCATGCCCTGTTCACTCTGTTCACCTGGACTTTGGAAGAGCTTTGTGATGGGAGGTGGCAGGGACACATGCACACTGTCCCTGGACCAGCCAGGGTCCTCTGACCAGGACTTTATGTATCAGAAGTCTGGTCCCACTGGAGGACCACAATGCCCATTAGTAAACGTGTGCTCATCTCGCTTTGCTTTTTCTCAGTGTGCATTTCTCCTTGGAGACAATCTCGAAAGTGAAGCCAATCCTCTGCCCAGTGGAAGAGGGGGTTCATGGGATGCCATTTATTTTGAATAATCTACAGAAAGTCAAAAGGAAGTTGGATGCCAAGAGTAATTTCATGAATTTAAGATGTGGTGTCCCATCTGCTTTAGTTTGGATGCTGAATAGAAAGGAATGAAGCATAATTTGTCAGGCTCTTGTGTAACTGCTGTGTTGCCATTAAAAGAATATGATCTTACAAAAGAGGTAGGATGCGAAATCCAGCAGAGTAATTAAGCTACTCATCTAATTGAAAGTTCTATGATTTATTGAGCCATAAACCCCAATTCTTTCCACTTACTGACCAGGACCTACGATAGATGCTATTGCCTGATGGATTCTCATTTCCAGCTGGGCAATATGCACCTTAAAAACAGTGTTAAAAATGTCACCAAGGAAGGCATCCTTCATACGAGGCAAGTGATTTAGCCCCATCTGAAGGCTGCAGCACATCGGAGTTATTCCTGCAAAGGGCCACAGGATCCTGTGATGGATGGGTGTGCTGGGACCTGTGGGAGCAGAGCTCCTCAGAGTAGGAGGTGGAGGCCAGAGGTGGTGATGGAGGTGCTTGGCAGATGGTTTGTAGAGACCATAGAGGAGGTTAAGGTGCAACCACCCGCTCACACAGCAGTTGGTAAGCTATGGATGCTTCTGCATTGGGCATTGGTGACGGGTGCTCCTGGTCACTCATGGACAGCGTTGCCACCCTCTCCCCCAGCACTGAGGACGAGTTGTACCAGGACCTCATCCAGCACCATGGAGTGACTTTGAAATGTTGCCCCACCAGCATGTGGGACTGCTTTGCTCTCCTCTCCATGGCCATGCTGCTGACTCTGGCTCCAGAGAGGTCCTGGGATGCTCCTGGGAGCATCTGTGGGACTCTGGTCCCACCATCACTAGCAGCATCCAGCTCTCCAGCCTTTCCTCACATCTTGGCTGGGAGTGGTGAGGATGTCTCTCCTCAGCACTACCTCTACCTCCCTGTCTTTGCTTTTTTGACTCCTTGGCCCTCACCCCTTTATTCCCTGGTGCCTCTGCAGCTTCTGGCTCCTCCGATGGGCTCTTGGTCTGCATGGCATGGGCTGATACTTGTCCCCAAGGGGAGACCAGTGAAAGCAGTGGCCAGAAGAAGCCTGTGCCAGGCAGAGCAGGGCCTGGGTGAGCAGAGGTGTTTGTCTGAGGGTATTTCCAGCCTCCAAATGTTTTTAGCTTGGGGGTTTCCTGAGCTGGGTGTGTCTGGAATTGTAAGGATGGATGCTGTTTGTTTGGATGGGTGGGTGTGAGAGGCTGTGTGCTGTTGTGTGTTGCTTGTGCATGGAAACTCACCTACGAGTGTTAGAGTCCAGCTAAAGCTGACACAAAGAATGGGAGAAAGTGGCAATAGAGGAAATTTGAAGCAGTCGAGGGTCTAGTGGTGATATGCAATATCCTTCTTGAGCCATTCATCTGGACAGCAAAATCCTCTGGAGGTCTGTCCTCCTGGTCATAAACACAATGAACCTCGCAGCATCCTCATGCTCTTTGGTTAATGCAGAGCTTCTGGAAGTCTGTGCTCTGTTTTTCCCCTCCTCCACCCAACCCCCTGTCAATTAGGAATTTTAGGCCATCTTTTCTTTAACCTGTACCAATTGCCTTAATTGACTTCCGCCTTAATTGGTAACAAATCATTTCCACAGAGCCCTTGTAATTCTTTTAAATCAATCAGTTCAGCCTTCCTGTGGGACTGTGCATGAGCTGCCGAGTGGGGCTGTAGGAGATGGGTGAAAGGTGTTGGTGCTGCCCCAGTTGGGTCTGTCCCAGCTCCTGTGGTGTCCCCACAGCTGGGCAGGGATGATGGTGTGACTGTCACACAAACCTTTGGCTGCTCGTGTGGTGTGTGAGCTTAGAAATACACTATGTGATGGGCACACAGTCCTGCCTCAATCTTCTGCTGTCTCTCCCTTTGTGCTTTGGTTTATGGGAGCTCAGCCATACTGGTGTGGACCACTGGTGTGGACAATTTGGGGGGAGAGAGGGAGCTCTGAGCAGGGCAGGCCCTCCTCAGAGGAGCAAGCACCATGTGTGGCTGAGTATGGGAAGAGCAGGGCAGATGATGGAGACAAGGGAGCAGGAGTGTGCTTTTTCTGATGACCTTGTCTCCATGTCTCTGGAATGGGCACCGCAAGGGTTGTTATTTCTAGGGATAACCTGGAGCTTTTCTGTCTGGGAAGATAAAGACATCTTGTGGTCCAAACAGCATCTGGGGGGAGAAATGCACCTGGGCTTGGGGACCTGATCTGAAAAAATGTCCTTCAGTGCAGCTCACAAAGCTCAGGCTGCTCAGTTTATCACGGAGCAGACCAAGAGCTGATTTAAAGGGAGGGTGTAAGTAATCCCACAGCATGGGGATTAACTGCTGGAAGGAAAGTCCAAGGAAAGTGGCAAATGCTCCAAACTGACATCTTGAAACCAAGATTGATGCTTCTCTGAAAGGTGTCTTGGCCAAAGAAGCTGTTTGGCTCAATGCAGGGCAAACTGGTTAAAACAGAAAAGCCTGTGGTATATTGAAAATGAGACAGTATGATCTACTGATGCCTTCTGGCATAAATTTCTAGGAGCCTATGAAAGCACATCTCACATCAGTGTTCAAAACCATTAGCTGTGGCCTCTGGTTGGTGCCACGTAGGTGGCTGGGTTCACCCTTGTCGTTGTTTTTCCCCAGACACTGGAGTCATGCTCTGTGCAGAATACCTGTAAATAATGGCAAGGAGAAGATAATGCAGCAAATGATAAAGTTGGGCTTGAAATCCCGATGCATGCTGTAAATCAAGGAAAAAGGGTCTTGGAACACCACCATTCCCTGTGATGTACTCGTGGGGCGTGTAATTAGCTGTAACTGGAATATGATTTGATCTTCAGTGTTGAAAATCACAAGTTGTTTCCTTCTGTGTACATATGAACACACTTACAGCATTTCTTTGTGCTAGTCATTTTTTCTGAGTGTTACAGCTGACCTCCCAGACAAAAAACCTGGGGCTGAAATGGAAAAATCCTTTGTTCCCAGGGAGGTTCCACTTGGGTGCGGTGATGAAGAGCAGAGTTGGCTTTTGCAGGTAATGGAGATGTCTGACCCCAGCCCGCTCTGGGTCTGTGGCAGACCTGTCCCCATGGAGCAGCTCAGCCCTTTGGGGTCCTCCTGAGGGTGGCATCGTGTTTTGAAGTCAGGCCAGGGCAAACCCTGTGACCAAGCACAAGGGTCTGTCCCCTCAGAGATGTGTGAGCAAGAAAACTCCATTCGTGGTGTTGCTTCTCCCAACGGGGGGTGAAATCCTTTGTCACTGGCCAAACTGGTGGTCCCTGGGAGAGCTCCCTTGGTGGCCGTAGCAGATGGGATGATGTGGTTCAGCTGAGAGGAGCCCAGCCCCAGACTGTGCATCCCCCGTGGTGTGTCTGAGCAACCAGCCGCCGGGCAAATCGTTACGGGTAATAAAGTTAGCCGCTCCGCGAGACGGGGGTTTACTCATGCCTGGGTGTCCTTGGCTTCTCTGCCTCTTCCTTATTTATCCCCTTTCTGAAGCAATTACACCAAATTAGCGTGTTCGCACTGGCTGGGTGCTGGCGGCGCCTTCCCCGGCGTTGGGGTGTACGTGGGCCGGGCTGGGTTACCAGCGGCTGTGCCGAGTTAGTCACGCTCCTCCAGGCGTGTTGCGGCTGGATGCTCTCCTCCCAGCCCCTTAACTCTTTACTTGGCAGGGAAGCGGGGAGGTGCCGGCAGGTCAGGAACCACCTGGTCTCCTCCTGCCCCCGTGGGGCCGGGGTGAAGGCAGCAGGACGCTGTGCACACCCCGCGTCCTGTGAGGTGGAGGGCACAGTGCAAGGGTGGGATGTGCTGAGCAGGGTGCTGGGACATGGATGAGGAGGCTCCCCGGACCCCAGGGAGGGGGTCCTGAGCACAAGCACCCCTCAGATGCAGCAGGGTGGCTTGCCCAGGCTGTGTGGCACTGGGGGCTGAGTGCTCAGTAGCCACCTCCAGCCCTGTGTGGCTCCAGCTCCTCTCCATCCTGACCATGCTGAGCAGACCAAGAGCTGCAGCAAAGGCTTGAGCTGGAAACCTGGCATAAATGGGACTCTTTCTTTCCCCGTTTCAGAGTCCTTAAGCCAGGTATCACCCCTGCATCTCCTCCTCAGCTCCATGGCTGCCCAGGAAAGCACCGATGAGGACAATCCCTGGTGCTGCCTCCTGTTTGCCACCCAACGGGCTGCCTCAGCCTGGCAACAGGGTCCTCTGAGCAGCTCTCTGGCTGCTGGGGGTTTGTAGGTGGAATTTCACCTGCGATGGTGATGAAACACTTGGGGCTTGCAGCTGAAAGCATCCTCAACTCTTCTGGGCTTGTCTGTACCTTCTGGGCAGAACTGAATCATTGGAAGGGAATTTGCTACAAGGACAAGAAATGTCCGACACCTTCCATCTCGCGGAGCTCTCTGCCTCCAAAGCCAGGGAAATGTCTCGTGCGAGTCATCCAGATGGCTGCCAACGCATCCAATTTCCTTGGAAAATGCTTTGAAAAGGAGTCAGGAAGGACCTCCCTGATTAGAGGAGCGGCCCTCGACCCGCTTTCCATGAGGTCTGCTCTGGCGCCCAGCAGCCTCCCAACAAAGCGTGGATATCCTTTGAAAGGGAAGGGAGGCCTCTCCCTCCCCGTCGCAGGGATGACTCGCGGTATCAAAATAACTGGCAAGAGAAAGGATTTGAGAAAACAACCCCTCCAAAGTATTTTCTCCACCGCAGCTGGAGCCGTCCCCGGCAGGAGCCTCCTCTCTCTCAGGAGTCAAAGGCAGGGGCAGGGGCCAGACTGGAAGCTGCGTTCCTGGCCAGCAATAATAGAGATGGAGATGCCAAGAGCAGCTTTGCAGTCCTGCCGCCATGAGGTGTGACGGAGAGGCCGGAAAGATGAATAATCACCTCTTGAAGGACCGCAGAAGTGAACTGGAAGAGATGCAACCCCTGAGAACTGACACCCAGCCCCGTCGGGGTGTCCTGCCCTCCCTGGAGTGAATTCCTGGGGCTCGGGGGACATTGGGCAGGTACTTCAGGAGACTCCCGAGGGACTCGCAATTAGCAGAGGTGACAGATGAGCTTTCTACCGGGTGCCGATCACCGGTCTGTGACCTTTGGTGACAGCCATGTATTGCATCCTGCTATGTCCCATCCAAAGCCCAGCACCTTTCTGTTGATGAGACAATTGCTGCGTGTGCTCTTAAAAAGCTTTCCTGCTTCAGCAGCACTTTAAAGCCCACAGACAATCAGGGTTTGACTTGGCCGAGTTACAAGGGCCATTTCCTTTCTGATTAGCCCCGTTGTCGCTCAGCTTCCCTTCCTTTCCATCCGTATCTGTGGTCATGGAAGTCTCTGTCTGAGACTATTGGGGGGGGGCGGTTTGTGCAGCTTGTAGAAATGTCATAGATGGAACAGAGAATGAGAGCAATAATTAGTGTTTGTTGTCATCATCCTCCTAAATATTTGGCAGGTTTCGAAGACCTGCCACGTTTGTCTTCACGTGGTGGAAAGTGCTCTCCAAGAGACTTGCCCAAAGACCAGAGCTTTCAGATGCAGCTTCTGAGGACCAGGGTGATTGCTGGATGCTACTGTGGATGAAAATTTGGAATCAGCCCTCAGCTGAAGCTTTGAGGCCATCGGCCCTGTCTGCCAGTGCTGCTTTGCTGTAGTTGGTTTGCATTTGCTGGATTCTAGGACCATTTCCAGTATAAAATCAGACGGGATGCTTGCAAGATGAGATTTGTTCTTACAACTGCTCTGCCATCCCCTAGTCTGGATTGTGTACTCCTGCTCTGTCCTTGAAAAAGCAGAGAGGAACCAATGAATGTGGATTTCTTTACACACTGAGCAGGCTTGGTGGTCCCACAGCCTGGGCATGGCCAGCCATCAGCTCTGGCCATGGCAGTTTGCACCCTGGGCTGGATGGGGACCAGGCTGCAGGCATCTGCCTTGCTTCTGAGAGAACATCCAGGAGTGGGCACATCCCCACTGCCCTGCATGTGGGTGTTTGGCAGGCATCGGGGCGAGGGGTCTCGTCTCCTTGGGCTCTGGCTGTAGGTGGTGAGGACAGATGGACTTCTCTAGGACAGGGTCCAAACTCAACCTCTCTCTACATGGCCCTGTTGGCTCCTTCGTGCCCGCAGGCAGTGAGATGCTCCCTGCCACCCTGGGCACCCCACAAAAAACTGTGTGATGGACATGGGACATGGGACAGCCTGGGACTAAAGACCATGCAGGAACCGGTGCAGACAGTGGGGCTTGGCTTGGGTTCACGCTTGCCCTTCCCATCTTTAAGCCCAGATTTTGTGAGCCAATGCCTGCTGCAGGACAGCAGGGAAGGGGCAGTTTGAGCTCGTGAGGCTTTTCTTTCCCTGCTGCTCCCCCCGGCACCGCCTGGCTTGTGGTGCAAAGTGTTTGGCAAGCAGGGGCCTGGGAGGAAAGAGGAGTAATTAATGTGAAAAGCTGGAGGGATGCATGAGCTGAACAAACCCTCTGCTTTACTCCTTCCCTTCTTTTGTTTTCCTTTTTTGAGCATTGTCCCAGCCGATGGATAGAAGGGCAGGCCTGGAAACCTCCCCCAGCCCCGGGGAGGAGATTTGCTGCTGAAGTGCTGAACTGTAGAGTTTTTTGCAGAACTGTACGCTTTTCCAAAGCACTGCAGAGATTCCTGTCTTAGGAAGGTAAATGGCGATTCAGGAGTTGGGGTGAGGAGAGTCTTAGAGGGCTCAGGAGCAAGTCCTGGATGAAATGTTGAGTTTTTCCCCTATTCTTATGCCCCAGAAGGAGCAGGTTTGTGGATCGTTGCTGATGGCTGGCCACGCAGATTGATGGTGCTGGTTCTTGTGGTGAGGAGGGAAAGAGCTCCTGTGCTGGTCCTGCCATGGGAACTGCCCAAAGATCCCCCAGACTTTGATGCGGGGTGGGAAAGGGTGCTGTGGCACACTGTGGGGTGGCAGTTAGGGACCAGCCTTATCTTGGGACCCCTAGCGTGGGGCTGTGGATGCTGCAGGAGCAGGAGGGTGGAAGCTGCCGATGGTATCGGGGCCGGGAAGAAACAATTCGTGATAAGGCAAGTCCTGACCTGAACTTGTGCCCAAGGCTTTCAATGAGCAGGCACCAAACCTGCTCGGCGGTGTGAGAAACCTCGGAGAACTTCCTTGTTTAGTTTTCCCACAGCCCTGTGCTTCCTGCTCGCCCTGCCGCTGGAAGTACCAAGATAGCATCAAGGGGGGGGGGGCCGTGCTGGTGGGATTTTGGTCCAGGCAGGAGCAGGACATGCCAGCCATCCCCCGGGGCGCCCAGGGGGCCGGGGTGGCCCTGCGAGCATGGGAAGGGATTGGGGAGGCTGCTCTGGAGCCAGGGAGGCGACCCTGCTCCCTGGGGTGATGTTCAGGATCAGATCCTGTCCAGATGATAAACCCAAGGGAGGGGGCACGGGATACCTGGGAGGGGATGGGAGGGGAGGACTGCTCTGGATATAGGAGATTATTTTCAGGACGATGCTCCCTGCCCGGTGGGAGGGTGTGCGGTGCCTCCACGGGCTGAGATTACTGGAGGGGAAAAGGGTGGGACGCAAAGTCTGGCTCTTCCTCCTCCTCCCCAGGTCACGGGCTGTAAATTGGCGCAGCCTTTCTGGGCATAAGGAAAAATACCAGTAGCCTGCCAAGCAAAACAATAGGTCTTTCCACTGTTGAGCCACGTCCAGACAGTCTGGGCCTGTGTCCAGCTCCGAGCTGGCGCTCGGCTCAGCCTCCCCTTGCTGGAGCTTTAATAGGAGGGAGAGGAGAAGCAGCAGAGAGTAATGAAACAGAGGAATGTCTGTGACATTTTTCTAAAAAGGAAAAATGTGGAGTTTCCAGTCAAACCGAAAGACTTATTGGGTTCGCTGGGAGGCTAAGTCCAGCTCCGTAGGACAAACTGCTAGATAAGGAAAACAATTTACTCCCAAGTAATATTCACTTCAGGATGGTGCAGGCTCCGCCAGAATCTGTTTTGACTGCGCCGCGTTCACTGATTTTCTTCCCAGCTCTTCAGCAAATGTGGTCCTGCTGGCCCCCTCCGGGAGAGCCAGGATGGGGAGGGCGACTGCATCCCACACCTTGGCCACAGGACCTCCAGAAGATGTCACAGACAGGTCCATCTGCATCCTGCCCTGCCCTGAGCACAGGGAATCCCCCGAAACTCATCCTGATGGTGGCGTAGCCTCTGCTGGGAGAGGGAGAGGAGGGAGGAGGTGGCACAGACCCTCTGGTGAGAGCACCAGCCGGGCACGGTTTGGTCACTGCTCCATGGACCCACAGAAGCCATTGGGGAGAGTGACTGAATGGCACCGGGTGCTGCCTGAGGCAGGACAGGGACAATGAGGTGTCACACTGGAGGCCAGAAGGATGACAGCTTAGACCCTGGCAAATGACAGCAAATATATTCAGAAATTATGGGGAAAAAAAAAACCCAAACCAACCAATTCCTCCTGTTAAAATGCTAGTCGCTTGTATGATGCAAAATTCCACCTTTTCCCCCTAAAGTGGCAAATGGGGGGGGACACCTTCATTCCCAGGACCTGCAGCCGTTGGAGCTGACGGTGTCGGTATTTGGTGTAATGGTAATTAATTTGATGAGTGTGGTGTTTGCTGGCTCCCTGTACGCCAGCACGGAGCAGTGGTTTGATGGTCCTGGACAACCAGCAGCACCCCAGGGATCACCCACCCTTCCTGGGAAGGAGGGAAAGCTGTGCTAGAGGTATCAGTGTTAATAAACCCAGGTGTTTTGGCAGGGTGAATAACTGCATCTTCAGGACAGAGAAGAGCCCCAGGAATTTGGGGTAAAGCACTTAATCCCCTTTTTGCCAGGATGCCCCTCTGCGTAGCTCCTGGCCTCCCCTGGGACCGCTGGCACCGATGCTGCTGGTAGGGAGCTCGGGGCAGGAGAAACGGGGTTTGATCCAGCCCCACAGTTTCTATAGAGCTTATATCCTTGAAATATTTCTCCATCTGTGCTATTTAACTTCATTTGCGCTGGCTGAGGAGTACAGTACAGCAGGGCTCTGGGAAGGCAGGAAGACTCGGGCAGCGTTAGACCCGTGAGTAAGGAACAAGACCAGATTTAGGGGGTCCTGGCACTGCCTGAGGTGTCCTGCCATCTCTGACCCAGCAGCTGCGGGAAGCCACTGGTGACTGGGAAGACTATCGGTCTCCCGTGATCGGCTCTTCAGTAGGGTTTTATAGCCCACTCCCCAGGTTAGTGCAGGGCTCGCTGTGGTTCTATATATTTTATTTAGGACCCGGCTGCTGGTGAGTTTTCCCTGCAGTTATCCACTCTGGGGCTGTTTTACACACAGCTTTCACTGTGGGATGTGCGAGGGGCACACGTGGAGTGAGCAAGTCTTGCACCCTGGGGAGATGCCATCCCCTCGGGAAAGCAGAGGGCAGCCCAGGAGCAGAAGCTCAGAGCTCCTCGTGGGAATAAACAGTCAATGACAAGAGGCCAAACACTGTGTGTACATTCCCTTGCTGATCTGTTGGGGCTGTGCAAAAACAGGGACAGGCAGCTCTGGATGGGGGAATAAACGTATGAATGGCCCAGTATGATCAAATTGTGGGCCTGGTGAGGAAGTGTAAGGCAGTTGGTGCTGTGTATTTCAATTTTTTTGAAGGTGTTTGACATTTTGCCCAGAGAACCTGTAGGTAATAGCACATATTACGTGGATTAAAAATTGGCTTAATGACAGATTTCAAAGTCTGGTCATTAATGGCAGTGTCGCGTCCCGCAGAGCTCCCGAGGAGCCTTCTGACATGATTTAATGTGTGATTTAACAACAGTAATGGTAAAAACCTTTGCTGGTAGCGTCTGCAGATGACATGGAGATGGGTGTTTTTGTAAGCAGCGAGGGCAGAGCTGCCACTCTCCTGGTTCAATGGTCACAAGTCCATGTGATGTGTCACCAAGGACCCCCCCCTTCCCTCAAAAGTGAGATAGGGGTCCCCAGCCCCTGGGGACTGGATGCTCCTGCAAAGCTCTGAGTCACCCAAAGTGTGGGCAGGGGCTCAGCGGTGCTGGGACACTTCCCCAGCTCTGTGCTGGGTCCAGTTGCCGTTGGTGTGACCTCAGACTGGACACTGGTATTGCTGCTGTGGGGGTCAGGAGCTCTGCCCTCCCTCTGCTTTCACTCTGAGGGGACATTGCTATTTGTTTCAGTGTGCTGGGTGTCCCCAAAGAGCTGGGGGTCAGTATCTGGCCTCGTGGGCATCCCTTTCAAACTGGGGGGGGCTCAGAATGAGCAGCCCTTTCTCCAGCCCAGCTGGGACTGTGGGCTCCCCCGGGGCTCCTCCAGACCCGCTTCTGGCTACTAAGTCTGTGGGGAGCAAGGCAGGACGTGGATTCAGGCTGAGGATGTGTCTGAGCAGAGGCTGTGTCTTCATTTGTTATCGCTGTTCATGATTCCTTCTTGCTGGTGCTTGTATTTGCAAATCATTTCCTGGCTGACAAATGGATGCGTGTCACCAACACCCCGCAAACAAGACACGGATGGAGATAAGAGCCTGTCCCCTGTGCAGAGACACTGATCCCCTGATACCAGCCTCTCTCTGCGTCAGGCTCCATCCTCTTCACAAGGCAATCACTCAAGCCAGTGATCGCTCCATCCGCATCACTCCTTCCCACATCAGCACTGGTTTTGGGAGAAAATCCAGCATGAGGAATGGTACTTGGAGCAGAGGAGGATGAAGTGGGGTAGAGTAGTGGTGGCATCGCAGGCTTCAGTCTCCATAAAGACTGATGGTGTGGGGGCTGTGCCCTGGGCAAATTTGACTCTGGGTGGTTTACTATCTGCTTTGGCACCTTTTCCAATCACCGCTCCCTGTCTTGGGCTATTCTATGGATTTGTACAGTGTTTAGATGAAGCTTCCCAACCTGTGGTTGAATTTTGGAACTTATTCTCTAAATCTCGACACTTGTGTGACTTGTTTGCCAGTCAGGGAAGGCAAAACTCTCAGTATTTCCAGCCAGTATTTCCATGTCTTCCACCTGTGGCCTTCGGATGGAGAAGAGGGCCTGAAGCGGGGTTGCTGCCTCCATCCGAGGAGTCCCTTGTTGCCGGCAGCAGAGTGGAGCAGGGCTGGCTTCACAGCCTCCATCAGCTGGGAGGCTGGAGAGGAAGGTCTAAGCGTGACAATAATCCCTCTGAGGGCAATTAGTCTCAACAGGCAACAGCTACAGCGCAAATTCTGGCACCTCGGACCCCGCTCTTCCTCCCCGAGTCGCTTGGAGGGTTTGTCTGGAGCAGAAACCCAACTCCCTTGCTGGGAGCCCATGTAGCCTCAGTGATAGCTACAGGGATCTCATCAAGCAGGAATTTCTTGGCAGGGGATAGGACCTGTCTGCCATATGGTTT